>JADBJO010002717.1:33727-183727 GCA_016801955.1 Conus betulinus | reverse complement strand
CAGCAGCAGCAACAGCAACAGCAGTAGCAGCAGCAGCAGCAGTAACAGTAGTAGTAGTAGCTGCAGCAGTAGCGTCAGCAGAACGATCTTACAATCGTTGTAGATGTTTTATGTGACTTGCTTTAGCAGACCTTTTCGGTCAGTCGATGAAGGTGCCTTTTTGGGGTGCAAAACTTCAATTACAATAAAAGCAGAGTTGTGTGCGTATATGGGAAACACTGCTGCAGTAGCTACCGTCAAACTGGGAAACAAATGCTTTTTTAATTAGAGACATAGACAATACTCCTGACTGTATTGTAAATTGAGAGAGGCGAGCTGCCACGTTCACCTTGACACCAAGTCGATTGTCACATTCGATGAAATCCACTGAGAATCGGGAAAAACGATCTAGTCAAGATTTGAAGAAGGCTTAACAATAATCCATCTGTTGTTTTCCTAAAAAAAAAAAAAATGTAAAGGGAACGTACCTGTTTTTGTATCCCAGTACCTTCGTCTGCAAGCTATCCGGTTAGTTGAGCCCGCCTTCTTTCTCGTCTGCTCTCAAAACTCTGACATATCCCAGCAGTCTGTGCGTGTGGCCCCTTCCGCCCCACAAAAGGAAAGAAAGAAAGAGCCAGAGCAACACTGATGGGTGCGACTTAAACGGCTGTGCGTGTGTGTGTGTGTGTGTGTGTGTGTGTGAGGGGAGGGGGAGCGATGGAAGAGGTGGGGGTGGGGGGTGGGGGGAGAGAGGCCGGGAAAGATGAACGCGTATGCGGTACTACGTGCAGTGGTAAAGGGGCTAAGACACCGTCTTTCGTAAACTTGTTAATTTTGTTCGGCCCTGCCCCCCTCCCCCCCTCCCACCTCCCCCCCCCCCCCCCCCCAACTTCACACACACACACACACACACACACACACACACACACACATCTCCTCCCACACCCCATTCCCGTCCCGTTCACACCAACAAAGGTCGTCACCGGGCACGTTTCATACCGTGCAGTCTCCAGTCAGATCGACAGACAAGCAGCCAGGCGGGTCATTGATCAGAATATGTCCTCTTTTGGGAGTGTGCTATCCTTGAGACACGCCGTCGGTCCGCAGATGTTGCCTGGGAAGGAGCCGGCTCAGCGAGGTGGGGGTGCACCTCACCAACAAGAAGGGACTCAAACAGAATAGCCTCAAACACTCTCACGCCTGACGACACTGCAAGATCAAAGGTTTGGAAATACGATTTCTCCTTGTTTCATATCTCCACAGGCATCTATCAGCATTCTTGCAAACGTGACGGAAAAAGAAGGTGGGATACCAAGACACAGCCTTGTTTTTGTTTTACTCCATATCTTACTGGGAATGGGAATGGTCCACGTTCCCATTTTCCAGTGTCTTTCCTTAAATACAATCATGAAATGAACAGATCATTGCTGTGTGATTTTTGACCCATCCAAACTTTTGCAGGATCTTCCAAATCCCATCCCAAGTATACGGCGACAAATGCCTTTGCCAACTCCGCAAACACCATGTAGAATTCTTTGTTCTGCTCTCGGTGCTTCTTTTGCATGCTGACCGATAGCGAACACAACGTCACTGGTGCTCCTGCCAGATCGAAAGCCACACTGAGATTCTGTGACGATGGCATCAACAACACATGGGCGATGCTTCTGTTCAGGATGGCTCTATGGGGCAGTTCTCCTGTGATACACAAGAGGCAGATCCCACGATGTGTGTTACGTTCTGTCTCTGTACCTCTCGTAGATGCACACAATGGAGCCAACCTTCAGCTTTGGGGTATCTCGTCTTCTGCCCGGAGAATCAGGAATATGGACGTCAGGCTTTCCAAGAGAATTGTTCTCTCCATTCTTGTTAATCACCCCCACTCCATCCTCCATCCCCCCCCTCACCACCCCCCAAAAAAGAAGGGAAAAAAAAGAAAGAAAACGGGGGAGGGGGAGGGGGGGTAGGCTTGTGTATCAATATCGCACTCATCACAGCTCGACGCTTTATTGTTGCATTCTTGTACTGTTTTCTGTTTCAAGGCAATGGCGTTATGTCAATGTACAAAACTTCTTCAAGTGTTTCAAACAATACCTCGTAACATTGACAGCTGTGTTGCTGATTGAACGACAATTTGCAATATGCGTTTCTCCCCCCCCCCCCCTTCCCCCCCCCCCCCCCCCCCCCCCCACACACACACACACACACACCTACCTTTTTTTTGTATAATTTTATTGTTATAGTTCTTTCCTTAGGTGTCGTGAATCGATTGAACAAATGTCCGTACACATTTGACAATGAATTCTTCCATATACCTAGCATATGCATTTAATTTGCGCAAGGGAAAAAACACATGACAAGAAGAAAGTTTTCCCTGTCTAAACTATGATGAAAAACCCACTTCACATGTTAACAAAATAATCCACTTCGACGGGCAAAATTGAAAAAAGCAAACAAACAAACAAAAAAAAAACTTACTTTGACAACCAAACAAAATACACTTGATACAATATAAACCACTTTCACAAGTTAACAAAACGTCCCTCTTTGACAATCAAACAAAATCATCAACTTTGACAATCAAGCAAAATAACTCAGTTTGAAACATAAGCAAAATATTCCGCTTTGAGAATCAAATAATTCACTCTGACAATAAAACGAAATCACCCACTTAACCCAAGGAGGAGGAGCCGGAATAGCTCAGTTGGTAGAGCATCAGGCTGGTAATCTTGGGGTTGCGGGTTCGCATCTTCGCCAGGCCGTTTCGGTACAGGGGGATTTTTCCCTCGGAGTTAACATTGGTTCTGACTCCATGTCCCATACAGTCCTTCCAATGAGACTACTATAAACCGAGGCTCCGTGTGTGAACGCACACACAGCATCTTGCACACACGTAAAATCCCATCACCAACTTTCGGAAGGGAAGGCCAGTTCGGCCGTTGGTATGGATGACACGTTACACATAGCTTGCACCTTCCCCAAAGTTGGAGTATGGCTGCCTTAATGGCGGGATAAGAAATGGTCATACACACAAAAGTGTCAGAATAATCAACATGATGACTGTGGACACTAAAAGAAAGAAGAATAATCAAATTATTCAATGCAGTAATCCAGTTTTACAGGTGAGCAAAACGATCCATTTTGACCGGAAGTAAAAATGATAGTAGAAGTCTGATAAGTATAAACAAAACAATACACCTCCAAAGATAAACCCGTCAATTTTTTTTTTCTTTTTTTGAAAAAAAAGAATACATTGACAAACGTGTAAAAAAGCAGTGACGCACATCACAATGGCGACTTTCCTGTTTTCTTGTCACTCTGTCAACAAAATCTGACGGGAGTAGCAAGTTGTTTAATGCAATATGATTGTGTTTCATTTTTCGGGTGGTGTGGGTGGTTGTGGTGGTGGGCAACGCGGGAAGGAGAGAGAGAGAGAGAGAGAGAGAGAGAGAGAGAGAGAGAGAGAGAGAGAGAGAGAGAGAGAGAGAGAGGATGGGGATGAAAACAGAGAGAGATGGAGACAGGAAATTCAAACGCACGATAGTGCGCGCGCGCGCACACACACACACACACACACACACACACCGGTGTATTTCTTGATCCCCAAGGTATACAACTCCATCAAATCAGAGGCCCTCGCATCCCTCTGGTCGTCAAGATTACCTCTTCACATAGATCATAATGCATGTATCAGCTAGATCCATTGATCAATGCCCACTCCCCCCCCCCCCCCCCCCCAACTCCCATTTACCCTCTCACCCTCCTTCCACCCTCTCCTCCCAACAAACCCTTCACCCTTCTGCTTCATCCCTGCCACTAACATCGGTCGCCACTAGTCGCGGCCCCCCAATATTATGATTATTTCTATCAGGAAAAAAAAAAAGAAAGAAAAAAAAGAAGAAAAAGATCAATATTGTACAGATGTCGCTATAGAAACAGATGAACGAAAGACGGCTGGCCTCAATCGGCTTAATAACTGCAGGCTCTGAATTAATTAATCAGCTCCATTACTAGGTATACCTGAGTGTATTGATTCCGTTTGCACTTCATCGTGTGTGTGTGTGTGTGTGTGTGTGTGTGTGTTCGTTCTTTAATTTAATGTCTTTTCACTTTAAGTGATATTAGACAACGAAAAAAAAGAAAGAAAGAAAGAAAAAAAGGTGTATCCGCGTGAGAGAGAAAATACTTAAGTAATACTGTATATGCAAATGTGTTTAAATGAGTAAATTCCAATGACATTGAAGGGGATGGAAGGTCAGGATCAGGGGGGATAAGGGAGGGATCGGGAGTTGGGGGAGGGGGGATGGGTGTCGGGCAATACTAAATGGAAAAAAACACAAACTGTAATACAACCTAACACAACATTATCAAAACAAGGAATCATCAGAGCAAGTTACTAATGGGACTCTTATACAGTCCCTGTACAATGTCAAATATTTGTAAATAATTCGAAAGTAACTTTTCGAAAGATGAGCGGGATGGCTCAAGGTCTGAGAGCCAACTAGGCAAATATTTTTTTAACTGCTGGCACAGAAATAACATGAAACGGCGAGATATTTTCGCCACATACACACGTTACATTATGACTGAATTTCGTTTTAAATGCATCAAGTCTAAATCTAAAAACCATGCTTGTGAATAGCCTATGATGATGGTAATTTTTTCTGGCACCAAAAACTAACATATGCACAGGAAGTGTTCTCTGCACCTAAATATTTAATTAAAAAGTTACAAAGTGTTGATAGCAAAGCTTATTATGCTAGCACTCGGTGTTCCAGTGCATGCGTCATCTCTATAAAAAAAAAAAAAAAAAAAAAAAAAAAAAAAAAAAAAAAAAAAAACCTATGCAGAGATTTGTATATTACCGCTAGAAGAACAGATGAAACTCTCATCAGCAAAATATATTTCACGAAGTAATTCTACCCAAAATTCAGTTGCTATGGAAGTCGAGTTAAAATCAGAGATTCATTTCCCTAAAACAGTACATCAAATAGATTCTCTAACAACGATAGGTTCATATACGTCTGATCTGTTTAAAAATGCAGGTGTTAAGCCTAAAAATGTAGCTCCGCGACTATCTCATAGCATAATCCCTAAATGGCAACTCATCGCTGCCAATTTTGACACGGATTATTTAGACTTCAAGAAAGAGGAAGGTCCAGCTGTCTCTGCATCTGTCCTCTCTCATATAGATAATCATTATTCAAACCATTTGAAAGTCTGTACAGATGGTTCTGTCCTCGATAATGGTCTAGCTGGGTGCAGCTTTTGTTATCCCGGCCTTGAAGGTGGAACGATCCCATCACATCGGAAAACATTTTTCAATATTTACAGCTGAGCTCGTTGCTATTGCAATGGGTTTGAATTATCTGCTGAATCTACCCGTTTCTCTGTTTCATATACTGTTTGTGTAGGCCTAGATTCTAAATCTGTTCTGCAAGCGCTAAATTCATTTAATACAAAAGTAAGAGGGGAAACTTGTCACTGAAATTATTCACTTAATTCATTTCCTGTCTGTACGTGGTACCAGTGTCAATTTCTGTTGGGTTCCTTCTCATTGTGGATATCTGCAAATGAATGGGTGGACCGAACAGCAAAAAAAGGTGCAAAGAATCATAGCCATTCTATTAAAATACAAATCCCCCTGTCCCTACAAGAAGGATGTTATCTTTTGGAGAAAAAAAAACTTGCTGGAGTTTTATAAAAATGCAGCAAGAACAAAGAGATCTTTCTTATGACCTTCGGCGTAAAAAATCTACAAAAACATTTTTTGGTGTGTGTGTGTGTGTGTGTGTGTTTAGAGGTGTGGTAATGATAGTGGTGTTTTAGAGAGCTGGTGGTGGCGGTGGTGGTGATGGTGGTGGGTATTTTAACTAAATGCCGGAATGCGTGTATGATTCTATGATTTTCCAGACATAAGGAAAAATAGTAGAGCCTATCTTGATGCGTGCAGTAGCACAGAAAAACAATACAACTATGCCTGATTTGTTCCAAGTACAACGTCATCGCTGTGTACAATTTCATGTCAACATGACGCTGCGTATTTATGCCTGATTTTTTTTCCCAAGTACCACGTCATCCTCATGTAGAATATTACGTCAATACGACATTGCGTATTTTCACACAAACGTATAAACATTACTGCAAGACATTCACGGACATACTCCCAAAACAATATCGTAAAATCGTCATGAGATATGCATAGGTCTTCGGCATAACAATCATGCCAATAACATTAACAACCGTCCTTGTTCACACTCTTTACAACATTCATTGCCAGTGACACTGTATATAATTGGTCTAATACGCTTTTCAAACATTATACAAAGCTAGTTGAATTGTGATTTATGTACGTGTTGTGTTCTTCATTTTAATCTTTGTTCTTTTTCAGTTGATTTGTGACCTTGCTCTGGGTCACCGTTGTCCATCCTGGGTCACTTGACCTTTGGACTCGACCTGAATCGGTTTATTTCCATGAGGCCATGCAATATCAGAGGAACCCCCTAGTCATATGATTAGAGCGTTTGTTTGCAAAGCTGTTGGTCGTGGGTTCGAACCCTAGGTGGAGTCTGTTTTTTTTTTTTTTTTTTCACCTTAAAAGCCTCACTGTCCACTCAGCGGTAAATAGTGACCTGATTCTGTTCCGGGAAGGTCAAAGGCGGCGGAAGGCAAGGGACGGGCACTGTCTTCCACAATGCTCGTCCTTGACATGTTGAACCTCTGACAAGTCACTGTCCCTGCGACTGATAGGCAATGGGAACTTTAACTTCTTCCCCCCCCCCCCCCCCCCCCCCCCCACACAAAAAACCCATATGAAATCAGTGCAAAAGAAAAACAACCTTGACCACGAGCTTCACTGAGACAAAAATCACAGTCACCGGACGTGAATTAAGAGTCCGTGAAACAGTCGTATTCTCTTGGCGCCAAAATCAGTCGATTCGGATCCAAGATTGAATTCTTCTCATGAACTGTACAAACGGCGGCAGCGGTAGGCCTGCCGACAACACTAAAGCCAAACCAGAGAAAAAGGAACATCGCTTTCAAACCCTAGTCGAAGCCTACTTGCATGTGACTGTGTTATCTATCTTCCTGTGCGCCTCAAATATCGCTTTTAGATCAGATCTGAAACTTTCGCATCCAGCTGTGTCGTCCATCTCCCCATACACAGACGACTCTGGTGATAAAGAAATTCAGATGGGTATGATTTTTTGCATTCTGGGGTTTCTTGCGTCAGAAGAAAGCCACCTCGGTTATGATTTTTTTTTTTTTTTTTTTTTTTTTGAGTGGCATGTTTTCTTACAACCAAGGTTTCACTACTGACTGCACATTACGTGTAGGCCTACTCTGTCTCTGTCTCTCTTTTTCTTCAATGCTACTATGAATCATCACTGTTTTGTTATAATTAGTTCTGTGTTGTATACGAGTAATTCTGCGTTGATATCCTTTGTCCATGAACTGGGACAAGGGCCAGATGGAAAAAAAAGCATTCTCTTGCTTATCTGTTACCCTTGGGAATAAAAAATCTCTCTCTCTCTCATCTCTCTCTCTCTCTCTCTCTCTCTCTCTCACGCGTGTGCTGCATATGTGAGTGCGTGCGTGTGTGCGAGCGCACGCCCGCGTACGTCTGATGACTTTTTGTTTGATCCTACTGAAAGCTTGGTGTCGCTATGTTCCATTTAACTGTGTCCATCACTTCTTCATTTGTACTGCTGTATCGCTGGGAGAACACACACACACACACACACACACACACACACACACACACACATTCAGAATACAGCCACGTAACACAAAGTTCTGTTCTTCGAAATCTGATTTCAGCGCGCTGTTTCACGTGGAAATGCAGAGCTGGTGCCTCGAATGGGATTGTGGAACAGTAAACAATCTAAGCGCGCATGCATCTCTGTGATCCACGTCAGACCATCATGGGTCAGTGATAAAGGGAAATAACCTGCAAACGCGCTGTATGAAAGGAAACACACAATGAGATCTTGACAGGGGAAGACGCGTGCACGCGAAGACACACACGCTCTCTCTCTCTCTCTCTCTCTCTCTCTCTCTCTCTCTCTCTCTCTCAGACACACACACACACCAGAGACAAAGATCCTGGCTCTGTTACCACCAAGCTTCTACAGCCTCAGATAGATCAGCTTGAAACGGAGGGAGGAAAAGAGAGAACCGTGAACCAAGCTGTACAAGATCCTTTCTATTACGGCATGGTGCGCGCGCACGCATTGATTCAGCTGTCTTTTTCCAGTAACTACAGCGCTCTGACCGAAGAACTCGGAGGTCTTACTATATATATATATATATATATATATATAGAGAGAGAGAGAGAGAGAGAGAGAGAGAGAGAGAAGGAGTTACTCCACAAAGAAAATCGGTTCGAAAATACAAATAAGATAAGATAATGGTGCCCAGCCGACCGCAAAGGGCCACATCAGGGCTGTCACCACGTTAAAATCAACTCACAAGTCATTCATTCACACAATTCTTTAAAATACATCGAAAAAAAAAAAAAAACATCCAAAAGTTTAAAAATCTTCAGATCCGATAAAAATGTTAATCTCTTTCATGAACTCAAAGATCGCGTCAGGCGGAACGTCTCTGAACAAGGTTTTCATCGAATCTGTGTAAAATGTTTGTGTCTCACATCATGCAAGTCCCAACACTCTAAAAGAATATGTTGTCATTGTGAGTGGCACATGACATGGAATTGGAATGCACCACATAGCTTCTTCACTCTTACTCTTTAAAAGGTATGAATGGGTAAAATACGAATGGTCGGTGTGTAGCCGGCACAGAGCTGTTTTCTTCTTTACAATACCCTTTGAGATGAAAACACATTTCGAGTCATAGGCTCTTCTTCAGGCGACTGCAGATGAATCACGGCAGTCCGTGTTTCAACCCGATTTTCTCTGTCCTAGTTCTACCATGACCGGCATGCATTGTTTCTTCATTTAGAGTTACCTCCCACCCGCTGTTCCAAGCATTCTTAGATCTGACTCCACGGTTACAGTTTAGGCCCCAAACACTATATTCTCCATTACACTCAAAGCCGCACCCGGCTTTTGTCAGAAGATCAGCCAGTACCAACACATATTCATCGCACAGTCCAGTCTTTGACTCATATCATACCTGACTCTGAAGCAGGTCTCATGTCCCCTTTCTTTTTTTATGCAAGCATGATCCACATGACCCTTCGTTTTCCTGTCGTCTGCTAGACTTTTCACTCCAAAATCCTTGTGCCCTACCAATGGCGTACAAACACAATGAGTCCGCAAGTCGAGCATCATTCTGCTATTTTGCTGACATATGGCATTGAACTAATTTACTGACCAAAAATTTCAGGATAAAATCTTTTTTTTTTTTTTTTTTTCCAATCTGTTCAGACTTTGTTCTTAGTACTTCACCTTCGCAGTAACCCCAAACTCTGACCTTTTTTCTGTTCATCTTCTTCTGCGTACGCAGGCTGATACTCCTGCGGACGCTCCCTGTATAGACAGGCAAATCTTAATCCCGTCTGCCCAACAAAGGGAGTGGAGTTTTGTGTGCATGACCGTTGGTTGGTTTTTTTTTTTTTTTTTTTTTTTTTATCCCGCCATTAAGGCCGCAATACTCCATCTTCGTGGAATTTTCTGTTCAAACTTTGTTCTTACTACTTGACCTTCGCTGCAACTGTGACCTGTAATAATACTTCGAATCATCCCCTACGTTTTGTTGCCAGGATCTGGATTAGGATTAACGGGGAAGGATCCTAAAATGTTATACACATGCCAAATATAACAAACGGGGCGAGACCTGGGGCTGGGGTGGGGGCAACATTTTGTTTATTTTGCAGTGTGGCTCTGTCTTCTATATCATTCTGATAGACAAACTGTTGTAATAAATTCACTGCTGTTCGACGAAGAGAACAGACGACTGACTGAAAACCACAAAACGGAAGGTGATTCAGTGTCGTGAGAAGTGGACCCCTAAACCCCATGAACCTGTGTGTTCCTTTATCGCACCACCTCCCCCCTCTAACTGGTGAGCAGCGCCAGCTGGGATGGAAAGGGGGGGGGGGGGGGGGGGGGGGGGGGGGGGGGGGGGGGGGGGGGGCAAAGGGGAGGGTGAGGGAGGGAGGGCAAGGGGAGAGGGAGGTGGGGGGTTAAATTCCAATCTGTACAACCCCAATATTTCATTTACCGCAAGAAACTTTTGTTGGCAATGTCTTAAAATTTAGGGACCCCTTCCCCATCCACTGTTTGTGACTATCCACTGTTTGTGAGCACTAGCAACAACATTTGACCTGTCTGCACAAATGATAAAAACAGTATTCTGAATGGGCTCTAAAAAAAAAAAAAAAAAAATCTGAATTAGAGACTTTAAAGTATGTCTTTAATTTTTTTTTCAGTATTATGTCATCTCTCTCTCTCTCTCTCTCTCACACACACACACACACACATAACACACACGTACACACATAATGATTCATGAATACCTGAGTCCTGAGAAGACCATGATAGGTGCACTGCCGCTAGGCTTAAAGCACTAAATGTGGTTTAAATCAGGCCAAGACATGACTGACTTTGTTCTGTGACACTCCTACACCCACTGAGGTGGGAAAAATCCAACATGAAAACCAACCAGTTATAAAAAACAAGCTTTCGTAATCTGTTATGGTTGGCAGCGAGAAACACACACACACACACACACACACACACACACACACTATACTGCACTTCACAGACACAACACTTCTGCTGAATACTTTTTTCCACCTTTCTTTAATCATAATGTTCTGATGCCATCAGCAGAAAGTTACATTGCATTTCGTTTACTGTTCAAATGATTTAACTTTCCTTATTTTATTCTAACACACCATCATTCTTTTCCCCCACAACCCTAATCATTTCAATACCAGAACTACCATCATCGACGAGAATTAAATGATAACATTAGTAAAAATATTATTGTAATTGATGATATTGATAACAATAACAACAGGAAAAATGCATATAACTTATCATCAGCATCATCACCAAATATAAAAAAAGGAAAATTACTTGCATTGGTAAAGACTGATGTGAAACCTAACACCTAATATTACTTAATAATTAAAGCACACTAACTGCATAATCTTACAAAAGCAGACACTCACAGGGAAAAGCGAGAGAGAGGAAAAAAAAAAAAAACAAGAGGAAAAAATCACCAAATCCATTGCACTGTCTAAAACTCTTTAAAACCTACAGATTGTTTGCCTCATCCCTGGTAATTAACACTGATAATGTCACCGCTCAACACATAACAAATCCTGACACCCCCACCTCGCCCAAAAAAGTCCTGACCTGCCAAAAATGACAACGAAGAAGTACAAATTGACATGAAATTCACAAAATGAGAACTATTGATTATCATCAAGGGGGATAAAACTGGCCTGTGCTGAAGGCACAAGACATTTTCCCTTCATTTCTCTCCAGAATACATAACAAATAACTATGAAAACATTTGAATGCAATTGGGAAATAAAAAGGGGTGGGGCTGGGGAAGGGAGCGAAGAAAAACGGCATGCAGGGAAGCAGACATCACAGAGTGGAATGATGCTATGAATTCAACCAGAGAAAACTGTGTGAATACTCGCTGAACCAAAAAATGATAAAATGGCAGGACAGTGGATGATAGTAAAGCAAAGACAAAAAAAAAAAAAAAAAAAAAAAAAGAAAAAAAAAAAAAAAAAAAAGACAAAGAAAAAAAAAAGGGTTGGGGGGGGGGGGGGGGGGGGGGGGGGGGGGGGGGAAGAGTCAATGAATGAAAGAAAAGAGAAAATTTCAAGAAATGATTTCCTGAAGGCGGGATACCACTTTCGCCGAAACAGCTCCTGGTACTGCCAGAGACAGGTATAAAGTGTAAAAAACGTATGTAGGAAAAAAAACAAAAAGCAAATATACATCCCAGACAAAAAAAAAAAAAAAAAAAACTTTAGATATTCTGATTCACAGGAGAGACGAAAAAAGAAAAAAAAAAAAATATCTAATTATGGCTGATCTAGAGCATGTTTAAAAAGAAAATCCAAGACAGATACAAGGATAGCGCTGCACGGGAAAGCACACCCAGTTCACATGAATCAGATTCTAAAATTACCTTTGCTTACGTTGTACACTTGACTATTCAGTGTTGATTCATAAACAAATATATTCTCAGCAACCATAGTGTGAACTGGGGTTTTTAGCAAACCCTGGCTATCATAAACCCCATGATGTACTGAAAAGAAAAAAAACGGTCACACTGTATCTTCTCTGGTGATGTATAACAAAATGTTGGAAACAAAAACACCTCTAATGTTTAAATAGCACTTTGCAAGTGCAGCTCTTCAAGAAGATGGCCCGATACAAAAAAAGAAAAAAAAAAAAAGAAAAAAAAAAAAAAAGCTGAAGTGCAGCTCTTCAAGAAGGTCGCCTGATATAAGGAAAAAAAAAAAGTCTTTCTCTACGCAAATAAGTGTTCTGCATGCTCCCCCTTTGTTCTTTATCTCCTCCTTCAGCACTCCATGCCCTCCTCTTTCACATTAATTTTTGTTGTTGTTGACGAAAGCTGTAGAATGTAAACGATGCATGAAGGCTGTTGGCATCATAATCAGTGCCTCTCTCTTCGTCTACAGGTGATACACACAGTGACAGACTTCCAGTTCGAAAAAAAAAGTACAAATTATAGTTTTTCTGTTTAAAAGAATTTCCTTCCATTCGTTATGCAATTAAAGAAAAAAAAATCGATGTGCGTACACAGTGCATAAAAAATCAGAACGGCCTTGCAAGCAGATCATATCCAAGCAGCAGTGACTCTTTTGAGATGGCAAAAGGTTTCCTGCAATCACAGTATGACAGAGTCTGTGAACCCTCAAGACTTCTGATCAATTAATTACACCCCCCCCACACACACACACCTCCCCTCCCCTCCCCTCCCTCCCTCCTGCGCATGATTGTATCATTCTCTTCAGTTTCTGTCTGTTGACACCAAGTATCAACAGAATCACCGCTGCATCAACGTTATTCATAGTTTTGCACATCATACACATTAGCACTGATCAACACCGGATTGGCGCGCAGCATTGTGAAAGATTATGGTCACTCATTTTAAAACACAGAAATGTTAAAAACAAATGCATTTTAATATATTTACAACATCATAACTGTGTACTAATGCTTCCAAGACACGTGCTCGAATACTGATGTGAACACACGTTGAGAATGTGAGTTTTAACACTGTCCACACACAGATACACACATCACAATCCAGGGGGGAAGTTTCCCCGTCTAGTCTATGAGCCTCCTGTCTGCATCTGTGCCAGACGAATGGGTCCCACAAGCAGCATTGGTTTAGACTTGGGTGCCTCAAATTTTCCCACAATCGTACAATTGTTGCAGTATTTGCTTGTAATCATGATTCAAAGTCAAGCCCATGTGACTAAAAGGGGTGTAATGCACACATGATCTGAAGTGGGTGTAATGTATTGATGTTTTTGAAGCCGCATAATAGGTGTAATGCACAGATGTGAAGCTGCATAATAAGTGCAATGCACAGATGTTGTGAAGCTGCATAATGGGTGTAATGCACAGAAGTTGTGAAGCCGCCGCATAATGGGTGTAATGCACAGATGTTGTGTGAAGCCACATAATGGGTGTAATGCACAGATGTTGTGAAGCCGCATAATGGGTGTAATGCACAGATGTTGTGAAGCCGCATAATGGGTGTAATGCACAGATGTTGTGAAGCCGCATAATGGGTGTAATGCACAGATGTTGCGAAGCCGCATAATAGCACAGATGTAAGCCGCATAATAGGTGTAACGCACAGATGTTGTGAAGCCGCCGCATAATGGGTGTAATGCACAGATGTTGTGAAGCCGCATAATAGGTATAATGCACATGTATATGTTTTGAAGCAGCATGATGGGTGTAATGCACATATGTTCTGAAGCTGCGTAGTGGGTGTAATGTATATATTGACGCCGCATAATGGGTATAATGCAAAGATGTTTTGAAGCCGCATAATAGGTGTAATGCACTTGTTTTGAAGCCACATAATGGGCGTAATGCACAGATGTTGTGAAGCTGTCAAGGGCAGCACAAATGAGCATAACTTTCCAAATGAACAGAAGTACATGTAAGTATCCAAGTCAAACACCTTTCCCTAGGGACGCTATACCAAACTACACCGACTGTTTACTGACCCAACGATGTATGGCTTCGAAAAGCTAAAACCAACCCACAAACACACACCACTGAAACCAATTCTCACGAAACAGCAAAAAAAAAAAACAAAAAAAAACTTAACGTTGAATCTGATTAAGCATGAAAACTGTAAAGTCACAAACCACGGAAAAATAACCTGGTACAATTCAAGCCATGCCTTTTGCTGTGGCCAAAGAGGCGAGAAATTTGTTTTACCCACATTCATACAAACAAGGTTGGTATATTTGTACAGCTATACTACATCAAAGGCAAAAAAAACTTGAAAAATAAATTAAACAAAGAATAAGTCCATTCTTGAAAAATAAATTAAACAAAGAATAAGACCATTCTTTTTCTTAAACCTACAGTTCAAATAACATGTGACAATTCAGAGCAAAACCATTGTAGCACTTGAAAAACAACAAGAAACTTATAATATTTTACGCTGATATGATGATTTCATATAGTTACTTTCATTCTCAGGTAAGAAAGATATGCTTCCTTTCTTCCTTCAATCATATCATTACCATTCCCTTCCTTTGCTGTTGCTGTGCTGATTTCAATTACCATTATGATGCACTGAAAACAACAACAACAACACGCGCACACACACACACACACACACACACACACAGTGGCAGAAAACAATCCAGACCTGACAACTAGGATAAACTCAAAATAAAACTCTCTATAATCAGATCAAAGTGAGAAACAAGGGCAGCGGGAAAGAGGGGGAAAAAAAAGAACCAGAGACATGGGCCACAAACTAGAGGCAGGAATGACACATAGTGTTAGGGAGGGAAATGGTAAGAAAAGAAAACTTTTTAGGCGTGAAAGGGCATCACCGATTGTGAAAATAATTCATGAAGCCAGTACACCGAACTCAGCAACTGCAAAAAAAGTCAACAAAACTGGAAGCCTAGTTGTACCGTGCCAATTGGTCACATGCTACAAATACAATGGTATACTTTAACACCACCTATACCTGATAAAACAAAAATGATATGGGTAAGCAATATTAGTGGCCAGTAACCATAAAATACTGGAAAAAAAACAGTTGACATGAACTGTGGTGGATGAAAAAATAAACAGGAAAGAGCAGTTGAAAAGACAGCGTGCAGAAATACACAGACTGGTGAAAAAAAAAAAAAAAAAAAAATTCTTTTAAAAGTGGTGGAGGGGGTAGAATAATTCTCAAAAGCTCAGAACTTGCCGCAGATGGAGACACAATTTACATGGTGAAATGTCTGGAATGTACCAGGTTCACTGCTGTTGATAAACACCGACTTAAGTGACAACATAAGACAGCTGTTGGCGACTCTTGTCATCAAGTACTGAGACTGTCCAAGGCGATGATCGTCAATCAGACAGGGGTCACAATTTTAACTCTTTCTCTGCTCTACTTCAGTAAAGAGGGGTAAGAAAATACTGGTCAAGTGATACTTGGTGCTTTGTCATGCCACTTTGAGCTGGATGCGAATGTGTGCACTGTGTGTGTGTGTGTGTGTGTGTGTGTGTGTGTGTGTGTGTGTGTGTGTGTGCGTGCGTGTGTGTGTGTGTGCACGCTGTGTGTCTGTGTGTCTGCGTGTGCATGTGTTTATGTGTGTTTTTCTGAGAGAGTCCCATTTTTGCCTAGTTTTATGAGAAATGTATTTGTCACTAGACAGCCATTTCATGACCATGAAATGTACTTTTTTAAAGATAATAGTGCTTTAGACAAGGCATTTCTAGATCATATCAAAAAAGGATTATGAATATAGATGCTTTCATCACTCAGATAGTCCACTTAATAAGCAACACAGCATAGCAGCGTCCATGCAGTCCAGCATTACAGTGGACTGTAAACATACAGACTGACCCTTTGCAAAAGACTATCAGAGGGCTAGCAGGGAAAGGGTTAAACATCTCGACTCGACTCGCAGTCTCTGACCACAGCCATACAGATAACTCAAAGCATAATCCTGCGTTTGCTGCATCATAAAGTGACCATCGTTTTTCTCCTCGGACTTTGGGTTTCCCATCACTGAACTTTTTCCACGCCCAAATGCCCTCGGTCACTACTGGCTGAGTGACTGTCAGTCTGTCTGTCTGCCGATGCAGCACTGTAATGCCAGCTCTGACTGAACACATCAGCGGGGTGGTGGTGGGGTCGTCCCTCTTCGCTGATCAAGCCATGTGGGGTGAGGTCCTCCCGCAGTTCTCTGTTTGACCATTCCTTTCTTTCTTAACGTTCTCTTTATTATTCGTTACAGTGCGATCGACCGCGCAGGGCCTCCTCTGGACTGTGTCCACCTAGAGGTTAAAAAAACAACAACAGCACATCAACAAACAACAAAAATCGTGTCACAAAAAAAAAAAAAAAAAATTATAAAGGCCACAGAGACATCTACTCACTGTGAGAATGGCCTGTTAGAGTTCACACTGGACAGCATGTACTATTTTCACTACATAATCACTGTTTAACAATCCCCCCAAAAGCCAGCATGTCAAAAATAGTGATTAACAGGGGGAAAAAAAAAAAAAGGGGGGGGGGGGTGGGGGGGGGGGGGGGGGAGGGAGTACATGAAATTAAAGAACAAATACGGGAGAATGGTCCACAATTCAGAAAACCAGCAGACTACTGGGTGGAAAAACAAAACAAAACAAAAAAACAACAAAAAAAAAAAAAAAACAAAGGCAGGCAGAGAGTGAAAGAATAGGGGAAAGGTCCCGAGATATGGAGGTTAACAGCAACTTGAGCAAGACCTACTGCAGAGACCACCTGGGACAGCAGAGGGCGCCACTAAACCTATCAAATGCTCCGAAAGCTCTATCTAAGACAAACTATGTGGGTGATCAAGGAAAAACTATCTCCCCTGTCCTCCCTGCCAAGGATATACAGGCCACGAGCTATAGGGGGAGGTGACCCTGGGAAAAAAAAAAAAAAAAAACGTAAGGTTGAAATCAGGTATACTCGGCTACACTGTTATTTCTTGATGGTCAAGGGTATTTTACACTGTTCTTTCTTGATGGTCAAGGGTATTTTGTGACGGTGCAACCATGACACTCTGACCCCCGAGACAGACCTGGCTGAACAAGATAACGATGCATCAGAAACTGTCGGAGTGAATAGAGGAACCTTAGACAGCTATGTCCATCTCAAAGAAGGGATTACAAGTGTGATGACAAACGAAAAGAGAAAAAAAAAACAACAACAAACACCCAGAAATTCAGACGTTCCTACAAATCAGGTCAGAAATGGGTGCCGTAACTGGGAACTCAATCTAATAATAGACAGACGCCCACCCCGCTACCACTACATCCCTCCCACAAAAAAGTTCTTGTGAAAAAGTTCAAGCCTTAATGAAAATCCCTGATCTTGCAAAGTAGGGAATCTAGTAGTAGACGCCTTTTGTTACACACTTTCACGGTAACAGTAAATGTAGTAAGCATAAAGGTTAGACTTGAAAATATGGTGTCAAAACCCATTCCCATCACTTTTGTTGTTGTTGTTGTTGTCACTCTTCTCTGAGCTTGTTATGAAGTGATCTGATATACTGTCCTCTTCACGATCAAAACCACTGTCTGAACCACTTGAAAGGTCACATTCATAATGGCTGCCGTGCTTGCAACTGTGGTTTAAGATTTGCTTAAACCAATACCTTCACTGCTGCTGAACATACACAGGTTGGAAATGGGTCTGTTACATGCTTGTGGTGAGATGGGGCAGGCAGGTCAGGTTATCAGAAGGGTCTGTTACATGTTGCGATGAGATGGGGCAGTGGGTCTGTTACATGCTTGCGATGAGATGGATGGGGCAGGCAGGTCAGGTTATCAGAATGGGTAATCGAATGGGTCTGTTACATGCTTGTCTGTTACATGCTTGCGATGAGATGGGGCAGGCAGGTCAGGTTATCAGAATGGGTCTGTTACATGCTTGTGATGAGATGGGGCAGGCAGGTCAGGTTATCAGAATGGGTCTGTTACATGCTTGTGATGAGATGGGGCAGATGGGGGGTCAGGCAGGTCAGGTTATCAGAATGGGTCTGTTACATGCTTGCGATGAGATGGGGCAGGCAGGTCAGGTTATCAGAATGGGTCTGTTACATGCTTGCGATGAGATGGGGCAGGCAGGTCAGGTTATCAGAATGGGTCTGTTACATGCTTGCGATGAGATGGGGCAGGCAGGGTCAGGTTATCAGAATGGGTCTCTGTACATGCTTGCGATGAGATGGGGCAGGCAGGTCAGGTTATCAGGTAATCAGAATGGGTCTGTTACATGTTACATGCTTGCGATGAGATGGGGCAGGCAGGTCAGGTCAGGTAATCAGAATGGGTCTGTTACATGCTTGCGATGAGATGGGGCAGGCAGGTCAGGTTATCAGAATGGGTCTGTTACATGCTTGCGATGAGATGGGGCAGGGAGGTCAGGTTGTTACATCAGAAATGGGTCTGTTACATGCTTGCGATGAGATGGGGGCAGGTCAGGTCAGGGTTATCAGAATGGGTCTGTTACATGCTTGCGATGAGATGGGGCAGGCAGGTCAGGTTATCAGAATGGGTCTGTTACATGCTTGCGATGAGATGGGGCAGGCAGGTCAGGTTATCAGAATGGGTCTGTTACATGCTTGCGATGAGATGGGGCAGGCAGGTCAGGTCAGGTTATCAGAATGGGTCTGTTACATGCTTGCGATGAGATGGGGCAGGCAGGTCAGGTTATCAGAATGGGTCTGTTACATGCTTGCGATGAGATGGGGCAGGCAGGTCAGGTTATCAGAATGGGTCTGTTATCAGGTTATCAGAATGGGTCTGTTACATGCTTGCGATGAGATGGGGCAGGCAGGCAGGTTATCAGGTTATCAGAATGGGTCTGTTACAGATGGGTCTGTTACATGCTTGCGATGAGATGGGGCAGGCAGATCAGGTTATCAGAATGGGTCTGTTACATGCTTGCGATGAGATGGGGCAGGCAGATCAGGTTATCAGAATGGGTCTGTTACCTTCTTTGGATGAGATGGGGCAGGCAGATCAGGTTATCAGAATGGGTCTGTTACATCTTTGGAATAAGACGGGGCAGACATGAGAGGCAGGTCAGGTATCAGAATGGGCCTGTTACCTCTTTGGAATAAGACGGGGGGTCAGACAGATCAGGTTATCAGAATGGGCCTGTCACCTCTTTGGAATAGACGGGGCAGACAGATCAGGTTATCAGAATGGGCCTGTTACCTCTTTGGAATAAGATGGGGCAGACAGATCAGGTTATCAGAATGGGCCTGTTAATTCCTTGCTATGGGATAGGGCTTTCTCAGATGAAATCGTCCGTGGTAGTCCGCGCATCATCCTTGTGATGCGATGGAACAGACAAACCAAAGTCATTGGTCTTTGATCTGCTTTCCTGACAATTCAGGAAGTGAGGGGTTACGAAAGACCACAGAAGACAACAAAAATGCGAAACACTACTCGCATGAACTTACTGCTCACAAGCCTGCCAAGGATCAATTTAGCAGAAAAGAAACAAACAAAAAAAAAACTACAAAAAAGCAACAGATTTTGGGGAGCTGTTCTAACAAGCGACACAACATGAAAAGGATTTTTGTTTTAAGCCCTTCATCCAGCCCAAATCGAAACAACTGTTCAAGTCTGTTGCACATTCAACACCTCGAAGTGATTGACAACATCTTCAAAATGACTCTGCACATGGCTCTCGAAAAAAAATCTTGACTGATATTATCAGCAAAGGACTTCTCACACATGGGACAGATGCGTCCGTTGCACTCTGACCTCTGTCCGACATGCCCCTGCTGCGGTTGCAAGGTTTCAGGGGCATTCGAGCTGTCGTCAGCATCATCGAAACATTCAAACACATGGTTCTGGAATTCATCCATGGGGATATTCCCAAAATCCTGCGAGCAGACGGGACACTTTCGATCCAGGTTGCTCTCATTCTGGCCGCTCGGCAGCTCATTGGCGAAATGAATCTCCTGGGTCAGTTGCAAGTCTGTGGGGTTCTGAGGTCGAGTAAGGTCGTCACTGTGCTCTTGAGGTGGACGCCGAAAACCTGCTCCGTCTCGGTTAATTCCTACTGTGACTACTGGCCTTGGGTCGGAAGAGACATTTCCTTCATTACTGAAGCCCCCCGAGTTGTTCTGCAGAACCCGTGCACCTGTCATGCTACCCTGATTCAGAATATGCATAGAAGGCACGATGGTACCATTAGTATGGCGCTTGTAGCGGATGGGGGAGTGAAGGTGACATTATCATAACCGCTGTTGGGTTGGCTCAGGGGAGACGGCTGTCGTGGGGGATAATGAGCAGTGGCAGGTGGATACTGAACCTCCAGTGGCTGACTGGGTCGAGATGGCGAGCTGACCACCTGACCTGACACCACGATTCCCGAGGCTGGAACGGGGTTGGGACCCTCATTCATGAACTGGTTCAAGCCCACCGCTGCCTGTGTGGCCATGGTTCCTTGAGGCTGCGGGTGTTGCTGGTAGTGGTGGCCCATCCAGTCAGCCAGCCGTGGAGCCTGCTGGGGCACGTGTGTGCTCTTGGTGCCTCTGCAGGCTTACTCTTGGGCTGGTGGACGTCCACCTCACTGTGTCGGCGATAGATCCCCTCTGTTCTGGGCTTCGGGGTGACCCCGCCGCTTTGCTGTGCCTGCCTTGGTCCGCCTGAGGAACTGACAGCTGGCCTACTCTGGCTGTTCACTGCCGCTCCGTTCTGGCTGCTCGGTGCTGGTCCACTCTGGCTGATCTGGGTCACTCCGCTCTGGTTGTTCGAGACGACAGCTTTCCCAGCATTCCCGCCGACACCCAGTTGTCCCAGCGTGGTCGGGTTGACGGCGGGGCTGCCATGTCTCGGGCTGAGCTCCACACCCATCATCTTCGCTGACCTCTGCTGAAGCAGCTGCTGGCGTGGGTCAGTGGGAGCAGTGACCACTCCATTCACCATCTCCCAGCTGTGCCCGGAGTGAGAGCCCCCTGGGAGGAGTGCGGCTCCATGCTGGGCGCGTTGTGAGGGGAGCTGTTCAGGCTGGATCGCGACAGGGACATGCTTCGGTTCACTGCAAAAGAAGAAAGACCTGATCCTGTAAACATCTTCACAGCCATTTCCCCACTCCCAACATCCAGATGCAGGAAGATCATCAACTTGTTCATCAAGAAAAGTCCTAGGCCATTGCTGAAATTTATCATGAACTTTATTTATTCATTTTTTTTTTTAAAGATAAGATGCCTATTTCTTGATTACTAACAAGTTTTAACAAGTTGTGTATGAATCTTTTTAAATCTGTTTTAAGAGTTGACTTCAATGAGAAGACAACCCTGATATTGCCCTTTGTGGTCTGCTGGGTTATAAGCAACATGCTCTCTCTCTCTCTCTCACTCTCTCTCTCTCTCTCTCTCAACACGTCTGTTATTGAAAACGCAATGGGCTTGGACCCTTAACTCCGAGTTATTATTATCTGAAAAAAAAAAAGAACTTTTTCATTTTCATTATTTTACCACATTTCGCTACTCATGCATTAACATGACATTTTAAACAAGCTAACTGTCACAGCCTCCCAGACTGGCAAGGTGAACCAATCCTCAACACAGAAAGGCGAGGGGAAACCCTCTGTACCTGTAAACACCTAGTCAAAGGAAATCTCAGCCACAGGCGATTCACCCTCACTTGTGACAAAGATATGCCTACCTGCTGACCAAACCAGTGATCAGACCACTACGGTAAATTCATTTCATTTTTACCCTGAAAATTTCATTTCTTTTGTTTTAGAACATGGGCACACTTTCGCCGAGTTTCATTTCAGTCTGACAGCATGATATATTCCCATCACCTCATTGAAAACATCACTAACACATGATATACCCGTTCTCATTCAATCACAACTAATGCATGATGTACCCCCATCCCTCATTAAACCATCATTAATACACAGCATAATCCTTTCCCTTCTCGCGATTATTTTTTTTGTCTTTTTTGTGGGGCCTCCAACCTCCAACTTTTTCCCCCCCACCTTACTTTGTTCTGCCGATTCGTTTTTGTCCCTTCTTTTTTTCCTTTTTCTCTCCTTTAAAACGTGGGTCCTCCATCCTCCTATTTTTCCCACTTTCTCATTCTACTTTCTTCCTTCAAAAAACAACTCTCACATACCATGTACAGTCTGCGCCTATACCCCATTAAACCATCTCTAACACATGATACACTCCCATACACTCATTAAACCATCACTTTTACATGTAAACTCCTATCCCCTAGTTGACCCAGCACTAGCTCATGATGTACTTCCATACCCTCATTAAAATTATTTCATCACTAAATGTGATATAACCCCATGACGGTGTACCCCGTCGTCAGCACATCAGCGGATACCGACTCTAGTAACGGTAACACACATTAAACCAGCATTTTACTGATAATGTATGAGGGAAAATCATCCACAGAAATCACTAAATGGCAAGACCTCAACAAAATCCTCTGAAAGAGTAATCAAGAAACTTACTGATAATGAGGGGGGGTAAATGGGGGGGGGGGGGGGGAGGTATGAAAACATTTAAAGACTTTCAAATACTGATGTCATCCAGTAAAAAAGAAATCTGACACAATTGTATAGCTAACTGCAGAGTAAAAGGATTATGTGCCTTTTACCCTGTTCATCATCGAAGAGGCTTCTTTGTGCCCATCATGGTGTCACTTTTGAACATGGGCTATTAATACCTGTACATCTCTGATCTATTCCACCCAGTTCTGTCAATGATGTTTGAGTCTTTGGGAGCTACTACTTCAGTTGTTGCATGTGAAAACGACATATGTCGTCTTTCAGCTCTTCAGACTAAACAGACGACACACACAGCTAGTAAACACACAACTGGTAAAACAAGAGGTCAACCAGCAAGATTCTTGACAGTGAAAGAAACAGTAGTAAAACTGTTGTGAAGACAGAAGTCAAATCTGACAGCAAACACAAGCATTATCACAGTTCAATTTTCACGACTGCAGCTGCAAACGTGCCAATGCTGAGAATGTAGTGAACAAAAACGACCTATGCCTTTGATTATACAACAGGAAAGAGAGCCTCTATGATCTTTTTTAAACCTATTTCTGACTCCTTTCCTTAAATAGACTCAACCTTTTTGGCCTGGGCTGCCTGACTAAAATGTAGAGAACACAGCTAACAAACTAAAAAAAAAAAATTTCAAAAAAGTCAACACAGTGACAAAGCAGCATTTGACCTTCTGAAGTTGCACAAGGGAGATAAGCTTTAAAACATTATCTATGGACTGATTTGAAAAAAAAAGTGTACTGTCTGTTGCGTGTCCCATTTCCTCTTGACACAGGTCGTGGACTAAACGTCAACTTGCGGTTTCAGATCCAAGTATGGAAGGGTGATCTAGACGATCGTTTATCTGTGGCATTTTCTTGACAAGATCGGCCACCTCCCTCCAAAGCCAGCATGGCTAGGAAACCCAGCAGAGAGATGTAAAGTTTTCAGAGTTCCAGACTCTAGGGCAGCTGAGGTTTATGGCCAGTGATGGTCTCCAGAGCAGAAAAGGAATCGCAGAGGATGAGAGAGTCCTTATGTTAGACTGACTGACCATCTGGACAGCCATGACCATGATAATGACGCTGATTCCAAGAACAATTCTTAGTAGTAAGTCCGCCCAAAATAAGGGCAAACAAGTTACAAGACAAAACACGACGATGCGTTTCGAGCTCTTAGGTCTTCTTCAGGCAAGAACGGAGCTGTCAGAATGAATGGTTTAGGAAAATTCTTGAAAAGCAGCAGTTGAAAGCAGCAGAAACAGTCCCATTTTCAGACTTAGTACCATCAGTAAATTCTCTTTGTTAGGATGCAAATCTGTACAAAAAAAAAAGCTGGGCAGAAGGTTCTGCATGTCAGAGAGCTGTGAGGTCTTTATACATATAAAAATTAAAAAAAAAAAAAAACAACAACAAACAAACACACAACAAAAACCCACAGCAACATCAAATGAGTTCTCTGGTATTAAAACGATCGATGATGAACCGTCTGGAAATCTTGACAGATCAATGTTAGCATTTTCCTGGTGGGAACGAGTGTGTATACCTAGGGACTGAACAGAACTGGGATGTTCCTAAAATTTCCTGTGCAATCTTGACTGAAAAACACAGCTCACTCCAAATGCTCGTTGCACATCAAAAAATTTAACAAGGAATTTGAAATCTCCTGGTTCAAATTTTAAACGAGTCCTCTGATGATCAGCTGCTAGGAGCTTCAGAAGAACACAGTATTCCTTTGTTGACCAAAAGTACTGGAAATGTTCTGCTTCTACTGGCTGAAAGTGTGAAAGGTAAGAGGTCAAATTTTCATGTAAGTCTTGTGCTTCTCAGATTCATGGGCCCTGATGCCTAGCATGTTTTATGATGGTCAGGAGATTGTCCTTGGTGAGGAAACGAAACAAACGTTTCTTACAATTATGCCACTTTTTGGCTGAAGCAGCCCAATGCTTTGCCTTGGTAGCATCTAGCTGGTCTTGATTGCCAACCATGTTTATTACACAATTCAGGAAATATGTACTCTAAAACAGGCTCAAAAGTTGGCAACAAAGCCCAGACCTTGCAGTTGAAAATTTGGAACAGAAAAGTTGATTGAAATACAAAAGAAAGCAAATTCTCGGGGGTGGGGGGGGGGCAGAAAAGATCTTTTCAAACAACATACTTTTGTTCCCTACGCTCACCCAATGTGGTTAAAAAAAAGAAGAGAGAATAAAATGAGGGAATGGCATGGGTTTACGATGGAACGCACCCATACATAAAGGAAAGCCTCTTGTACCAAAGTTTCAGTTTCCATTTGAAAATTGCTTTATACCCACCGTTCATATATTCATCTTCTTAACATTTTTTCAACATGTTATTATGTTACATGTCAAATGAATTGTGTTTATTTTGTACAATAATATTACAAAAGAGAAGACTTCTTTTGCCAGAGAGAGAGAGAGAGAGAGAGAGAGAGAGAGAGAGAGAGAGATTCACCCAAACAGTCTTTTTGCATCAACACCATCATCTTCAGCTTGTCGATCACTTGGCGCATATGCACCATCTCATTGAGCAGCTCAGGTGGTGGTTCAGCGCTCACACCTTCTCCCTGCTTCTCCTCAAGATGGCCAACTCTTGGTTTGCCTAAAAATGACGAAACAAAACGATTTCATTGCATCGTCATAGCAAAGTCCTTTCAAAAGGGATGACAGATTCTCTTCCCGCCCCCTCCCCACCCCATCCCACCACTCATCCCACACTCCCAAGAACTTTATTAACATGACAGAAACCAAACCTTTGCTGACAATGAAATGGAATTATAAATGAAAATTAAAGGGAATTTACAATGTACTCATTGAACTGAAAATATCAAAGCATCAATAATTAACTCTCTTCAATTCTTTCCCTTGAATTCTGATCACAGGTTATTGACGGTTTTCTTCCCGGAATTATGGTATTTAAAATATTTTTGTTATCTGAAGCAATGTATCGCCTAAAAAACCCGAAATAGACGTATTCATCACAAAAATGTTATCATTTTAGAAATAATGCGCAGAATGTTACGAAAAAGTCATGCAAAATGTGAAACTCTCAAAAACTGTTGAGAGATAAAGTAACGTGAGCATATTCCCATTTCCACCAATGACAAAACGTAATGAGTTTATTCTCTGGGCAAATTTTCCACCTGTTGATCCGGATTGCTTAAGGCTAAAACAGGCCCAGTAATTTCAGCATAAACCTGCCGACTACTAACTAATAAACAAATACATGTGGGTGACAACATAGACCCCTTGATGGAGGGAAAAAAAAGGCAGAGACAGAGACGGCGGCACAAAAGAGGAAAGGTTCGACTGCAGAATTTAGGGATCCCACTAAACAAACGCAAACAGCCCTGAAATTCTAAAGCTTCCCCCCCCCCCCCCCTCACTCTGACTCCTAAAAAACTGACTTTTGTTTCAAAACTGTGCAGATCTGATGCTAAGCTACATGTCAAGTAGTGATCATCCACTTTGGGTCCACTGACAATGAGGACCACTTGCTCATTCAGCTTTTCTCAAGATCTTTCATTTTCACAGCATTTTGCTGATGTATGCCACAGCTTGACAGTAGCTCACCTTTAAGGCTTTCAACTAGTCAGTCAAAACAGCCAGTGTGCTGCTCACGCAAAGAACACAGGATATCGTTACCTCAAAGTCATCTGTTGGTGTAGAGAATAGGGGGCCAGAATTATAGAAATGTAGTCATCTTAAATTTTTCATCTTTTTTTTTCCTTGGTTGACCTTTTGAATTTTTGCCCCTAAAAAAAAAAAAATTTTTTTCCTCCCAGATTTCCATTTTTAGTTTTTGCTGAAATCCGTGAAATTGCAGAAAAGCGGAAGTCCCGAGAATTCCTGAAAATGGAAAGGCATTTGCAAAAACAGTCACCTGCATCCCCACCGAGCAAAGGGAAGGGGAAAAAAAAGGGGCATTCCATTACCTTCTGCAGGGAGGTAAGGAGTGAGGTAGACTCCTTCACCGCCTTGTCCCTCTCCAGCTGTAGACTGTTGCACTTCTCCTGCAACTCCCGCAGCGCCGCTTCCTTCTCCTTCCTCTCCGCCTCCCAGCCCTGATGCAGTCGGATATTCTCCTGCCGAAGCAGCGCCACCTGCTGGTTCAGCGAGGTGAGTGCCTGGTTCATCTCTGGCGTCTTCTCCTGAAATTGTTAAGGTGGAAGAGAGGGATAAGGGGAGGTGTTGGGATTATTATGAGTGAGTGAATGAACAAAATGAGAGAACACGCTGCTCTACGAACAATGAAATGAAAGAACAGTTTACTTGCGAATACATCATTTACATACTAAACCCAGACCTCCTTTCCCCCTAAAACCACTACTGGCGTACTTTACAACAAAAAATGAGCGTATTTTCTACAAAGATTGTGCACAAAATTCCAATCTATGTAAATGCCGAGAAGACGAAGGGGTGGGGGTGGGGGTGGGGGCGTTTCACCTGCCAAAACACACTGCGCACGCTTCTTCCATGCACTAGCCACCTGATCTTGCACTAAACACAGTAAAAATAGGTTCATCATTACTTTTTAAACCCGATTCATCAGCAAACTTTAGTACAAGCTCTCTCACATTTTTTTTTTTTTTTTTTGATATGTCAGAACATGATGTCAAAGAAACAGGCATATAGCCTGAGAAGACTTCAAGTGCGTATGTTAGCAAGAGTTACCACTCTTTGGTTAAAGCCTTAGTATGGTTAATTCTTGCAGGTGCCTGCATAAGAGCTTCGTCTCTAGAATTCATTTTTCGACATATTTCTTTTAGTTCTTCATATCTGTCATATTTTCGGCAAACTTGTCTGCAAAATATGGCAAAATTGTATGGATAAAACAAGCCTGCAAACCAAATTGTCAGTCAAACTCTCCCCAAGAACAAAACCACTTCACAACAACAACAAAAAAAAAAACACAAACACACTGCAGCCACATAAAAACAAGGCAACAAGCGGAAAACAGCGGAACAGCATCACCATATGGACATACACATCTTATAATTCACACCATCGCCACCCCTCCTTCATCCCCTCCCAATCCCAAGCTATCCCCACCTTCCCAACATACTACACCAACCCCCCCACATCATTATTCACTTTGTATTGGCTGGATATGGTCTCAACCCCCTCAGCTTGTGACTGTGGGCCTACCATCACCTGTTGCCGCATGTTACTGACAACGTTACATTCGCCTGCACCTACCGCAGCGCCCCCTGCCAGCTGCAGTCCTGCCCTGCTCTCAGCAACGTATCTTGCGTCTTCCATCATGTCGAAAGATTCTCCTGTTCCACAGATCAAGACTGGTTTTGATTAAAGAGAAACTGGTACAGCAACATATGAAAATCATAACTGCACAAAAAAAAAATTTTCAAAGGATGAACAATGGGTGTGAAGAAGAAGAGAGGGGAAAGAAATCATTTAAAAAAAAAAAAAAAAAAAAAAAAAAAAGTTTTAAAAAAGTCACTAAATTAATGCAAATGATACAAACTAATGGCATTTTACAAATACTAAAATATTTGATTGTTAAGACATAGCAATATACAGCAAGATCTAGTTGAAAAGTGAGGTGACTGCAGGCCGAAATCTTAACAAATCTGAAAAATTATTGATAAAACCCAACACACACAAACACACACACAAAAAAAACTGTGGACAAACAAATCATATGACAAAACACAACACATTTTCGACCTCTTAGGTCTTCTTGAGGCAAAATACACAACATTCAGGACAACCAAAATGAACGATCACTCACTTATCTTCATTCAATTCGTTGAATCAACACCCATCTTGTACACACACACACACACACACACACACACACACACACACACACACACACACACACACACACACACCATGCACGCACACACACACACACACACAGCCTTAGGAAGAAATACATCACACACAATACAAGGCAATGCACAAACAGAACTGTATATAATTACTGCACCTAGCACTGTATATAGCTTTATTCCTAAGACACTGAATCAAGCATTTAAAAAGGCTCTGGAACAACATTCTAGTCTGGTTTACACATCTTGATCACATACAAAAGAACAGTGTGTTCTAAACCTTGAACAGTGTGTTGTGGCACATGCATAGCTGTGACCATGCTAACCAATGATTGCTGGTAAAATACTGAACGCAAAAGCAGACTACCAATTTTTTCTTTTTGAGCTGCCTGTCCCAGCGACTAGTCTTATATGCTGCTGGGATCTCACAGCTACACAAGAATAGAGGATGCGTTAGAAAAAAAATTCAACACTTCACTTTTCTACTAGCATGTGCTAAATGGTCAAATTGAATTTCAAAAATTCATGGTGTTGTGAGTAAAGGAAGTTTTTAATCAGTTCATTTTCTTGACATTAAACCAACGTCATTTTCTTTTCGTCCTGGAACTGGTTTTAGAGATGCATCTCTTCATTCTCTAACAAGACAGCACTGCTGTCACTGAGCTGTCATTAAATCTCTTGTGGCCTTAAATCTCAGCCCGTTTTCATGGGAAAAATCTGACAAAAATCAATACTTTCCTTTACAACAAAGGAACAAAACCAGACTCTGACTGTGTAGAAACTGTACAAGTTTGAGTTGTCTCACAGACCTATCCTGAACCTCCTTTCAGTGTAAGCCTACATACTATGATGTCACTGAGTTTCATTTCTCTGAGACCAGCTCTGACACTGGTTGTCAAGTGACAGTGCGGGGTGGTTAGTACTGAGAATGGTCTGGAAAATCCCAAGCACAATCACCATGACCACTGAGGAATTTCCAGATGCAACTTCAACCTGGAAATGTCTACAGCAACAGCATAAAAAAAAGAAGAAAAATTAACCAACGATCCTAAAACCAAATCCTTCTCCTCACCTTTCGTATTCTTTGTTTTGTTCTGTATTACAGTGTACATTACACATCTTTTTTCTCAGAAATGTATCTGTTTCATACTGATACACATTTCTGCATCCAATTTTCTAAAAGCAAATCATCATGATAGATCACAAAATGTGATCATTAACTATACTTTATCAAAATATCAAGATACTGTAGTGTATGCATCACACTGAAAATATCATTAACTATAATAAATTATTATCACAATATTATATATTCATCATATTTATGTTTAAAATATCATTAGGTATAATTCATCAAAACATCATTTATGTGCATCACATTTAGATCTACAAGATCAACAAACTGTGATTTACCAATATTGACGAAACTGTCAAGGTCGCGATTTTTCGAAGACGCTTCCAGCTCCTGAATTCTTCTCACCAGCTGCTGGTTCCTGGCAGCCGTATCATCCAGCCTCTGCTTCAAGGTCAAGTACGCCTTCCTCAGAGCAAAATGAGAGCCATTGTCCACGTCACTGGGGGCGGCTCGCGTGAAAGGAGAGAAAGGAACAGGGGGGATCAATGCAGTGTCTTCCTCGATGTCGTCGTCGTCTGAATTTTGCAGCACACAGATATCATCTTCGCTGTCCATGCTACTTCCAAAACATTGTTTTATCTGTGGAAACAAAAATTTGCACAAAGATGATAAATGCCACGATGAAAAAAAAATGAAATCCAGTGACATGATGTAAACAACTTCCTGGAATCTAGTTTTGAAGGTAGACATAGAACCTTTCCAAAAGTCCTTAAAAAGAATAATTAAAAAAAAAAGTAAGTGTGAAACATAAATGCAAGCTTAATCTACAATGAATGAGCAAAAAGAAAAACAAACAAAAAGAAAACAAAACCATTTCCTAAAAATCTACCATTCAGTGTAAGGTTGGGAACTGTAGGTGGGATGATTTCCACGGACAGGTATCACAGTATTTAAGAAATTCCTGCTGACAAAATAATGCAAGGCCCTTTATGTCCCAGAAACATTCTGTTAAAATAAATAAATATGTAACATCTTGGCAGTCTACATGTATATGATTTCCCGAGGGCAGCTCTGACACAAGTCTGTCACTGCTGGTTGGTCCTCCGTCAGCTTCACAACAGGAACCTCTGCATAAAGTGCATTACTTCATGCTGTTCAAACCACAAGTCAAGAAACGGTTATCATCTCACTCAGTCTTCCTCACCGACTGCTAAGCCCTTTTTCTAGAGTCTTCAGTCCAGCAAGACAGACCAACCAGATCCTCCAAAATACCAAAGAGGAAGCTTTAAAAATACTGGGCCCCCTTCCATTTGTGGGGTTCTGAACAATGAGTTTGAAACATAATTCACAAGGCTCCACCCCCAAATGTAGACTAACAAATCACAAGACAGAACACATGTTTTGTCTTGTGATTCGTTTGTCTACGTTTTGGGGGGCGGCGCCTTGTAACACATGTTATGCCTTGTAATTCGGTTGTCTATGTTTTGGGGCAGAGCCTAATAAATGATTTTCCAAAATTTTTGTTTAGATTTCTACTTGCAGTCACGTCACTTTGCAACTGAATGATGAAGCTGACAAAACTCTCCAAGCTACGCAGCAAACAGGAGCGCGAACTGCCCACCAAGCCTTGCATGAAGAAGTTAAGCCTCCAAGGAAAATCCACATGGAGACAGCGTCTGCGTCGAGGGTCTGAAGAGGATGCTATCTACCTGTTGGATAGGGCCAAACAGGGCACCATCTTCAGACTGACAACAGGGCAACATCAGCTCCTGTCACGTCTCTTCAGACTGGGGATCTCTCTCACAGGGAAGCGCCCATGCGCCACTGACCCAGTGTCATGCCATCCCATGTTCTTCAGTCCTGTCCCACCTCTGACACTCTACAACAGGAAACCTGGCCCAACGCAGGCGATGCTGGGGATAAGGTGTGGTGAACAGTGATGTGACTGAGGCTGACGGTGGACTTCACCAACAACAACGGACTGCCCCATAAGCATGGCGAAGTATGCAGAAGAAGAAAAACTGTGTAGCATTTTCTTACTCCCTACAGTTCTTTCCCTTGATTTTCAATTCACTGGTGATCGAAGGTTCATCACATCTTAAAGCATACTTTTTTTTGGTTATTACAGCAATAGTTTACTAAAACAAACAAAAACAAATACATTTAGTCAAAAAAAAAAAATTCATAATCTGATAAATTTTTGGCATTGCTGTATAAAAGTGTGAAAAACTCAAAAACTATTGAGGATTATCAAAAATGAAATTGAGTTTTTAAGAATTTTACTCTATTATTTCTTTTTAAAATATTTTAAACTACCCTTGTTAAGTGTCTTGCCTTCAGCCACGTAACCAGAGCAAATTTACAATTTTAAAACCCTATTTTCTACAACTGCTAATAGAAAGCAATTTTCATTAAGTTAAAATAGTAGTAAAATAACTGATTTTTACAAAAATCATGAATTTTGTCTGATTACTTCAACGCAAACATTTTGATAAAAATAATCATGAAAATCAATAATAATGGGGAAAAAAATTACAAAACTCTTCCAACTGGCATGTTGTATGTTGTCAGACATTTCAATCAATTTCATCTTGGGAAGTGCACGTTCACCAGTATTTTACCAGTTCAAATAATGATAATGACAGAAACATCAGACATTAGTAGTTTTGCTTGACAAGATACATACATGATTACACAATGAAATCGGAAAAGGGATGTTAGAAAAAAAAATTCACATTAACCTATGAAGACTTGGCACTGTACTTGATAATCAGTTGACTTTTGACACATATTCATAAGGCAATTAATAGAGCAAATCAAATACTGTCAATAATCATAAGAAAAATCTGCTCATTTACTGATTTAGATAATGAAATGATCTAAAGTATGTCAACATTGTTCGTGCACATCACATTCAGAATATGGAATGTAATCTGGTACCTATAGATGCCAATCATTGTCTACTGAATGAATACAGAAACAATAACCAAGATGTAAAAGCATAACCTTCACCGATTCCTGAGGCAGAAAATTCTCTGCATTTAACCAATAAAAAGCTTGACATCAAATCACCAAGACCATCTGGTTTGGTAATGGACAATATTTATAGACACACAGGGGCAGAGAGAAACTCGGACTTTAGCAAACGAAAAGGAAGCGAGGGAGAAGTAGAAATGGAAGGGTCAGAAGTCAAGCACAGTGACAAAGCAACGGAGCTGTAATTCGGAGTCAATGACAGCTGCCCTCTAATAGGCACCCAACAGTAATGAAGACGTGTAAAGGAATGTAACTGATGTTCACAGGGCTCAGGTTGCATTCCTCTGGCTTAGCAAGGTTCCTATGAACTGGTTCCTATGAACTGTCATGAACAAGACTGTGATTTTGTAGTGAAAAGAAATCAATTTTAACAACAAACATGTTACTAATACTATACTTCTACTAAAATCATGCAGCCACTTCACGTGAAAAAAAGTTGTTCACAATCAAACTACAGGAACTAGCCAGTGACAAGCAACATTCTGCCTTGACAGAAAGTTTCCAACCCGGTCTGTTTTATGGCTGGAAAAAATTGAAAACTATTGGAAATCGTAGACCTGCATGAACTCTCAAGACAAACTGGGACTGTTCATTATTATGGGAACATGAATGAATAACAAACTGTCTCCATAACACCTAGAAAATATATGACTTTGATATATTTGCTTTCAGTCACTCTTTTCATTCTCCTTACAAATTAGGAATCAAGAGGATTTGCTTTCACTAGTTTCAGTCACTCTTTCATTCTCCTTACAAATTAGGAATCAAGAGGATTAAGTACATATTTACCATTAACAAGCCAGAGCTTTTTTCCACTACAGAGTTACAAATCTCTGAAACCCACTGTCACCTAACTAAAAAAAAAAAAAAAAAAAAAAAAAAAAAAAAAAAACACCATTTATTACAAATCAGACACATTCAAAAATCTTCTAGCCACATCTTTTTCTGTGTTTCGCAATATGCTTTTTGATTTTGATGATTGATTGATGATCAATCACACAGAAAACGCCATGCAAACTGCTATCCTTTTAATTTCACCCTTTCAACCCTTCCGCGTTCACACTGCCTGGCCAACCTTACCTGCCTGGCCAGTTTGAGCTGATCTGCTTGCAAAGGGATACTTCACTTAAAATGTGTTATCTAGTCACACACACAAAAAAAAATTGGCCAACAGGCAACAAAAACCAAAAAACAAGAAAAACAACAACAACAAAAACTGTGTCATTCTTGCCAAATAATCACGCAGAAAGATATTACAATTTCATGAAATATATGATATGCTTTCAGACTTCTGATGCTTTGAATAACAAAACAACAAAAAATTCTTTTAATCTTACATGAACAGACTGGGAACTTAATTTCAACTCCAAAAATATCTGGGAAACTATTCTACTAAAGATGCATACCATTTAAAAAATATATATATATACTGTAATATGCAAATTAACCATTTGGTAACATGTCGAAGTGCAATTTCCTGTTATGCAAATTACTGTTTTCGTAACTGCTGAAGAGCAATTTCATTCTAATATATCTTTGGAATAACAATGCTTTGATAAACTCATACACATTGTTTTACTTTTCACATAACTGTAAAAAGTAGACTGTTTTATTCCAAAGATTTCAGAACTCTACCCATGTTCTGAACAAAGCTTTTGCTTTCAACTGTGTCGAGTTGGAAAAGTTAACTAGCATAGTTCTGGTGTGATACTGGTTCCAGTGCATCAGATGTATCGCCTGAGCATTGCTCTTGCGCAGGTTCATGGTGCTGTTCAGTGGCACCTGAATGTTACTTGGGGCATAAGATTGAATGAACATGAAAAAAAAAAAAAGAAAGATGGCATGTGCAGTTATTTACTATGCTACTACAAAAAACAGTCAGGTCAAACATTACATTTTATTTTAAAAGATACAAAAACACCATGACTGGTTCAAAACTTACGACAATTATAATCAAGTAATTTCTTAAATGCAAATGTATCTTAAAATTTTTATACTATAGATCTTCACTTCAGTTCTATATTTTTATAATGGTTATCATATAACTTTAAAGTTGTCACTGAACTTTTATCTTCATAGTTACAACTTCAAATACTTATCAAAACCAGTCCTGAATTCCTTCCTATTTTCTCCCCATCACAGGGCAAAAATTAAGGTGCATTACCACAGAGGAATTCACAGACGCAACTTCAACCAGGAAATGTCTACAGCAGTAGCAAAAAAACAAACAAAAACAGTTTACTCAACAATTCTATAACCAATATCCTTCCTCACTCTCTTCCCTATTCTTTGTTTTGTTCTACATTACAGTGTACATTACACGTCATATTTATCAGAAAACACGGATATTATTTACTTTCAATGCGTGTATTCTGTGTTTTGTCCAATCAAGTTTATGCAGTAATCATGGGGTATATCTCACGCTCATATCTTTATCATTCAACGTGAATTTCAACAGGACTACAAGTGAGAATTCAACAAGGATTCGCGGAATATAACATCACACACGCTTCCTTGACTATCGCTAGTTTGTCTACAATCTGGTGTATGTCAAGTCAACTCCACCATAGAATGATTCACATCTCCGCATCGAAAATGAGCGTCGCCATTTTCGATTAAAACACTGGCCCAAGATTCGGGCGAGAACAGTCAACAATCATCATACAAACCAAGTTCTTCTCTGCCGATTCGACCTGCCACCTTGTGTAGGAGTGGCAGTCAAAATCTCAGACAGCGTCGACAGAATTTAATCAACAACGCCCACTGCCAAAACCAAAAGAAACAAATGTTGGCAAGTCACCGACCTTTAGTCTGGACAACACACACAAACAACACGTAATTCAAAACGAGGCTTCCACTAGGCCTAAGCTTAGCCTAACAGGAAGCAAATCCTCATGTACTAAAAATAAATATTTTTGACAGGCTTGACCTGTATGGCATTAGGTTGTTTGAAAATGCTGTGTGTTCTTCGGCACTACTACTTCATACGATTCTTACCATCTGCCTAAATTAATGTGGTGACAATGGGACGCTTGTGACTTGCAGCACAGTGAGCGCTCCATATCTACCGGGTAGGTGTCGATCGAAAGCGGAAGTCAGCAGTTTCTTGGAGTGACGGGGAATCCCCTTTTGACCAAACTTGCGAAAGTTAATTATGGCCCTTCAAATCAAACCGAACAAGTCATGTTAGCATAGCATAGAAAGATTAGCAGTAAGGCTAAAGGTTAAAAGCGCTTTTTTCGCTGAACTTGAGATTTTTAAAAAAAAATCCGATTTCGATTTTTTATTTTTTTTAAAATAGTTTATAGCTTGTGGATACTCTTCAAATGGTATTGACAAACAGTTCTTGAAAAGTGTGTGTTTGCGCGCGCGCACGTGTGTGTGTGTGTGTGTGTGTGTGTGTGTGTGTGTGTGTGTGTGTGTGTGTGTGTGTTGTTCTTTCTGATCTTCCAATGCGTTTTCTTGTGGAGCAATGAATGCCAAAAGACAAACTGTTCTACATGTTACACGTTAACACGTCTGTTAAAAGGGGGGGGGGGGGGGGGGGGGGGGAGGGGGGGGGGGGGGGGGGGGGGGGGGGGGGGGGGGGGGGGGGGGGGGGGGGGGGGGGGGGTGAACTGCCGTGAGTGAGTCAGCAGTTTATCAATCTTGAAACTGTTATCACGAGTACTTTCAATCAGAAAGAATGAAAGGAGAAGTCATGGTTCAAGACATTCGTATTCTTCCATCAAACCTCGTCTCACAGTGTCTGATACGCTGTAACTTCTAGCTGAAACAGGACCAGTCTTTCCTCATAACTCAAGTCACCTACTCCAATTTGACTTTTCATAAATTCGTGTCGAAGTCCTCCAATTAAATTATGTTTATATGCGCCATGCTGAGAACGGAAACCATATTGATTTCAATACTCCCGGAATGGATCGGACCAATGCTTGAGATAGTGGTAGCATGATATCCTTCGTTTCATTTGTTTTAGTTCTCAGATAGCATCCCGAATATCTTATTTACTTTTTGATAATGTTTTCATACAATACTGATACAGTGGTTAACACATTTCCATTATTATATCCAAGTCTTTTTTTTTCAGCAGTAGTTGTGTCCAGCTCACCTTGTCACTTTCAGTAATAACATACTCAGTTAAACGATTATTTCTGACCAGAGTGTGAAACATTTTTCACTATTGAACTGACGTCAGTAACAATTTCTTTTGTCCATTAAGTTAGTCTGAGTATACGCTACTGTAACTTAATCACGAACGTTCGCGATGCAACAGACTTAAGCATCGTCACCGAAATTGATTTTGATGCCACGATCATGATGCTGGGGGTAAATCATGTAAGCTTATGAATACAGTCAATGAACAAAATAGGCCCTATAACTCTGCCCTGGGGTACACCGGCCTTTTGGGCCAAGATTTTCCATTTAACAAATTAACCTTCAACTAGAAATCTTTAGACCATCGAAGCAGCTAGTTTTGAACACCTTAACCATATATTTTATCTATAAGCCAATAGTGTGACACTGGGTTAAATGCTTTACATAAATCAAGAACATCCACTTATGCTGGAAAACAGTTACACTCAACATCGATTCGGGGAACTGTGATTAAAAGCTGGATCACGCAGGATCTACCCTATAGGAAATCAAACTGTTCAACGGATCAGTTATTCAGGATCATGCGATTGTATAGCATACTATCTCGCATAGTTTTGAAACTTGCACATAGCTGATCAAAGTTCAACTCCAGCGTGTGATCAGTAGGCCTCCAGCGTTAATAGTGCTACCCTGTTATCAGATGGCTCCTATCTCATGCTCTTTCCAGCTCATTGCACCAGTTGCTATTGACTTACCAAACAACATTATGCAAGCACAGGGAACTGAAACAAAACCTTCAGGGGCTGTCACTTTTACAGACATCCATATACTTACACAAACAGGATTAAATCAGATAGAAAAATCATGAACAATTTGAAAAAAAAAAGGTACACACACACACGCGCGCGCCCGCGCGCGCGCGCGCGCACGCACGCACGCACGCACGCACGCACGCACGCACACACACACACACACACACACACACACATACAGCGATCCCCCTATGAGTTCTCAAAGGCACACGCACGCACGCACGCACGCACGCTCGGACGCACGTGTGTGCGTGCGTGCGTGTGTGTAACTTTTTTTTATTCTTTAGGTGGTTTTTTTTACTTGTTTTCACCAAAATGCAGTCAATATTTGTTTTTGCCAGAAATAAATCAGATGCGTTTTTAAAGCTACACTGCTCAATGCAGGTCTATGCAAGTATTTAAGAGAAGATTTTTCATCAATACAACACTGATTTTAAGGGAACACAGTGCGTGCATTCATGAATGTGCGTACCTGTATAGGATTTTGAGTCATATGGTTACCTCTAAATGATCTTTTTTCCCTTTAAAAAAATATTAACATAAATTTGTTTGTATTAGCGCAAGCTGGTCATCAGATGACCTCAGACAAGCTATGGAAGAAGTGAGAACAACCATATGGGACTTAGAGCTGCTGCCAGATCCTATGGAATACTAGTTACCACTTTGAAGGATCGTTTGGATTGTAAAAAATGAATATGCAAAAGACTGCAAGAAAATTCTTGGGAGACCCTCCACTCTGCCACCAAACATTGAAAGAGAACTTGTTAGACACATCTTAGACAGCGAAGCTTTGTTTCCTGGGTTCACACGGGACATGGTGATGAGTTTGGCTTTTGATATAGCTTCTGCAAATGGTTTGCCCCACCTGTTCAACGAGGAGGAGAAGAAGAAGGCAGGGAAGACTTGGCTAAAACTTTTCTTAAGACGACACCCAGAGATATTTCTACGGCAACCAGAACCGACATCAATTGCTAGAGCAAATGGTTTTATGAGAAAAGTGTGGGAAGATTTTTTGATCTACTGGAAAGGGAAATTGATGTGCAAGGCTTCAGCGGAATGACAATCTTTAACATGGATGAAACCAGCGGTGTCGACGGTGCAGAAGAAGTGCCAGAAAATCTTTGCACACAAAGGCAAATACCAAGTTGGTTCTCTCTCAAGTGGAGAAAGGGGAACAAACACAACAGTGGTCTGTTGCTGCAATGCTGCAGGACAGTTTGTGCCACCCCTTATTCTCTTTAAACGGAAGAGAAACGGAAGAAGAGAATGAACGAACAGCTGAAAAATGGAACTCCAACAGGAAGTCTGATTACAAATAATGAGTCTGGATGGATGGACCGGGACATGTTTTTGGTTTGGCTCAGGCATTTTGCTGCAGCTGTGAAGCCATCAAGAGAGAACAAAATACTCCTCCTTGTTCTTGATGGTGCCGTTTCCCACACAAGATCACTAGCTGCAATTGAGTTTGCACGCGAACATGGAATAGTTATTATTTCATTGCCTCCCCATACCACTCACAGACTCCAACCCTTAGACATTGCTTTTTTCAAGCCCCTCCAAACATTATACGCGAAGGAGCAGGAAATGTGGCTCAGAGCGAATCCTGGGAGGCAGATCACACCGTTTCAGATCTGTGCCCTTTTCAACTAGGCCTACATGAAGGCAGCTTCAACAGCTACAGCTGTCAATGGGTTTGCAAGAGCAGGAATCTGGCCTTGCAACAGAACAGTCTTCAGTGAAGTGGAGTTTCTTCCATCTTGTCTGTCTGGAGAGAAGCTTACTTCCATGCCCCAGTCATCTTCAGCATTTTCTGTTAGGATTGAAACAAGCATGTTGTGGACAATGTGATATTTGTATATCGACAATGTGAATATTGAAATACTGGAAAAACTGCAGTAAAATTCTTATTTGGGAAAATTTTTATGAAACTCATTTCAGATAAAAAAACTCGACTGTTATAGGGAGTTGGATCTTGTTCAAAAGTTTTCATGCTATGTTTTTTCTTTTTTTTTTCTTTCAAATATTGCTGAGAAAAAGCTCTTCACTTTATTTAAGTCAAGTCAAGTCAAGTCAAGTAAACTTTATTATCTCAATTGAGAAATTAATTTGTGGTCACAAATTTGGAATGTTGGTTATGTTAGAACACTAGAGCGTAAATGATGATCAGTTATGTTTCATTACTTTGTTGAAAGGAGAATAAATCAGAATATATTCTGTTTGGAATTACGATCTCACTGTTCGCAATTTAGAACCCTGTGTTCGGAATTTGGATTTCACTGTTTGGTATTATGAGCGGAAGGTTCTAATTCCGTGCATTGACCTCATTTTAAAAAGTGTGAATATCTCCAAAACAAATTGATGTTTGCTATTTTGTATTACAGCAAAATGCAGCTGATGTTATGTCTGATTAAAGAGTCATTTTTGTTTCTTTCTATGAGTGTACGTGGACTGTTGGTGAGATGAAATCCTTAAGTGTTCGGATTTTAGAGCCTTTCCCTTACTGTTTTGTGTTGGGGGAGATGTACGGATAGTAGATAATGAGCGTCGGGGAGTCTCTCAACAACAGGGGAACAAGTCGATGCGTCCACGGCCCGATACGTCCAAATGGACACATCGAGCCGTGGACGTATCGGGTGCTGGCGTGCCGATGTGTCCACGACCCTTAAAGTCCAAGGCCCGTTGAGTCCAAAAAATGGAGTCCAAGGCTCTTTATGTCCAAGGTCCGTTGCGTCCACGGCCTTCTAGTCGGGCTTGGACGCATCGGACCGTGGACGGATCGGACCGTGGACGTATCGAGCTGACCCCCTTGAGCCAGTTGCCTTCTTCGTTCAGGGTAGGCCTATGTGTCGATGTGTCCGCGTGTCATTGTGTCCGCGTGTCGTTGTGTTCATATTTCAGTGACTGTACAAGCTAACTTGCAATACTATTTTGATTAAAATTCGACATTTTGTTGTTGTTGTTGTTGTTATTTTAACCCCCTCGTCACATGGAGAGGGTGGCAGTCTGGAATCACTTGATGTTTGATGTGAGGATGCATCTGTAATATTTACCGTTCGACTCGACACATGGCGAGACAATTCTGGTTACTAGATGCAAGTTACTTCCCTGGACGTTCCCATGGAGAGAAACGGCAAGAAAACAATCAATGGCAACCTGTCAACTTGTTCACCGCTATCGATAGTCAAAACGATGAGTCACAGCATATTCTAGATACACACATCGACACGAAAACATATATATGGTGTCAGAGCAACGAACTCAAACCCACAAATAAGACCAATCCAGTGCTGATCCAGCAATCGACAGTGAAATCTTCGAAGGTCTGATTCAATCACGTACGTAGTAAGGCAACGTAACGATTCTACACTGGCTAAAGTGAATGTTACTGTAACTACACCGTAGCGATTGTTGTTAAAATGACTTCAACCTCTCAAAACAACCCATCTATAAATTGGGATGCCAAAAATCTAAAGGAAGAATGGCAAAACTACAGCCAGCATTCAAAACTCATGTTTCAAGGCCCACTCAAGCAAACATCAGCAGAAGCTCGTGCAGAAGCTCGTGCAGCCTACATACTCATCTGGGTCGGTCAGAAAGGCAGAGACATATTCAATTCATGGGGTCTATCAGATCCTGATGCAAAAAACGTTGACCTGATATTACAGAAATTTCACGAGCACACCGAACCAAAAACAAAGTATTTGTTCGATACTTCTTTCATGAAAGAACACAGAAACCACATGAAACCTGTGCTGAGTTTGTGACAGATCTACGCAATCTTATCCAAACGTGCGGTTATCAAGCAGATCTAAAAGATGAAATGATTCGAGATCGCATTGTTGCCGGCATCGCATCGCAAGAAATCAGAGAAAAAGCTACTGACTGAAGGTGACAAACTCACGATGACGTCTGCAATTGATATTGATATTGCTCACGAAACGACACAATAACGTCTCAAATCAATGTCAGCAACAGCAAATCCTCAGCAAGTCGATGTACTCAAAAGACCATAGAAGAAAAAATGATGAAAGTCACTGCCAACACCAAACACACGGATCTAGAAGACACGGCACACCATGCAGAAACTGTGGAAGAATTCACAACAAGAAAGAATGTCCAGCCTTTGGTTCAACCTGCAGCTACTGCCACAAAGCCAATCACTGGGCCAAAGTCTGTATTTCCAGAAAGCAACAAGAACTACAGAGGAGAAACAAAATCTGGGCAGTTGAAGAAGAGAATGACAGTGAAAACGAACTCTTTGTCAGTGCAATAACAAACGAGGAAACTCCTAACTCTGTGAGTGCTGACATTGAACTCGAAAACTGGAAATGTTATTCAATTCAAAATTGACACAGGAGCACAAGTCAATGTGATTCCAACAACAGTCTTCGAGAAGCTATCCTGTCATTTACCTGTCATGCCCTGCAAAGAAAAACTCATCAGCTACACGGGAGAAGCCCTGAAAGTTGTTGGCGCTGTGAACCTGAAGGTGAAATGCAAAAAAACAATACTTATCATGGTCGATTCTATGTTGCCGACACACCTTCACAACCAGTGCTTGGATTACAGGCATCACTGAAATTACATCTCATCGAGATTGTCATGTCAGTTGAATCTCCTCTGGTGACAAAAGATGAAATCCTAAAAGTAATCAGTCAAACCTCCACTAAATTAGGATCCCTAGAAGGCGAGATGAAAATCCATCTTAATCATCAATAATTTCACACAGCCACAAAGTTGTCAAATGTGACTTACTGCATCTTATTCCTTGGGCTCTGAGGTTTTTATTAATAGTATATATGTGTGAATACTTTGAATAGACAGCGAGCCAGACAACACGGAGGCTGGGACAGATAGCAACATTTTTGTCGAGGGAGGGGGAGGGTGGGAGGGATCGTACCGGGAGGGTGGCATCGTACCGGGAGGGTGGGATCGTACCCCATGGGCGCAGAGTGGGCATGGACAAACGGCGGCTTTTGTCTCGTACGTTTCCTGAGTCGGCCTCACGCGGCGCAGGAGCGTCGCCACTCAGAATGATGACGGCCGACTGGTAGCCCTGACGACGGCCATGGAGGAACCGCCACGACGTCGACACCAACAACATCAACCGCTGCCGAATCACCTTCAGACGACCGGGCGGCGGTCCTAACGACTTACTACTTCATCCATCGTCTTTCATTGAAAACATGGAACTAGTCTCTGCCTTCCCTTCTCAGCCTCTGCCTTAGACCTATTCAAAATGGTGAGATGCTTCTTTCAAAATGATCCAAGAAGCCTTCTTTTAAACAGAAGCAAGACCAACGATTAAAACAGTTTCAGTTTGTTTTCCAAGAAAATGTTCCTTTCGTAACCTTTCACTGCACCTCGTCTCCCGTGCTCACGCTTCTTTCCATCACACGTGAAGTCATGTTTGGCTGGGGAGCTTCAACATACCTATTGCAGAGAACTGACAGAAAGCTGCTCTTGTGTAGGAGGGGGCACAAAAGGAAATCTGTCAATTTTTCGACTCATGTAAATTGGAGAGGGTGTGAACTGGCGGGGAGTGGACAGGGGTCAGGCAGGAAATGCTAGAAGGTGTGGCAGAGCTGTTTGGAAGATGATGGCGGGGAGTGGAGAGGGGTCAGGCAGGAAATGCTAGAAGGTGTGGCAGAGCTGGTTTGGAAGATGATGGCGGGGAGTGGAGAGGGGTCAGGCAGGAAATGCTAGAATGTGTGGCAGAGCTGGTTTGGAAGATGATGGCGGGGAGTGGAGAGGGGTCAGGCAGGAAATGCTAGAAGGTGTGCAGAGCTGGTTTGGAAGATGATGGCGGGGAGTGGAGAGGGTCAGGCAGGAAATGCTAGAATGTGTGGCAGAGCTGGTTTGGAAGATGATGGCGGGGAGTGGAGAGGGGTCAGGCAGGAAATGCTAGAATGTGTGGCAGAGCTGGTTTGGAAGATGATGGCGGGGAGTGGAGAGGGGTCAGGCAGGAAATGCTAGAATGTGTGGCAGAGCTGGTTTGGAAGATGATGGCGGGGAGTGGAGAGGGGTCAGGCAGGAAATGCTAGCTAAATGTGTGGCAGAGCTGGTTTGGAAGATGATGGAAATAGTTTAGGGTGTTCATCTGTCTGAGCAAGACAGTGGTTGTCACTTTTTCGGAAGACTTAACTGTGTTTTTTCACAGAGCTTTCCTTAAGAAGACAGAAGAGGATGGAGAGGTGGAGGTGGTGGGAAAAGGGGAATGTAGCTGGAGGACATCTCCATTGTATCGCCACCTGGGGAAAAAAAAGGCTCAACCCACCTTCAATTACCTATTCATCAGATCAATGATTTTGGATTAAACATACCTTGTATTGGGGGAAAAAATCAGAGAGAGAGAGAGAGAGAGAGAGAGAGAGAGAGAGAGACTTTTTTTCTTTTTATTTGTAAAGACCATAGCCCCTTAGAAGGGGGTAAATACATATCAAACCGCACAAGTCAACTCATTTAACTAGCTTATCACATAATTTACAGTCTTAACATATTATTTCGCATGCGAACTGCTAAATTGTGGTTTTCAGTCAATGATGCCATTAACATTATCAGTTTGAAGAAACAAGGTTTTCTAAAGTACTTAGGAGGGATTAATGCTGCCGAACAGCTTGTATAACTCAGAACAAGTGAGAACAAAATTAATTTCATTTTCATCATCTTCGTAACAGAGTGGACAAAAAATTACGATCATTCAAAGGCCTGTAACGGTTAGAATGTACACATGTATCCCATACACCAAACCTGAATTTGGTGACAAAAATATATAAATGTCTGTTAATCTGCATTGATAAGTGCCTTGGAATACAATGTGAAGGATTTAACAATCTGTGAATATCAAATCGGTGACTGTCATCACATGGGAATTCCATCTTTGCCAGCTACAATGGATTGACCTTTGCCGAAACACACGGATAAAGATATGTATGTCATCTACACCCTGATTCTCCCACACAAAATCAAAACCAAATTCGTACAGTTTCAACCTAACTTTAGAAGCACAATTGCTCTTCCCTCTAGCGTCTAGCTGTACTAACATTTGGTACGCTTTATGTGGTAATCATTCTGGGGGCATTCGAGTTATCTTTAGCCAGTAACGAATGTATCTAACCACCGAAAGTACATGGATTGGATATCCATTAGCCATGTCAATGATGCTTTGGAGATTTTTTATTCTCCTGTAAGCTGATAACGTTGTATTGATATCAGAAACGATAGTTGGTGTGCAAAATCAGTTAAACAGTTTAGAAAGAGCTACTGCATGCATCTCTCCAGTTGAAGGTAAACATGACAAAGAGTAACATCATGTGTTTAAAGACAGGTGGATATCTTGCTGCACGGGAAAAATGGATGTATAATGGAACAGCTATGCCAGTGGAAAATGTTTATAAGTACTTAGGTATACATTTCTCAACCCGTAGCTATGCCAGTGGTGAATGTTTCTAAGTACTGGGGTGTATATTTCTCAACCCGTTGAAGTTTCAGATTTGCTTGCAATGATCTTGTTAGCAGAGCTAAACAATGTTTACTTTGTATCCCAAAGAAACTGCGTATGCTCGACAATGCGTCTCTGGCACTGTTTGTAATGTTGTTCGATTCTCAGATTCAACCCATGGTTCAGTACGGAGCTGAGTTACGCGGCCTCGAAGTTGCCTCTATACAAATTGAAAAGATTCGTTGTATGCATTGAAAAACGTTTCACGGTGTTTCACTTCAACGCCAAATGATCTGATCGGAGGTGGGGTGGGGGGGGGGGGGTATTGGAGGATGGGGGGGGTTGGAGGGATGGAGGATAGGGGGGGGGGGGGGGGGGGGGGGAGAGACGAGAGAGAGACGAGAGAGACGAGAGTAGAGAGGGACGAGAGAGGATTTCGAGCGGAGAGAGAGATTGAAGGAGAGAGAGAGAGGAGAGGAGAGAGAGGATTTCAGACGGCGATGGTTTTATTGTTCAGTGTGTCAATAGAGTCAAGTGAGTTTTTCTATGAAATATCAGTCTGCAGCTTTTTTGTGATGTTGATACACACACACTGCTTAGAAAACTCTCTAAGAGGAGAGAGAGAGAGAGAGGGGGAGAGAGGGAGAGAGAGAGAGGAGAGGCGGGGCGGAGAGAGCCGGGAGGGGGAGAGAGAGGAGAGAGAGAGAGAGAGAGAGAGAGAGAGGAAGCCGAGGAGAGCTGAGAGAGAAGTTTATTATTTACATAAGTTATTGATCAGTTATTTCTTGCGTGTTCAAAATCTTTCTACCTAAAACTGTTATTCTGCTTTCTTTGTGCATTTCTTCATTCAGTTAGTGATTTTGTCATTCACACTTTCAAATACTTAGAAATGCTTTATTTGTTTTTTCTTTTAATTTGTTTGTCTGTTTCTCTACTTGTTTGTTTGTTTCTTTTGTAGCCCAGCCGACGGGCCAAAGGGTCGTATCGCGGCTGTCAATACGTTGAGGTCAACTCATAAGTGATCGACAAAAAACAAACAAACGAACAAAACACCATTCACACATCTCTTTAAAACACTTTCTAAAAACGCACCAGAACCTTCTTTCAGAATCTTTCTTCCGTAAAATCTCAGGTCAGATGAAAAATGTTGATTTCTTCAGAAATTCAAAGATCACTACTAAACTACCAAGACCCCTCTGAATATAATTTTGCATAGATAGATAGATAGATAGATAGATAGATAGATAGATAGATAGATAGATAGATAGATAGATAGATAGATAGATAGATTAGATAGATAGATAGATAGTAGATAGATGATAGATAGATAGATAGAAGATAGATAGATAGATGACAGACAGACAGACATACAGACAGGCAGATGTGTATGACTCTGTGTATGTGCGTGTGCGTGTGCGTGTGTGTGTGTGTGTGTGTGTGTGTGTGTCATTAATTACTGATAAGTTTTTTTGCCATATTCAAATCTTTCTACTCAAACTGTTATTCTTGCTTGCTTTGTGCATTTCTTTATTCAGTCAGTGATTTGTTCTTCACAATTCCAATTCTTAAAAATACTGTAATTGTTTCTCTTGTAATTTGTTTGTTTTTTGTTTTTCTTCACTTGTTTGTTGTCTTTGGTTTGTTTCTGTCTCTTTCTTGCTTTCTTGTGGCATTCAATGAAACAACACCAACCGTATACAATCCAATAAAACATTCATGTGAGCACAAAAGCCGAATACAAAAAAAGGCGGGCCAAATGGAAGATTGACTTCAGACTTCATTAGTAATTAACACCACAAGGAACTTAAAGTGACAGCACAAGACGCACAGGACAAAGCAAAGCACAATTGTCACATGGTTGATCGCCAGTTCAGATTTTAGGCATTAACTCCCCCTCCCACCTCACTCGCACACACACACACACACACACACCAAACCACACACACACACACACAACACACACACACACACCACACTCTCTCTCTCTCCTCTCTCTCTCACTCTCTCTCTCTCCTCTTCTCTTCTCTATCTCTCTCTCTCTCTCTAGCGAACACACCGGCAGAAGCGCTTGCAGCGCTCTCACCGCTCAGGCAGACACGCCTACACAGCATTCAGTAGAGCTGGAATGTGAGCTGCCACCCTTCAGAAGAAGCAGGACTGTTCTCCACCGTCTCCAACGCCCTGCAATTCTCCCAACGCCCGGTGTTGTGTTTACCCATGTCCATCCCAAAACACCACAACCCCCCTTTCTCTACCTTCCCCCATGCACGTTTAGTGACTCGCACGCTTGAATCACCATCCATCCTTGTGACCGAAAACGACATCGGCTCCATCCCTTTTCCCTTCCATGACATTACACCAGCAGTAGACAATACAAAAATTAGAAACCCTTTCACTAGCCACAACGGACACGGGTAAACCTAACAGATAACATTTGACAATTCATTCTGAAGATAGCACACCAGCACCAAAGACTGACACTAGGGAAGACGACACCAAATCAGTGACAGATGATGACAAAAGCCACCCAAGCAACTGGCTCAGACAAAATCACTAGAGGCTAATGGCCCCCTTGAGCAAAAGCTTGTGTGACAATGACAACCAAAACACAGTGACTAATCAAAACGACACAGACGATTGTGACAGCTCAATGATGATAGGGACTGACAGCAACACTGACAACAGTCCCACAGATTGATAAGCTGTAGTATGTACGTCATGAAGACTGTGTGCCTAAGGAAGAATTCCTTAGGATCACTCAGAAAGTCCCTTCGTGACGAAATCTCTGCCCTCAGATCAACACTACAGGAAACCAAACAGACAGGACCCTTTCAAAATAGAGCCGACGCCCTATCTACACAACTCAGTCACATGTCTTCATCCGACAATGACAAACCATTCTCTCTCAAAAAAAAAAACAATAACAAACCAAGAAAAAATCTAAATGTAAATCACATTCAAACTCCTCCGCCACCCAACAAAAGCAACCTCTCCATCCTCTCCATCCTCCCCTGACACAAAACACACCCCCTGCTCTCACTGCCACTGCATACAGGATGCACCCCCCCCCCCCCCCTTCTGCCCTGCTAACACAACTCACAGTGACAAAATAGAGGACAACTCATCCCCACAATGTGAGAGGAAAACCCTCTAACTCACATATCCAACCAATTCCACTTTTTTTTGTGAGAAGAAGACACCATCTCCCATGAAAAAAAAAAAATTATCTCCCCAACGTGTCCCTCCCCACTCTCTTCAAAAGGTTCCATTGATAGAAGAACTCATTATACTGCTATGAACTTGACTGCAAGTGAAGAGGTACGAGGTATTGGTAGAGGTATGATAATCTCCACATAGCGGCCAGCGCTACGACGTCAGTTTGAGAGTGCCGACAAGTCTGACGCGTCCCCAGCTCCTGGACTCAATACAAGGCTTCGCGAAGCAGCAGACTCAGAGACCAACCACACAAGGTGCATCTGAAAGGCGATACTTCGCATGTGGGGGCTGGTTTCTGTGGTGAGGTTTTTGACTGCAGCGACTCTTAGCCATCAACAGCCAGCTGTGATTTCAATATCAACGCAGCAACGCAGTCAGGTGGCGAACTGAGATTTGGATTGTGCAGTATAGCCACCGAGTCTCCCCAAAGCCCAACTTCAGGCCTCTGCTATATCCCGGCGAGAGGAGCGAGGGCGGCACCCTCGGAACACCATACATCCCCGCCCCAGCCAACGACCACTTTTAGGAGCCTGTTCAGCAACTGGGATAAATTATTACAGACGCATCGTGTGGGTTTCATTCTACCTGGCCCTCTTGTAATTCTATCGATATGCTATATTATCGCTAACACTGTTGTGTGTGCCTCTCTGCCTCTTCTCTAGGTCTCACGGAAAGGGCTTTCGGCGCTGGAATCGAACTTGACTTTCTAGTTTCCATTATCATCATCTGACTCCCCTCATAGGCGCTACTTTTTTCTTTATGGCTTCGACCCCCTGAAACTTTCTAGGCAGCCTACGTCTTGTTCAAATGGAACCTGTCAGTGCATTCCCTTCCCCACCTCCTTTCTTTGTGTCTTCTTTCTTTATCATGCCGTTTTTCTGTTTTACTCTTCTATTCTTTCACCACACATGTCACGCCCATCCAACGACCAGACCCCCCCAAGACCCCCCCCCACACCCCCCCCCCCCCAATAGTTATAAACGATCACCCAGACTGTCCTTATGATATGGGATGTCGAGGATTTCTACTTACCCACAGGTATCTTACTGATATGGGGATATCGAGGAACCTTCTGCTACCCCAGGCTGTCCTTTACTGATATGTGACTGTCGAGGAATTTCTACTTACCCAGGCTGTCCATTCCCACCCCACCCATGGGATATCGAGAATTTTCTAATTACCCAACCCCCACCTTACTGATACTGTGGATGGTGAGAATTTCTACTTAACAGGCTGTCCTTACTGAATGTGGATTTTGTCGAGAAATTTCTACTACCCAGGCTGTCCTACGGATATCCCCACCACCACCACCCCAACCCACCTACCACCCTACACCCAAACCTACCTCCTCCTTACCCCCCCCAAAACCCACCCCCCCCCCCCCCCTCCCTCAGTCCTAGGCACCTGTGGACACGTTTTACCTTGCTGTGGGGGTACACCAGCTGTTTTCTGCTTGATGACCCATCCATGCCCTTGGTCACTACAACCCCCACCCTTCTTGACCCACCCTGTCATTGACATGATCGGGTGGTGGTGTTAGCAGACGCCAACACCTCCGCACCACACCACACCCCTCCACACACACACATGTGTGGATGTAGCATGACAGTTCTGAGAGTCCTACGGAACATCCTTTTTTGGACCGTTATGTATATGTAGGTAGTAGGACAGCCGCAAGTAACCAGGGTGTACTTGCCGAAGATACCATATGCCACCTGCTTCCCCGGCTCCACCACCATCTACCCCACCCTGTCCTCTATCATTCCCCCCCACCCCGTACCTCCCCGCTCCCCCAGGCTTTCTCATTACCCCCTCGCCTCACTTTGTCTAGAACACGCTACACCATCCAATCTCTCTCTCTCCTCTCTCTAGTGACTGTGGGGACACACACATTATTTTGTCTCTTTGACCCACACACACGTTAGGCTTCCCATGGACCTGTGTGTGTGTGTGTGCGCCATTTCTACGTCGCCAGGGTGTTTGTGCCGTACTGCGTATTGCCTTATTCAGAAAGAAGTCAGAGGTTAATTTTGTTTTTGCATGTTTTCAAATGTCGAAGAATTTGATTTACACCCACCAGTTTGTTTTTGTGTGTAAGTGTGGTCGCCTGTTTTGCTACCACCTTTTCAAGCTGCAAATGTAACAGAAACAATTAAATCTACGATTTTTTTTTTTTTTCCCCTTCGTTCCTGACGCGATTTGCTGGCACGTCCGAACTACCCCTCTTAACAATTGTGGGTAATGATGCACCTCGTGGAAATGATTTGTCCAGATTTACTCACCCCCCACATGTCCTCACTGATGGTGTAACATGTCGAAAAATTGCCTCTCAGACAGGTGCTGTTCTTTCGTGTCTCCTCCTCTTCCCCGTTCTTTTTTTTCCTCCCAATCTCAATCTCCCCTGCTTCCCCGCTCTTTCTCTCAGAACTTTTTCCCCTCTTTTTCTCATTGCAGTGATTTCACCCCCCACCGTGGCCCCCCGCACTATCCGCCGCTGCACCCCTGACCCCCCCCACCACACAAGCCAACCCCTGCCTCCACCCGAACCACTATCTCTCCTTGCCTAAATTCCTCCCGCTGGTTTCCTTGACCTCCGAATTGCCACTGTCCCTCCACCAACACTACGTCTCGTTGTTCACATATGCCCCCCTGGCCTGTTCATTGCCTGGTCTACTTTAAGTTACTGACAGTCCACAACTTTGTCGTGTCTAACCCCGGATACTATCAGGAGAGATCTAACAGACTGCTGCACCCCAACCTTTTGGGAAAGTCAGTTTGCCTGTTTTGTTACCCTTGGCCCGTGTGTTTTTTCCCTCAACTTCCAGTGCTTCCCCCCTCCTTAAGTCACTGTCAACCCCCCGCCCTAGGTCCCAACACCACTTACTTTGTCCGTCAGAGTTGCGTGTGGGGCCCCCCCCGTGGACACACACTGGGAACCTCCCTCCGTATTCTCAGATAAATCAACACTCCGTACTCTTGGGTGATGTTCATTCAAGAGCTACTTGTTTCTGGTTATGCACTATCCCACTTGTGACACTCAGCGTCCTCTCACCAACGTGTCCTTGACTGTGTGTGTGAACTGTGTGTGTGTTTGGCACCCGTGTCTAATGCTGTGTGTGTCTCCTCTCTTATCGGTCTGTCTCTTTTAGATCTAGTCACTTTGCATGCTTCCTTTGTTACCTCATCTTATTTTATGTTGTTGACCCTACTCAGGGCGAGGACTGGATGTAAAAAAAGCACACCAGTGCTTATCTATTATCCTCGTAAATAAAGAATTTTGTCTTGTCTTTGTCTTGTCCTCTCTCTCTCTCTCTCTCTCTCTCTCTCTCTCTCTCTCTCTTACCATAAGCACATCACCATCCCCATCAATATCCTCCAACCCCTCCATCTGACGCACACCCATGCACAGAGAGAGAGAGAGAGAGAGGAGAGAGAGAGAGAGAGAGAGAGAGAGAGAGAGAGAGAGAGAGAGAATTTTGATTTAGTTTGTTCTCTGCGAACTACAGAGCAAAAAGGAAAGTGAGACTTGTATTGGACTAAGTGTTTCCTATACGACAGTCAGGTAGGTCCCGTCACAACCCCCCCTTCCCCCCATGCCCCAACTTACTCCCCCTTAACCTACCCCTAATCTCGCCACCCACCCCCCCCCCCCCAACCTCCCCTAACTTAGCATCACCCACCTTCCACCGAACCTCCCCGCCAACTTACCCCCACCCTCCCCAACTTATCCTCCCCCACCTTCCCCCCATCCTCCGCCAACTTACCCCCTCCCCAGCCTCCTCCCAACTTATCCCCCCCCCCCCCCCCCCTCCCCAAACGTCCACCCTTTCTCCCCCCAACCTCCCCTCCCCCCAACCTTCCTGAAGCCTTTCCCCCCCCCCCCCCCTCTCCCCTCTAGCCTTCCTCCACAATCCCTGACAACTAAGGGACGTTTCGCAAAGGGAAGAGGCCCAGACAGTGATTCACGTGTTTCCCTGAAGGATTGGAAGCTACTCCGCGCGATCTCATCTCACAACATGTCTAAAGGTTTCGCATCCCTAGCCAGTGAACGGCGCTGTGTGTAAACACGTGACGAGACGTCGGAGGGCGCGTTGCCATGGAATGATGATGAAACTTCATTGGAGATCCTTTGGGATGGCCTTCGTTCATCCACGGTTATATTTACAGAAATAGATAGAAAAAGAAACACCCGAAGGTGCTGGGGAGGACCCAGAGAAGCACTGTCTTCACCCGCCTTTTGAGCAGTCCTGCACCACCCTTGGAGGCCAGCGCCGTGTTGACGATGGGTATGTAGGCACGCGCAGGACATGCCATTAAGATATCAAGGGACATAACTGCTCCTGAACAGAGGTGTATCAGACTACAGTGGATGCGACTCATAACAGCCTGAAAATAGAATCCAAGTGTGTGTACCAGCCCGTATTTCATGACTGCAGAGCCCACCGGCAAAAGACACCACCCTCCAGCTGCCGAGCACACCCCACAGACCCAACCACCGCAGCCCACGGACAGATGAAGACAGTGCCACGCCAGACACAGCCAAGCTTTCGCCACACGATCTTATTTCCTTGTTTCTCGAGGATAGAGTGAATGGGTTGGGATTTGGAGGTACGAGTCTTCAAATCAAAGTTCGCAAAATCTGTTCAGTTCACAAAATCATTTCAATAGTGGGTGTGGCCACCGCCATTGGCGAGACATTCCACGCAGCGACTCCTCATCGAGTTGACCAGTGTTCTGATGACCCTCTGAGGGATTCTCTGCCATTCCAGTTGCAGCATTTGGAAGAGATCCTGGCGGTCTCTGGGAGGTGGATGGTTCTCCTTCACACACGTCTCCCCAACTCTCATCCCACATATGCTCGATGGGATGAGGTCGGGACTATATACGCCGGGAAGATCATCCTGTTGATGCCGGCCTGCACAATGAAGTTTTCGGCCACCCGGGCCCTATGTGGCCGAGCATTGTCGTCTTGGAAGACTGCCATGGGTCCTATCCGTTGCATGGTCGGAACAACGAAAGGCGCCAGGATTTCATCCCGATAGCGGATGCCTGTGAGGTTTCCATCAATATGGGTAGAGTGGTGTCTTGTGGTGGAGGCTGAAGGCACCCCATACCATAACAGATCCTCCCCCAAAGGCCCTGGTCTGGCGAACAGCTGCATCAATGTAACGTTCACCAACACGCCTCCAAACTCTAGTTCGGCCGTCATCATTGTGTTCAAGACTAAACCGCGACTCATCTGAAAAGAGGACCTGGGACCACTGTTGTTGGTTCCATCTCACATGACGATGGCAGAAAGCTCGGCGAGCCAGCCTATGGGCTGCTAGCAGTCGTGGTCGAACAGCTGGGCGACGTGATCTGAGGCCGAAGTGGTGAAGACGGTTTCGTATGGCTTGACGGCTGAGGATGGTGTTATTTGCCATACGAAGCTGCCTTTGGATGCTGGTGGAAGTGGTATCCCGCTGCAATAGGGCCTGCCTCTCGATGAAAACGATCTTCTCTGGGAGTAGTCTGCCTAGGCCGACCTGACCGTGGCCTCTCTTCAACGCTGTTGGTCGCCCTAAAACGCTGATTCAGTCTAACAATAACTGAATGATGCACACCAAGTCGTCGCGCCACTTCAGCCTTTGCAATGCCATCTTGTATCCACGCAATCGCCCTGGTTTTGTCAAAGGTGCTAAGTTTTCTTCGTGGTGGCATGGTGAGAAAAAGGGACTGACAGTAACCAACCCCGCGCTTAAACAGCCAAAAGAAGGGGCATAAAAAACTCACTTGAGAGACTGCTCTTGCACGGGAAAAAAGAATTTTTCATTTTACACATCTTGTGTCGCCAGCAAGCTTGATGCAAAACAGGCACAGTTAACGCAACTTTGCACTTTTTATCCCGCGCGCGGTAACGAGGTCACCAAGACCCCGTGTGCGCACTACCAGTTGACACAGTCTGTTCTTTGAGTAGATGTCTAAAGTTCATATCGTTCACAGATTTGTGCGTATGCATCTATTTTTAATCCCATCATTGGGGTCACCCCATTCCCATCTTCGGGGATGACAGACACGACACCGCAATGTTGTGTTTTATTTTCATATTATCTGTACAATGGTCTACTCTTCTGTTTTCAGAAGTGATGTCAAAAATGACATCAGTGTGCAAGTATTTCACTCCCAGGTTGTTTCTTCACAGCAGCACACAGGGGCCTAGTCTTTTTGGAAAAAAAAAAAAAAGAAATGGAATCAAAGTGTGTGCCAGATTATTTAATCTTTACGTTTCATTCATTCATGCTTCATGCGCTGAGTGTCCACAATCACCCAGATGATTATTCTGACACTTTTAGGGGGCAGACGCGCAAAAAAAAAAAAAAAAAAAAAAAAAAAAGAAGAAAAAAAAAAAGTTAATGCAGGGGGCTGCAAGCTCTTGACCTGAATAGGTCAAGAGTCTCTGATGTTACAACAGCCTCTGTCAAGTTGTCGTTCCACTCCTGGATGGTACGTGGCCGGAACAAGTTCAGTCGGTGGTCTCAAACAAACTGAAGGCGGTTGAGCTGGTGGAAGTGCAATTTTCTGTCACATGAGGTGCAGCCCTAAGCCTTGGATTTTCATCAGACAGAAGAGCCTTTCCAAAATCCACATGCGCCAAGCCATACCTGATCTTATAAAGCATGGTCAGCTGTGCGATCTCTCCAGCGTGGGACGCCTGCTTAGTCTCAACTGAAGAATCAGGGAGGGGTACTGGGAATCTGCATCGATGCTAACTTCTAAGATAGAATCTCTTCAAACATGACAGTCTCGAATGGGAATTGAACCTCGGATCATGCAACAAGTCAGTCGTGGTGACCACGAGGCCATCAGCCACACAGGCCCATAACTCCTGGACGGCTGGAAGAATCTCTCTGGAATCAATGCAAACAAAACTCAAAGCCCCAAGGAGGTGTGTACCTTTTGTTTACTTAATGAATGAATGGGTCTTTTTCCCAGCTGGTGAGAAAATGAAGAGAATAAACAATATGTTGGACTGTCTTTCCCTGTGAGTGAGCATGCGCTCATGCAGGCAAATGTGTGTGTGTGTGTGTGTGTGTGTGTGTGTGTGTGAAATTCACACAATCCAGATAAAAAAAAAAACCCAGCTTATTCCCCTAAACTTTACTTTATGTTGTCACCATTGTTTGGATGTTAGATCATTTGGAGAGAGAGAGAGAGAGAGAGAGAGACAGAGAGAGAGAAAGAGAGAGAGAGAGAGTCAGATAAATATTGAAAGTTCACACACACACACACACACACACACACTCACACTCACACACACAAACACACATTTGTAGCCCACTCAAGCTATACATGGATGCTGCCCGCATTGTAATGTTTTTGCCACAAACAACACTTGTGTACAGGAGAGTAGTTGAAGATGATTCAGGGTCAATTAGGAAAATTGGAAATCACGGTCGTGTTTCATCTGATGAATGGATTTCGTCTCTTTGAGTGTTCCTGACCAACACTGCAGGTGTTTGTATCCCCGGGGCCTGCTTCATGCTGGAATTTAACTTGAAAGGAGGAAGGGAAGAGTACAGCCCTGACCGGTATTCTCAGACTAGAAAGTAACTCCCACACATCATCTTTACTGTCATTGATCACTACAGAAAAAAAAATTCCAAATTTTGTGTGTGTGTGTGTGTGTGTGTGTGTGTGTGTGTGTGTGTGTGTGTGTGAGAGAGGGGAGACAGAATGTCTAGAAAGGGGAGTGTGAGACAGTTGAAAAGGAAAGTCTCCAGAAAACACACACACTACAGCAAACACACACAAACACACACACAAACACCACAACACAAACACACACACACACAACACACACACACACACAATGAGCACTCATGACCTACAAACAGAAAGGGGTTGACACACGAAAACTACAAGAGAAGACAGGAAATGCTCAGCATTTTCTGTGCACATTTGCCCGAGATACACACTGCTGCGAAAGAGAACAGCTATCAAAAGATATGCCAAAACCCAAACTTGCAAAACCTATGCCCAAGTGAAATGCAAGGCAAGGCAATGATGGCCTACAAACTCATACTGCAAAAGATGTTCATGATTGCATGAATTTGAAAAGAAAATAATGGCTCCCTGTGGGTCTACATCAATTAGGGTCTATCCATGAATGATTTCTCATAATAATTATGGTCTATCCATTAATGATGATTTCTCATAATACCATGCTGTGTCTATTGACCCTCAAGGGTTCTCAGGACAAAGTCTGAGTGTCACGCAGACACACACCCACACCCATATCCACACACACAAGAAATTTCCTCAGATCCAAAACGAAAGTACTGCCTTCAAAAGCACTCATTTATTGAAAAGGAGTCAAACAGCAATTCATCCATAAATCACTAAAAAGAAAATCACTTGAAACTGAACAGTAAACCCAAACAATGAATTAGACTGCTTTTATATATATCTGTGATACGACCTTTACAACTTCTTTTTCAGAATGTCTATATATTTTGAGTGCTTTTTGATTGTCATTTTTGTGCGCGGTCTGTTTCAAATGCACTCAAACTGAAAAGACCCCAAGATAAGAATTCCTTAAATAAAAACAAAAAACAAAAAAACTTGAGGTTTTCTTGTAGAATGTTCTCATTGTCTATACTAGATATACCCTTTAACACATTTGTTGTTTACTTCGCTTTTTCACAAAACTTTCTCTTCACCCAGGTACATTTTTCATCTCTGACTTTGCTTGATTTACTTCCTTTCCTCCCAAAGAGTTCTCTCCATTCGAAGACTTTTTTTGCATGTAAACATTTTTGTGTTTGTTTCTGTCAAATTAACATCTATAGTCTCTTTGTTTTTGAAAACTTTTTTCTGTGTGAACATTTTTTTGTGTGTGTGTTTTTTTCTCATACCAAATTACCCTCTAAAGACTCCCTCATAGTAAATATTTTCTAAACAAAAACAAAACATTTTTGTATGTTTACCATGAACTCCTATCCTTTGTCTATTCAAAACATACCACTCAAAAAACATCTACCCCTTGAAAGAAGGTCCCTTTTTCCAAAAACATTTTCTTGCATTTGTCTACACCAATTTATCTCCCAGATAATGCCCCCCCCCCCCCCCCCCCCCACCTCATTTCAAAGACATCTACTTTTGAGGATGTCTAGATTATTACTGACAGGCTCCATCATATCAATTTCTTGCATGTAACTGACCGCACATTTATTCGTTTGTAATTTGAAGACTTCAGAGCAAAACCTTTACCATAGGTTATATTTTCAAGCATTGAGCAAGAGCAAAGTCTTCTTGGAAAAGGTGGTACAATCATGAAACGCCTGTGCTTATTGAAAAAAAAAAAAAAAAACAAAGGAAAAAACAACAACAACAACAAACTAATCAACCGAACAAGCAAACTTTATCAAGGGCACACCACTCCAATGCCACCCCATGCTGGAAAAAATAATTCCGCTACTGCTATATAGGTTTTTTTTTTCTTTCTGTTTTTCTTTTTCAAAACATGTGGCTACAGAACTTGATCACTAAAAAATAAGATGGTTTAAATGTTTTTTTTTCTTGAAACTCAAGAAATCCACACTGACGATCCATGGCAGTCAAATAGCTGTTGACATCATCATGTGCATCCTTCAATCAATCATACCGTCCATCAAATATGTATTCAAGGGGGATCACTCTGTCAGGGGAGGAAGAAGGGAGGGCAGAAACGGGTGGGGGGGGAGGGGGGGGGGGGGGGGGGGGGGGAGGTTGCGATTGGAAAAGTGGGGGGGGGGGGGGGGAGTAGTACTTTAAAAAAAAAAAAAAAGTCGGTCGTCTATTTTCTTGTTAGGTTTACAGTGGTCAAATGTTTGGCTGGGGGCAAGGGCAAAATTGACCTTGCTCAGCACAGTCAACTACACTCGTCAAGAGAGGGGTGGGAGAAAGGGGGAGGGAGGGAGCTGGAGGCTGGAGGATGGGGGGGGGGGGGGGGGGGGGGACCCAGGGTCAACGCGCCCATCTGCACATTTTCTACAACAATTTTGATGACATGTTCCCACATTTTTCTTTTTCTTTTTGAGATTTTTTTCTTTCCAAAATTGGGCTGTTAAAGGGCAATAATCAAAAAAAGAGGGGTCAGGAAGGAGAGGGGAGCATTCCTGATCCTCGCTGCTGTATTGTATGTATCACACAAGTGAATCTGCATCACTTTTTCAGAACAAGACCATTCTTCGTGAGCATACGATTGCCTTTATAAAACAGGCGGCTGAGTTACCACTAGACTCCTAGGTATGCATAATGCTTTTAATTTCTTTCAGAAGAACGAGATGAGGAGAGAAAACATAGAACTTGACAAACTACAAACACGAAATGTGAGCCTGCCTCATCTTCAAACAACAGGGACGTCGCACAACTCAAGCAACCAGTTAAACCCCACCACACACAACAATTACAAAATGCACACCACCAACCCACACAGTTTGGTCTGCTTCATCTTTAGCAAGTTGTAGGGAAAAAAACCCACAATACTGGAGCATTATCATAAAATAACTTACTAAAAAAATACACTAGATTTATATCTCTCTTTAATCAGCAGCATCAATGATCTGTCATGAGCACAATAACCATCCCACATCATGCACTTTTTAATTCAGAACAAAACAAACATCATCATTAGCAAGACAGTGCATCATTAAACGCACACAGTTCACCACAGGTTAAAACTTTTATGTATGGTCATTGGGACTGGAATCTCTGTTAAAACACATGCAGCTAGGCTTATATACATAAAGAAAGAAAAAAAACCGGGGACAACAGGTGAAGGAAGGAGGGGAGGGGCGACATGAAAGGGGGGGGGGGGGGGGGGGGGGGGGGGGGGGGTGGGAAAGAGGTAAAGGTAGAGAGAAAAAAACCAAAACAGAATGAAATGAGGGGCACAGAGAAAGATGAGTAGGATCAACAAGTCAGAGATGGTGAGAACTTGCACTTTAAATAATCACATCAGATACTAATTACACAGAAGAGAGAGAGAGAGAGAGAGGGAGAGAGACAGTGAGTGCACACACAAAAACATGCATGCATGAAATTAAACACATTAGCAACCAATTCTGCAGAAACATTTAGATATCGCACAAATTTAAAGCAAAAAAAAAAAAAAAAAAAAAAATCATTCTCTCATAGAAATGTACAAATATACGTCTTTCTCTTTGAGGTTGCAGAGACTGGCACCACTATGAACAGCTGTGACAATGAAAACACCAGCAATTATCAAAAGAAAAGGAAAAAAAAAAAAAAAAAAAGGAAAGGAAAAAGAATATCCAACCAACAAATCAATCTGACAATAAAAGAACAGTCGAGCAAGTCATCTACTTTTTGAAAAATCTTTCTTGTCCTTTCTTTGTTTCCTTGTCCCCTTCTACTCTCCAGCCAGCCAACCAATCAAAAACTAGGATCCGTCACTACTTACCGCAGGAGACACAGAATTTTCAACAATAATGCTGGCAGTACTTCGTTTACGGCCCCCCCGATTTTTTTTTTTCCCTTGCAGATTTCACTGTTTGGCCAACGCCTTGGCTTCAGGCTGTGTGTCAGGCCAATTGACAAAGGCTGGTACACCAAGGTAACATCACAATGTTGTTAAGCTCTGCACAGTTACGCAGGGGATTGTCTTCAGTCGTGTCATGCTCCTAGCATAACACCACCAGTCTTCAAAATCCCCCAAAGTCGGAGTGTGGCTGCCCATGTGGCGGGGTAATAATAAAAAAAATTCACACATGTAATGTTCTCTCATCCCTAGCTGATACATTTGAACCATAGTGTTCGGATGATCCCTGGAGTCTTTTAGCCAAAGTGCTACAGCAACTGTCTGGCCAGTCTTCATTCATTTTTCCCCTATGTATGCCAGCAGATCCAGTCTTTCCCATTCTGTGCATGGTCATGCATCATTGCCTGAACAGCGTGTGTTGCCAGTTGCATCTTTTTACTTTCTGTGCGAGGCCCTGGCTTCCGTTTTACTGTCATCTATCTAGACAAATTCAGTGATGAATATGTTTTGAATCACAAGCGCGTGCGTATGCATGCATACGCATGCATGTACCTATGCCCACAAACATGCACACACACACACACACACACACACATAATTCTCTCTCGCGCTCACACACACACCCACACATACTACTCACACACACACACACATAATACTCACACACACACACTTACACACTCTACTCACACACACACATACACATACTCACACACACACACAATACTCTCATACACAATACTCGCACACACACACACACACACAGCCACACAGGTTTCATGTGTTTCGTGTGCACTCAGATCGTCTAGTTCTGTGCCCGACAGTATGCTGTGAACAGAGTTTAATATTGGAGGGCAGAACGCAACAACAACAACAAAAAAATCTTGACCTGGATGTCCGGTAGGTTAACTCACAAACACAACGTTTAAGAATTTATTTGACATACCCAACTCACTAACCCTTCATATTCAATCATGTGTGTGGTCGACTGGTTTCTCTGTAAGGCTACTGTAAAACTGTCTAGGAACAATTAGAATTTAGTTTGCTACAGGTTACGTCGTTTGATTTGAGTGTCATGAGGCAGGACGAAGAAGGTATAACTTGGCTGCAACTGCAGACCTAAATCACATCTGTTCCAGGCAGAAATGTTTTATTGATCCAGAGAAAATAAAAGGAATTAAATGTGAAAAAGGGTAATCACAATCTTGGAGGGGAAAAAAAATTGTACACAGCATTCATTACCTTGCCTTATACCTTGACATCAGAAGGATGACATCAGAAATGAAAGTAACACAGGGGTCTCAAAACTATTTGCTCAAATGGTGACTCTTGAGAAGTTAAAAATAATTAGTAAAATGTATTCTGAGTGCCGCTGAATTAACACTCAACATTGGCTTATCCCTTCATAAAAGTTTGCCCAGCCTAAGAATTAGAACACACACACAGAGACTCACACACACACACACAAACACACATGCATACACACACACACACACTACACACACTCACACACACAGTCACTCAAGCACATACCACACAGCAAGGTTTGGTTAAAACTCTATCAGTGTGACAGAGCACATGACTCCTCTCTGTTTAAAAAAAAAAAAAAAAAAATTCCATGTACAGTTTTTCGATGTAGTCGCACATCTTTTCGTTACACTGCCAAAAAAAGAAAATCCCTAATGACTTTTGCTGCGTACACTCTGAAGGAGCCAAGTTTGAAAGTTTCAACAGGGCGGTTACAGCCTCCCCTTTATTTTCAGCGGTCAGTCAGTTAACTTAAAGCTCCACTGACCATGAAGGGCCCTGTCAGGAATGCCAACAAACGAAGTGCCAGCCGTGTCCAAATTTCTTTCAAAAACAAGACTGCCGGAGTTACACTTCAAAGGAACCGAGACAACAGAGCGAGACGCAATTATTCTACCGTAACAGCAAAACCTTCCGACACCCTCTAAGGCAAATGAGACTCGGCAACGCTGATGACACAAGTCTTTCCACTTAAGTCTGGCATCCCTTGATTAAAATTCAGAAAGCAGTAAAAGAATGAATAAAAAGCCTAACAGTGTCACACACACATGAAGAACATGACATTGCCATATGGGCATTTACTGTAGAATGGAAAGCTATTGTCCACATTTCCCAGTCCCTATGGCCTCGCTACCTAGCTGCAAGATGACAACAGGATGTTGTAAACTGGGACAAGATCAGAAATGTCAAAACTTTCCAGAGGAGAAAAAAAGAAAAGGAGTGAATAAACTACAACTGCAGAAAAAAAACAGTGGATGAGAGTAAAGAAAATAAAAAGATAACATGTAAAAAGTCAAGAGTAAATGAGAGAGACAGAAAAGTGGAAATCATTAAAAGACAAAAAAAAAAGAATTTTCAGAACAGAATGGTGAAAGGTTTAGGGGGAGGGGGGGGGGGGGGGGGGGGGGGGGGCATAGAAGGGGAGGGATACAATTTTAATGAACACTGAAACCACGAAACTGGGTCCAATCAAGCAAGGCACAGAGAGACAAAACACACAGACAAATCACACAGACACCCAAACCTGTACATATGCATATGCATGCTTGCGCATGCATGAACAAAAATCTCTCATACACAACCTGACACACTCTTTTAGCCATGCAACACGCACGGCTTAAAACTATCCTTGCAGAATGCTCAACACACACACACACATATCAGTGCCCTTGTTTAAATGCTTAGCAAACCAAATAGGATCAGATCTTGAAAACAAACAAAAAAAAAAAAAGAACGAATGAAACACGACAAATCAAAACCAAACTCATGCTGACACGTTCACAAGATAAGTATCATAAGCTAAAGAATGAAACAAATTAATCTGGAACACAGTGGCTGCCCATCAAAGCAGTATCTTTGTACAAAATACTTTCTGGTAATGATGCAAACTAGTCCACTACAGCAAACAAAACTTAAATGTGTGCGCTTGAACCCGATGTTCATGGTAAAAACAATCTAACTTCAGTACAAAACATCAACATCAGAAGATGGCAATTCTTGCTTGGCTAGGTTTTTTTTTTTCTAAATCATTAAAATTGTTTTTAAGTGCGTGTGTGTGTGTGTGTGTGTGTGTGTGTGTGTGCGCGCGCGTGCGTGTGAGTAAGTGTGTTCCTGAGCCTTTCGTTTTGCATGAGTAAAATTTTTACATAAAAACCTGAAGTTTTTTTTTTCTTGTACACTCCTTACAACAAAAAGCTGATGTCTTCAAAAAAAAAAAAATCTGTTCCGTGAATCTTTCCTTCTCTAGATCTCATTGTAAAATCTTCTGATAAAATGTACTCATCCTGGGTTCACACTCGACAAAAAGGTCACAAACATCTACGAACTGCTTACAAATTTTTAAAGACCCAACTGGACTGACTTTGGATACTGAAGACTGCTTGCAAGTCACACTCAAAACAAACACCTACCTTTATTTCAGTAGGTCCAACGTTCAAAGTATCCCCAAATAACAAAAAAATTACAGTATTTGTGCTGGGAGCTGGAGAGGGGCGAGACGGGTGACGGGGGGGGGGGGGGGGGGGGGGGGGGGGGGTGGAGGAGGAGGAACTGGGGGAGGGTGCATCTGTCCCTCTGCCATGGGTCAACCCAGGTTGATTCCTTCTTCTACGACAAGTCACCCTGGGTGTGTCTTCATCTTCCTGCAATGGCTCATCCTGAGGGGGGTCATGCATTCTCCTGCAGTGAGTAATCCTGGGGTTCATCCACCTGTGACCACTCCTCTAGAGGACTGATCCATCCATCTACAATGGCACATCCTGAAGAGTCCACCATCCACCTGAAACGGGTCGTCCTGGTGGTTCGTCCATCCACCTACAATCATAAAGGTTCACCCATCAGACGTCAGCTCACCCCGGCGTTATATCCATTCCTCTACGATGACTATTCCCGAGTGCTCGTCCATCCCACAATGGATCTTTCCAACGGCTCATCCACCCCTCAACAACTCATCCTGAGGGTTCATCTACCCTTCTACAATGCCTCATTCTGGGGGTCCGTCAGCCCACCTACAGGGGCTGACCGCTCACAAAAGCTATGCAGACTGTAAGGGAGCCACTGCACTTGCTTGGAAATCCCAAGCAGACACTATATGAAGCAACCTAGCAATGGAGAACTGGCATCGAAATCATGCACGAATTCTGTACCATCCACATAACCGACTACAACCGTCAGCCGCAAACGTCAACGCAGGCAAAGCTAATCAAACACGACTTGATTTTAATATAAGTGTGGAGTGATTTAGATTTGCATTATTTCTTTGCAATGCAAAGAAAACAAAAGAGAGAGAAACCTGTGTTTTGAATATTCCATTTGAGTTTAACTGAGGTGATAAACAGGGGTTAATCAGATGGTTACAAGAATGTTTAAAAAGAAAAAGAAAAAAAAAAAAGGTTAAAAAGGTTAGAAAAGGGTTTAAGAACATTCTGCGTATCTAGTAAGTACAGAAAAAAAAAAATGATGTTGATGGTGAGTGATAGGAACATATCACTGTGCATGTATGTAATGAACATGTCTGAATGTGTGTGCCGACAGAAATGTCGTCAGGTTACAAGAAGCCCCAGCACCGGATCTGTGTGTGTGTGTGTGTGTGTGTGTGTGTGTGTGAGAGAGAGAGAGAGAGAGAGAGAGAGAGAGAGAGGTGTGTATGCAAGCGTGTGTGTGTATGCATGTGTATAATCCATGTACGTTTTATATCAAAGACCATCTTCTGTGTAATGTGTGTGTGTGTGTGTGTTCGTATATGTGTGTGTGTGAGAGAGAGAGAGAGAGAGAGAGAGAGAGAGAGAGAAAGAGAGAGAGAGACAGAGAGAGAGAGAGGTGTGTATGCAAGTGTGTGTGTATGCATGTGTATAATCCATGTACGTTTTATATCAAAGACCATCTACTGTGTAATGTGTGTGTGTGTGTGTATGTGTGTGTGTGTGTGTGTGTGTGTGTGTGTGTGTGTGTGTGTGTGTATGCATGTGTGTATGCATGTGTGTGTGTGTGTGTATGTATGTGTGTATGTGTGTGTGTGTGTGTGTGTGTGTGTGTGTGTGTGTGTGTGTGTGTGTGTGTGTGCGTGCGCGCGCACGCGTGTGTGTGTGTACATTTAGACTGGGTGTTTGTGTGGGTGTATGTGTGCATGCGCGTGCATGGAGAAGCATTTGAGCACACGTTAGTGCATGTATGTGCGTGACAAAAAAAAAAAGATCAACAGCACATACCAGTAGTTCCTCTGTGGCCAACCACAGGGACCGGCGTTGTGCCAGCGTTTTACGGACTTTGGGGTCATTGGCCAAGTTCATCATGGCCGAAATGCACGAGGCCACTACTCCACTCTTGCTGTCTGAGTCTTCTTCTGTCAGATCAAAAACCAACAACCATCATTTCATTTTTTCTTTAACAGGATCTTTCTGAGGACAATTAAAACAAGCATACCATTCCCTTACAGTATTCAAAAGCACAGCTAGACTTTCATTTCAATGGTTCATACACAAGAGGTGCACAGTTATTAAAAATTTGCCAACTGCTTTTGTGGAAATGACGTCAGTCAGGGGAAGTAAGCCTCTGGGGGTGCTCAGTGCAGGAGTTGTCTTCCCTAATGTTTTGCACTGCATACTTTGAAACCTTGGCATGTTCACATGAAGTGGAGTTGTAACACTTGTCCAGACAAGTACATATATATAATAATGATGAAAACACAGTAAAGGATGACCCTTGTAGAGTTATTTTCAAAATAACAAATAACTTATGTAAAAGATACAATAAAATACATCAAAACTTGTAAAGTTTGAAACAATTCCATTCTGGATCTTCTGGTTATTGGGGAAAGCACAGATAATATTCCAATGTCATTTTTCACAATTTCTGTTTCACAGTCAAATATTCCATTTCAAGCATTTCTGTAAATAAACTATCAGACACACAACTTCCTCTCTTCAGGTTATACCCTAGTGTCCTGCAACTTGCAGACTACCGCGATTTTACAAATCAATATTCTGTTCCTGTGACATTTTCAGGTTATACCCTAGTGTCCTGCAACTTGCAGACTACCGCGATTTTACAAATCAATATTCTGTTCCTGTGACATTTTATGCAGTCATCAGAGCTGAATGAATAGCCTAGTGTTTTAGAAGCCACTAGTCACCGCTTCAAAATAAAAGAACTCATGAAACAAGGCCCTCTCCACAACAGACTATTGCATGTGGATGGGAGGAAGTACAAAATTTGTGCAGAAGGCACAGAACAGAGACAGTAGAAATGGACATGCTTTTTTACAGAATACCATTTGGTCAGCGCAACATCCAGACTTCACACGCAAACACACATTTACATGCAATGCTTTGTGATCAGACGTACCAAAAGCTCCTCAAAGGAAGGGAGAACTTCTTCCACTTTATCTCTCACTGTACTTCGAAGCCTGTGAAACAACATGCCACAAATCAAATGAAAACGATGTGAAAGAAAATGAAAAAAGACAACTTACACACTGGCAAAAATGTCTTCCACTTATCTCTCACTGTACTTCAAGTGTCAAAAATGAAATGACTACATTGAGAAAGAAAAGGAAAAAAGACAACTTACACATGGGCAAAGTTAGATCTAGTTGCAAGCAAGGTAACTGTAGACAGAAATCTAAACAAATTTGAAAAATTATTGATAAAGCTCCGCTGCAAAACATTGACCAACGAATCACAAGAAAAAAAACATGATGCGTTTCGACCTCTTCTTCAGGCAAGATGCACATTCCTTGTTCATTTTCGTAGTCCTGAGTGTTGTGTATCTTGCCTGGAGGCCTAAGAGGTCGAAACGTGTCATGTTTTGTCTTTTGATTCATTTGTCAATGTTTTTTGGAGGAGCTTTATCAACAGTTCCTCAAATTCACACTGGCAAAGTCCACATTGTTTCAAATGGTGATTGCATGAGCTCCTAGGGGCTTTTACAGCTTGTTGACCAAGGCAGTCCCTGGCACTCTCAATTCAGCAGGTCCTCATCAGACTCTAGTCTAATGAAACCTGTATGCTGCTATACATAGATTTTTAGGCAATTCATGGGACATAACACAACTTTCCATGTACCATGCAAACCATCCCTGTACAGTATTTGACCGAGTCGCAAAAAAAAAAAAAAAAAACATTCTAGACCCAGTTGCAAAGTGAGGTGACTGCAGGCAGAAATCTAAACAAATCTGAAAAATTATTGATAGAGCTCCGCCAAAAAACGTTGACAAACGAATCACAAGACAGAACATGACGCATTTCAACCTCTTAGGTTTTCTTCAGGCAAGATACACAACACTTACGATAGTAAAAAATGAATGAGCAATCACTTATATATTCATCCAGTTGCTTGTTCATTTTCGTAGTCTGAGTGCTGTGTACCTTGCTTGAAGAAGCCTAAGAGGTCGAAACACGTCACGTTTTGTCTTGTGATTCATTTGTCAATGTTTTTTGCAGAGCTTTATCAATAATTTTTCAAATTCTATGACCCTTCAATCTAAGCTAACATAAATTATTCAAGAAAGCTCACTTAAACTCTCAACATTTTTGAGATTTTTGCATTTTGCATGAATTTTTCGTAATTTTTTGTAACATTCTGCGCATTATTTCTAAAATAATAATATTTTTTTTTATGATGAATGTGTCTATTTCATTTTTTTAGGCGATACATTGCTCCAGATAACAAAAAAGGTGTTTCAAATACCGTACTTTCCGGGAAGAAAAAACTGTCGATCACCGGTGATCGAAATTCAAGGGAAAGAACTGAAGAGAGTTAATGAATACAAAGTATACTCTGTTAAAAAGGTGATATCCTCATACTGATAATATCACTGGAATAAAACTCAAGTCATACCTGTTCCATTCCGTGACAGCTGAACTTAGGTTATCATGCAGTTACTGAGTATAGTTGAAGCATGGCATTGCTAAATCAAACTTAACCTCTTTGTTCACAGACTTCACTTAAATTTATTTCAACGATACAGCAAGCTCCATCATGGTACCAAAGGAAATCAGAATCAAGAGTGCAAACTTTGGTCAGTTCCTTACTTTCCCAGGCCCTTTTCCACGTATGTGAGATGTTTAGGCCTGTTCCAAATCCTCTCCAGAGTAAGAGACCTCAGCACTATTGTCTTCCCTAATTATCGTTATCACTGGTCCCTTAACCTTAAGGTTGTTGGGGGATCACTTGAATTGAAAATCCTCTTCCATCCTTATCAGTCCTCTGCCACATTCTGGGAATTGCCTCTCCATTCCTGGAATTCCTGGATGTTGTTTCTCCACCTCTTTGTTTCGTCTGCCCCTCCTTCAGTTTCCTACCCAGTGTCATACTAGATGATTTTTGCAAAGCCCTTCCAATTCAGATTTTGCTTCTTGACTGCTGTCAGCAGGTCTTCAAAGGAACCGTGACTGCCTTGATTCTTTTACGCACTTTTTCACTTGTCACATGGTCTTTGTGGGAGATGTATAATGTTCTGCGGTAGCATCTCACTTCAAATGCCTGGATTTTTGTGATTCTTTTACGCACTTTTTCACTTGTGACATGGTCTTTGTGGGAGATGTGTGATGCTTGGTGATAGCATCTCACTTCAAATGCCTGGATTTTTCCTTTCACATCTGCTGTCAGAATCCATCATTCACATGTGCAGAGAGAGACTGATATCCCTGGTGTGCATAATTATATTCTCATTTGGGAACCTAGAGAGATAATGCCACTCTTCCAGATGGTCTTGAACTTTAAGAGCCCTGTTCACGTTTGTGCCATTCTACAGAGGACTTTTAGTTTTGAGCCTTTGTTTTGCAGTCCACACAATTAAAAACAAAGTGTGTGGTGTTTCATTTCATTTACAAACAAGAAGATGAACCAGGTTCATGAAGTAAAAACGTGAACAAAACTGAGTACAGATTAAACACTTAGGCTTTACAAGGTGAACAAATTCTTTAATGGCAATGATGTTTCGGAAACACAGGTACCAACTTTTTCTCCAGGGAGATATTGTTGAGCACGGAGGCAGCCTTCTGTGAGTACGACTTACGGGCGCGGATGAGGTCAAACAAGATGCCCACCAGTCTGCACACACAAGAGAATCACTGTCCACAATAATACGACCAGCGCTATGATGATCCAATCCACAAACAACATCCATCAAACCAAGCTGCCGAGGTCTCTAAAGCACAAAGCGCTGCATTTTGACCTTTTAGAGTAGTATTCCAAATCTGAGTGTAACACTCATGCGTGAACTTCTGACTTCTGCGAGGGTCAGTGATGCTTCAGGAGGTTTCTACCAGCACAGATGTGCATGTAACTTCACCAACTATCTTTCGAGAGAATACTCTGTGATATACATGTGTGTGTGTGTGTGTGTGTGTGTGTGTGTGTGTGTGTGTGTGTGTGTGCATTATCTTTGCCAAGGACTATTCAGTGTTGTCTTTGGATTCATACTAATGGACAGAGACTTTTCTTCACAACTACACTTTGGACTTTTCGGAACGAGAAACAGAGTTATGTGACAATGTACATTTGGTAATACTGTTCTTGGATATGATTTTGAAGTGTCATGCATTCACGTCGAATATTCACAAACTGGTATTTTGAAATGATCTGACTGTGTGTGCAAAAGAGTTGGAATAAATGGGGTAGGCAAAGAAAATGAGCAAACCCCCCCCCCCCCCCCCCCCCCCCCCAAAGAAAAAGAAAAAAAGAAAGAAAAAAATCCACAAAAAGAAAAAAATCTAAAAGTCCTCCTGCAAGCAACAGAGCCTTTCCACAGGTGACAGTACCTTCATGAAAATGATGAACTCTTTTCCACAAACAACAAAATGGTTAGAAGTGAGTCCAACTCGGCATAAAAATGACAGAATAATGATGATAATAACAAAAAGGACAATTTCTATAGCGCCCATACTAACAATGTAGGCTACAGGGCGTTCTACAAATTTTAACAATTCAACATCTAAAACTATAAGCAGAAACACACACACACACACACACACACACAAAATTCTGCGTTCACAAGTCTTAAAAAAACACACACACACATACACACACACGCGCGCATGTGCACGCATGCACACACACAGCACACTCGTGCGCGCACACTCATATACACACACACGCGCACACACACACACACACACACACTGGAACATAATGTTGCATACATAATCACACTATATGACCGGTGAACAGCTAATTCGTACACAAGCAAAGCGTGTGAGTGCTTTCTTTCAGCCATTGCACACTGCACGAATTCTCCACAGCGAGAGCGCTCCTTCCTCACCTCAGGACGCAGAAATACTGGATGATGAGGCAGCGGCCGTGGTGGCTCTGGGAAATCGTGAACATCAGGTTGAGAATGGACGTCTTGAGGTCGCCACCTTTCACACCGCTGTCCAGCAGCACCGTCAGGGCGTTCCGATAACCCCTGCTGCTTCAGAAACTGTTCCTGGTTGCAGTCTGGACAATGGCAACATGTAACAATGAGAGAAAGAGGGAGGGGGGGAGAGAGAGAGAGAAAAAGAGAGAGAGAGAGAGAGAGAGAGAGAGAGAGAGAGAGAGAGAGAGAGAGACAGACAGACAGACAGACAGACAAGACAGAGACAGAGAGTGAGAGAGAGAGAAAAAAGAGACAGTCAGGGAGACAGACAGAGGGAGAGAGAGAACTCTTCTTCTTTTCTGAAGTACGGCTTTCCCAGAATTGACCAGGGTTCATGCATAGTCTCCGCCCATTTCAGGCATAATGTGACTGGGAGAACTGAACAAACACATCAAGCCATCAGTACTGGCCAACCAACGTCTGACTGCCTGGGCCCCGTGGCAAGCATGCCTTCGTCACATCATGAGCACCCTCAGTTCCATCTCAAGCCACTTCTTCTCAGTGCAGTTGGCAGGCCTTCGCTCTCCACAAAAACAACAAGCCAAGCCATCAGCCAGTCCTGCTAAGTTCAGGACATCCCCCCCCCCCCCCCCCCCCCCATGCAACGCATTCCTCACACACGGTACAGAAAGCCTGCGTTCGCACAACTTGAGTATTTTGGTGTCACTGAAAAGCAACGTCACTGAGACAGTTCACAACAACCTGAAAATCAGATAAAAGAGATTCGTGAAAATAAAAAGAAAACAAGAGAGGGGTGTGGGGGGGGGGGTGGGGGGGGAAGCAAACCAAAATAACTTAAATGTGAGACATGCACAAGCACACACACACACACACACACACACACACACACACACACACATACACACACACAAGACATCAACACTTTGTTTCCGTTTACACGTATCTGTCACCGCATCAGCAGCGTTATCAAGCAACTATGTATAAATATATAACTAGCATCATGTCTGGACACTCATCCATGGAACTGGACAAAAAGAAAGGATCACACTCTCTTGCACATAATGCATTCACAATGACTTTGACACTGTAAACCCACTGTCCTGTTTCCTGCAAGAACAACCCAGTTCAAGTCATGAACTAGTGAAACTTAATGCACCAGGGTCTGCCGTCAGTGTGTCCAGTGGGTTCTTCATGCCCCAAGACACACAAAACTGAAAGGATGACACACTACTAACCACACTGAAGCTGGTGTACACAGAATCAAAACCACTGAGCCTGGTAATACCTCTTAACACAGCGTAACGCTCGCACAAAGACTTTATGAGCTGGATCATCCAGACGCCCAACACAAAATGAGCATGGGTGGTCACTTTAAACCAACGTTAAGAACAAGATTACGACAGTCTCACCGTTACTGGTGCACGCCTGGGTCATCATATCAAAAGCTGCGGTCAAGACGTCGCGTTCCTCTCGGCTCAGGCTCTGTGGACAGGCGGTCAGGTACCGACAGAGCAACTTGTGTTCCTGCGGCAGCTGCAGACCACCGTTCATCCGGAACTGGGTCTGGTTGTCCTCTGTTGGAGACATTGGTCACAAAACCTGGTTAAGTTGAACCATGCCTCCTGTCACAGTCACATTTGTTACACTGTTGAGATGACTCATGCCTTCTGTTGTACTCACCGGAAAATTCAGCTGAATCATGTCTTCTGTCATGTTCAGTGAAAACTTCATTGATCTGGATCATCTGTTTTGTCAGATTAATCACACAATACAGTTGAATGATATCTCCCATCACGTTCATCTACCAACTCAGCTGAATCATGTCTTCTGTCACAATCATCTCACAATTCAGCTCATTCATGTCTTCTGTCGCATAATCAGTCAATTCAGCTGAATCATGTCTTCTTTCACATTAATCAGTCAACTCAGTTGAATGTCTTCTGTCACATTAATCAGTCAATTCAGTTGGATGTCTTCTGTCACATTAATCAGTCAACACAGTTGAATGTCTTCTGTCACACATTTAATCAGTCAATTCAGTTGAATCATGTCTTCTGTCACATTAATCAGTCAATTCAGTTGAATCATGTCTTGTCACATTAATCAGTCAATTCAGTTGAATTATGTCTTCTGTCACATTCATCAGATGATTCAGCTGAATTATGTCTTCGGTCACATTCATCAGATAATTCAGTTGAATCATGTCTTCTGCCATATCTATCAGACAATTCAGTTGAATCATGTCTTCTATTATATCATTAGTCAAGTCAGTTAAATCCGGTCTTCTATCATATTCATCAGAAAATTCAGTTGCATCATGTCTTCTGCAATATTCATCCTACGATTCAGTTCTGTGCAGCTGAATCACATCAATCATATCTTCTGTTGTAGTCATCAGACAATCCAGATCGATCATGTCTTCTGTTGTATTTATGAGACAATCAAGTTCAGTTAAAACATGTTTTATTGTTCTCTGTCATATACATCAGACAATTCAGTTCAGCTGATTCATGTCTTCTGTTCATCATACTTCTCACCCACCAAGGAAATGCGACAACAACAGTTAAAAATGTGTGAACACATATCAGCATCACCTTTTTGACTGGCATAATCCTTTAACCTGTTTCCCTGCCTGGAACGTGTAACGCGCGTCCTGAAAACTGAAAACCGCTACGCCCGGGACGTGAGTGTCACGTCGTAACTTCGTCACGGAAAGCTGAAAAATCTACTGGGAAACGACCGTCTAAAATGTGTTCTCACTTCTTCTACTGGTGTCGAGGAACGGCCCCCCTTTCCCTTCACGCGAGCAGCCAGTTGACCATGTGTTATGCAAATTGCGAGTTGAGAGGTTACAGCTGATAAGCATATCCAAGATGGCAGCTCAACTTAGCACTTCGTCGACGCTCCCGTTTTCAAGCGTTACACTGCGCTTGATGTTTTAGATGACGATAAAAAATGAAGTGATAGTGATGAAGAAGACCTTTGAGGATCGGATCCTGATACTAGCGAGGAGGAGGAGACGGATGGGAATCACCACCATTCACTTTTATCGGAGACACGTGCTGGTGATGATGTGTCTTCATTGTTAGCTGCACATGATAGCTGTGAGTACAACGCCGCGAGCGAGGGTGACGAAGCGGAAATAGCTGAACCCGAGCCATCAACGAGCACTGCACGCACGCCTATCATGACCGGAGAGGGTAGGACATGGTAGGGGCTAGGATGACGGCGAGGGTCTGTGGAAGCGGCCGGGGGGCGTGGCATGGGGCGTGGTCAGTCCCAGCCTTGGTGGTGTTTTCATTGGGAATACTATCAAAAAATCAACTGTGCCAATTTTACGCTGCACAGAGCTCCAGGTCTTCAGTTTCCTTCATGACCAGAAACTGGATTCAGGCAAGTAGCTCAGTTTTTTTTTTTTCTTTTTTCTTTTTTTTTTTTCTTTTCCATTTTTGTTTGTTAGTACTTGATTCTTCATTCATTCTTCCACTATTTGTTTTCTGTATTTCTCTTCTTTCACATATTTCCTACTGAAAAATCACATAATTATGGCAATATAATGACTGTATGGATAGGTGGGACTCTGTGTGTGTGTATGTGTGTGTGTGTGTGTGTGTGTGTGTGTGTGTGTGTGTGTGTGTGTGTGTGTGTGTGTGTGTGTGTGTGTGTGTGTGTTTTATGCGCGCATGCGCACATGTGTGCCTAAGCATTGTTTATTTCTCTATGCAAGTTTTCCATACAAGTTTGTTCATTTTGTAAAGCACAGAAGCACTCATCCACAGCAGTTTATTTTTTTTTTTTTTTTTTTTGTTTTTTTGCCATTTTGTTTTTTTTGTGTGTGTGTTTTTGTTTTTGTGCATTGTGTTTGTGTGTGTGTGTGTGATGTGTTGTGCGTGTGTTTGTGCATATGTGTGTGTGTGTGTGTGTGTGTGTGTGTGTGTGTGTGTGTGTGTGTGTGTGTGCATGTGTGGTGTGTGTGTGTGTGTGTGTGTGTGTGTGTGTGTGTGTGTGTGTGTGTGTGTGTGTGTGGTGTGTGTGTGTGAATTGTGTGTGTGTGTGTTGTGTGTGTGTGTGTGTGTGTGTGTGTGTGTGTGTGTGTGTGTGTGTGTGTGTGTGTGTGTGTGTGTGTGTGTGCTAATTGTGGTCTGCTCACTGTGTGGTGTGTGTGTGTGCGTGTGTGCATGCATGCATGCGTGTATGTGTGTAAATTGTGTGTGTGTGTGTGTGTGTGTGTGTGTGTGTGTATGTGTGTGTGTGTAAATTGTGTGTGTTTGCGTGTGTGTGTGTGTGCCCAAGTGTGGGTCTACTTACTGTGTGGTGGGTGTGTGTGTGTGTGTGTGTGTGTGTGTGTGTGTGTGTGTGTGTGTGTGTGTGTGTGCCCAGTTTGTGGGTCTGTTTACTTATCTTGAAACTTTTTTCTGTTACATTCTGTATTTCTGTATTTCAGATTCTTCTTCAGTTTCTACAGTATTTTCTCTGTGTGTGTGTTTTTTTTTTTTTTTTTTTTCAACAGACAATTGTTTATTTTTTTTTCTTCAGACCTTTTTTTTCCCCATGGGTTGTCACTTTGAACATTTACCAATAAGTATTATACTATAACAATTTGGACCACACTGTATACTTACAGTGATGCTGAGTAAACACTAAAAGAACTTTTTGTCAGTGTTTTACAGGTTTTATGTGTTGTAACATGTATATATGTGCAGAAACTGTTCTTTTTTGTAAAACCACCATTGGTACATCCCTGTCCATCCCCTAATGGCCAACAAAACTATATTATATATATATATAGCATCATAGCTTGGGGTATAAGGAAAGAGAAGCCATAAAATCTAAGTCATATGTCAACAAATAGATAAGCAGTCATTGAGGTATTGAACCTACCCCAAAATAGTAAAATTATATGCCCCTTTCTAGTAGAATTGGGGTACCCCCAGTAACATACAGATTGTTACATACAGAGAGGGACAATTACTGATAACAATATGAATCCCAGGTGTTTTAATGTTGTTGAGCAAACACCAAAAGGTATTTGTGCTGTGTTTAGTGGGCTTTTATGTGATGAATTGTTGAAAAACTCTCAAACTGAAAACAAAAAAACCCCCCCAGTTTTATCATATATTATTAGTGTGAACCATCATTATCACCCCCCCCAATCAAAATTAGAATGAATGAAATTGTAGACAATGGTATAAGGAAGTAATCCACAAAAAACTAACAACAAATAAAACCAACAAATGGATGTGTAATATAGATGTTAGTGAACATACTGTGAAAAGCATGATTATGCCCCTTTTTCACCTAAAAATAGTACCCCCCAAATTATGAGCAGATTATCATCAAGAACAAGATTCCTTGGGATTTATATGACTGTGATGTGTTAGTGCTGATGTTGAATAATTAATTAGTCACACCACTTTTTTTCATTGTTTTCACTGATTTTATATGATGCAATTTGTTTTTGTATACTTTGAAAAGTGTTCTTTTTGTAAAACCACCATTCATTATATCCCTGTCCATCCCCTAATGGCCAACAATACTACATTATTGTTATACAGCATCATAGCTTGGGGTATAAGGAAAGAGAAGCCATAAAATCTAAGTCATATATCAACAAATAAATAAACAGGGATTGAGGTACTGAACCTACCCCAAACAGTAAAATTATGCCCCTTTCTAGTAGAATTGGGGTACCCCCAGTAACATACAGATTGTTACACAGAGGGACATTTATTGACAACAATATGAATCCCAGGTGTTTGTAATATTGTTGAGCAAACACCAAAAAGGTATTTGTGCTGTGTTTAGTGGGCTTTTTATGTGGTGAATTGTTGTAAAACTCTCAAATTGAAAACAAAACAAAAACTGTTTTATCATATGTTATTAGTGTGAACCATCATTATTACCCCCCAAAATAAAGTTAAAATGATGTGAAATTGTAGACAAGGGTATAAAGAAGTAATCCACAAAAAATCTAACAAATAACTCAAGAAATGGATGAGTAACAGAGATGTTAGTGAACATACCATGAAAAGCATGATTATGCCCCTTTTTACCTAAATAATAGTACCCCCAATTATGAGCAGATTATCATCAAGAACAAGATTCCTTGGGATTTATATGACTGTTATGTGTTAGTGCTGATGTTGAATAAACAGCAAGGCCACTTTTACTGTGTTCTGATTCATTCTATTTGGCGCAGTGCGTTTGTGTATACTCGAAAACTGTTATTTTGTGTAAACTTTTTATAATTATGTCAATTTCTGATATACTTATTATCAACATAATCAAGTCATTTTTGACAGGACATTGTAGACAAATGCATAACAACAAAACATGCAAAAAATCAGAGAGATCTGTCAAGAAATAAGTGAGCTGTAACCATTTTATTGAACCTACCCCAAAAAGCTAATTTTACCACGGCATACAGATTTTCAAATGTGCTATTATACTGTGGCAGTGAAGGGTTAAGAATCAGACATAAGGTAAATAGACATAATATATGATAACAGATGCAAGGTTGAGCTTGATTCATTTAAAACAAAACCATTTCATTAGTTCATGAACCTCTTAAACGAACAAAACAAAACAAAAAATACACACACACACACTTTTACACACACAGACACATATACATCAACACACAGACATACACATACACACATACTCACACACACACACACACACACACACACACATACATACAAAAACAATTCACTCCATGCTCCCCTCCCCCCACTCCTCCTTTCCAATCAGGGGAGCTCATCAGAACTTGCCTTTGGTAAGGTGCTTGGGACAGCACCCTGAACCCCCCGCTGTAGTATAGGGGGAGCTGGTCAGGGGACTTGACTTTCTCCAACACCTGCACCAGCCCCTGAGCCTCCATGTCCCCTGCCTCAAACTGCTCCTGCGCTTTCTGCTCCGCCAAGTGGGTCGACTCCGCCCGCGACACCTCTTCTAGGTATTCTGAAACGACAAAGCTCCTTCGCTTCAAGAAGCTGGGTGGAGGAACAGTCTCCTTTTCCCTTCTCCCCGTCTGTTTCCTTCGCTCACATCAGACACAGAGAGAAAATCACAGGAAGAAATGAAACTAGAAGAAAATCATAACAGCAAAACGACGACAGAATAATCAATTCATGTCTAATGTATAAAGCGCACGTTCCATCTATTTCATGTGATGGTCAGTCTATCTGCAGTCTGAAGCCTTCGCCCTTGGTCAAACAAATGCAGTTTTCATCTGAGCTTTTTTCCAAATTTGGAAAAACTCCCAATACCTTTGCCTAGTTCAAACTCTCTGTCTTCCTTCAAGACATTTCTTAAAACAACCCTCTTGACCTATCAGTAGCAGTTCTTTCTTCCCCTTCAAATTATTCTGCGACATGTGTGTGTGTGTGTGTGTGTGTGTGTGTGTGTACGTGTGAGTGTGTCAACATGCACTCTTGTTTGTAGGTGCAAGGTACTCATTGCAATGTTTATCTTCTTATTGGTTTCATTTATCGTTTCTTTCATCTTTTCTGTATTTGTAAGCGCTTAGGGCTAATGCAAGATTAACAGCCATAAATACTCATTATTCTTCCTTTTATTATTATCATATGCCGACCTATGCCATAGTAGACAGATCAACGGGGAATCATTTCTTTCTACTAGAAAGTCACATGGAACGTATGGTGAAGCAAAAGGACCCTCAGATTCCAAGACAGTCAATCTTGCCTCGCTGTTGGCATTCATACGAGAAAAAAAAAAAGGTTTCTGTCAGCGAGACGGGGAACGGGGAAAGGGGAATGGGAGACAGGAGATGAAGGGGAAAGACGGGTTGGGAAGGGGAGGGGGCCATGGGGGTGATGGGGAGAGAGAGTGAGGAGTTGGGATAGGGGCACGGGAGGAGGAATGGCTGGGGAACAGGTGGTCGAAGAAGAGGAGGAAGGGGGAGAGGGGGGGTTGGGGGGAATGGGAGTGGGCAGAGAGAAAGGGAAGGAGGAAGGAGACGGGAATGTACTTGACGGTGAGGGGGCAGGGAAGGAGGGGGAGATATCAAGGTGGGGGGGGGGGGACAAGGAACTCTCTATGATCTAATCCACTGCTTCCTCCTCTGGTGGATGGTCTTCAGAGATGACCTGTGCATCTGCAGCTCCCAGTGGTCAATATTTCACCTCCATTCTCAAGGTTGCATCTCTCGAGCTGACGAGACAACATGTCAGCAGGGATGACAACTCTCTCAGAAAAACGACCAAAAAAATGACAAGCTAAAAGCTGGAAGAAGCATGAATCAGAAAACTGGAACAAACAGAATAAGGAAAACTGGACAAACATGAATCAGCAAACTGGAAAAACATGACCAAAAAACTGGACAAAGCATGAATCAGAAAACTGGAACACACATGAATCAGAAAATTGGAACAAACATGAATAAGAAAACTGGAACAAACATGAATCAGAAAACTGGAAAATTGAATAAGAAAATTGAAACAAACAAGAACAAAAAACTTGACAAACATGAATCAGAATATTGGAACAAACATGAATCAGAAAATTGGAACAAATAAGAATAAGAAAACTGGAACTGACATGAATCAGAAAATTGGAACAAACATGAATCCATTCCCAGCACAAACATCCAACACTTCTGAAGGCAAACTGATGACCAGGGGTGGGGCTGAGGTAGGGAGGGAGGGTGCGGATGGTGTGAACAATCTATCCCGGTTCACATCTTCACCTGGAATCTCAATTTGCTACACCACTGTATCAACTGAAGAACTTCCATCAGACAACTTCGCAGATGTCATTCCATTTCTTTCCATCTGATTCACCAAGGAATGAAGCTGCTTCTGGAATACACGTTAGCAGAATAAGCCTGAGAAGGCTGTAACTCACTGGTCACACGGTAACGTGACCAAGCAGTAAACTAGCAACCTGTTTTTTCCTTTGGAAGAGACAATGAACCAAAACTTTGTGTGAAGCATGTGTGTGGTGCAGGTACTGCCCTCCCAAGGAAGACTTTGTAGAAAAACCCAAACTGAAAGACAAACAAAGCATACAGAGAAAAAAAAAAGAAAAAGATAGCAATGAACTACTGGCAAGATGCTCTTCTAGGAATAACAACCCCAATTTCATACAGAGAGATCTCTTCTGACTATGAAGTTATATCATGCAATGCATTACACTGCAAGTACATTTCTGTATAGATAAGCAGTACACGTGACAAGGTAGCAACTGCTGAACCATTCAGCCAAGAACCATCATGTCACAATAACATTGCTCCACAAAGAGCAGCGGGATTTTCAAAACATGTTCACACACACACCACACACACACACGCCGCGCGCGCAACACACACACACACGCACACACCGCGCGCGACACATACACACACACACACCACACGGGATTTTGCCAACACACACACACACACACACACACACACACACACACACACACACATACATATGCACACACACACACACACACACACACGCGCGCGCGCGACACACACACATACACACACACGTCTCACACACACACACACACAAAAACACACACACACACACACAACACACAAAACCTTACACACCAACATAAAGCTGTCAATAGGGGACTTAAGGCTGAAGTGTTACCTTGCACCAAGGTCTGTTTTCTTGGGGTCGATGGTGAGCACCTGGTTGAAGCTGTCCCCTGGCCTCCTGGTAGTGGTGGAGAGCCAGGTGAGCACGGCCCATGTGCACATGTGCCTTGATGGTGTTAGCGTTGGCCTGCGCAGCGACACAGCACGAGTGACAACACCCAGTAAAGCATGAAGCTTTCCCTCCTTCCTTCCTTTTCTTTTTTTTTTTTTTTCCACCTCATGAATAATCATTTTGCCTATTAGAAGATTCCTTCCAGATAAAGATTTACGGATTCCTGACAACTTATGAGATACCTTGTGACAGGATAACTCCCACACCAGTTGACTAACAATGTAACTCAAAATAGCGAGTGTGGACTAAATTGTGCGAGTGTGATCAGAAGCCTTTGAGAAATCCAATAGTATGTAAGCTAGGACCATCTTTTCATGCTTATCTCTGTTGTACAACTGCCTTGAGAATATTAAACATGTACTGTCAGTGTGCTGGAATTTGGGGTCGTAACTTTTGCTGTGTGCACTGTTTTTTTTTTCCTCCACTTTTTTTTTCAGCATGGCAGCACTGGCCACAGGTTTGAATACATTTTGTTGGCTGGGTCTTCTTCTTCTTCTGCGTACACAGGCTGATACTTCTGCAGACACTCTCTATATGGACAGGCAAGAATTAATCCTATCTACCCTACAAAGGGTATGGGTTTTTGTGTGCATGACTGTTTTTTTTTATCCTGCCGTTAAGGCAGCCATACCCCATCTTCCAGGAAGGTGCATGCTATAAGTAGTGTGTCATCCATACCAATGGCCAAACTGGCCTTCTCTTCTGAAAGTTTTTTCTTGTTTTTTTTGCTCCCCAACCTCTGCGCTACCTCAGAGGCAGTGCACCCATGCCGCTAATTCCAACATCCCGTCCACAGCCACAGCCCGGTCGGCCCCACCGCAGCCCAGGCACCGGCAACCCACAGGGAGCAGTCAATGTCAAGTTGTTAAGTTTTGAAAGTTGGTGATGTGATTTTACGTGTGTGCAAGATGTTATGCGTGCGTTCACACACGGAATCTTGGTTTACACAGTCTCATTCGAAGGACTGTATGGGAAATAGAGTCAGAACTAATGTTAACTCTGAGGGAAAAATCCCCCATACTGAAATGGCCCAGCGGAGATTCGAAACCGCAACCCTTGGATTACGAGTCCAGTGCTCTACCAACTGAGCAATTCCGGTCCCCAAGGCTGGGTCAAAAAGGGGTAAAATACCCTACTTTAAGAATTTTCTCAAGGTGGCAAAAGGGAGTTTCTAACACTCCATCGTATCATATTTTCTTCTTCTTTGACTCAGTTATCGAGAGATTTCTTTTTGTTTTTCTTTGATTTAGCTACTGACAGTGTAACTGCTCCACTTTTTTTCCCCCCCTTATCCAAATACTGAGGTTACACTTCCACTGCACCACAGTTTTTCTTTTCTTTTCTTTTTCTAAACTAATCCAACTGGTGAGAAATCCAACAGCACCGCTATTTCTTTCCCTTTTTCTTTGATTCACCTGTCTAAAGTTTCACTTACACTGCCTTTTTTTTTGTTTCTCTTTGATTTCAGTGGTTCAGAGGTTTTACTGCATCCCTGTTCCTGTTTTTTAAAAAAACTTTTTTTTTTTCATTCAGTTAGCTACTTAGAGTTTTCACTCCACCATTGTCTTGCTGAATGAAAGTTGTTGTTACCTTGATTACTTATGTGCTGACAGTCCCGGCCACTCCCTCACTCTCTTTGACATCTATTAACCTTTACACAAACGGCCAGTCAACATCCCCCCCCCCCCCCCCCCCCCCTCCCCCCCCTAATCATTCTGGTTTTTACACTAACATGCTGCTGCAAAAAGAGGTCACTTTGATCCAACCCAACTGTATTCAGATGAGGTAGTAAAATCCTAAACAGTCACAAACTCAGTAACTGCTAGGGTGTGGCGGATAATGTCGCAGATATTGGTGGGGAGGATGTGGCTTAGACCTCCATGACATATATTTTGTGGATGTTTGTTTTTTTCCGATCCCAATCAGCTCTTGCTCCAAACAAAGCGTGCTACAGGCTAAAATAGAAAAACTAGACCAACACGCTTAAATCTCGTCCACCTGAGTGGATGTGTCTCTGACAGTGCTTGTGTTAAAAGTTGACGACTTGAAATAAGCAGTTATTTTCATCTCTGTACTTGAAATGGTCAAGAGACAGACGGCCAGGGATAGACTGAGAAACAGAAACAGGGGGAGAGAGGGCTTAATAAAGGGAGGGATGAAAGAGACAAAGTAGAGAAGAGAGAGAGAGAGAGAGAGAGAGAGAGAGAGAGAGAGAGAGAGAGAGAGAGACAGAGACAGAGATGGAGGGAGGGTGGGATGGACGAAGAAAGTAAGAAAGAGAGGTAGACTGACACAGAGGCGCACATAGTATACAATGAAAGAGAAAGAAGAGGCCCATAAGACTATGCGATATGGAACTGGCTAGTTTTGGTTTAAAGGGAAACAATTTAGAACAGTGAAATAATACACAAGGTTCATAAATAACAAAAGATCAAACACAGAAGCAAACTCTCCCTAAAAACAAAGAGAGAAGAGAGAAAGAGAGAGAGAGAGAGAGAGAGAGAGAGAGAGAGAGACAGAGAGAAAGAGAACAGAGCTTTAGACCACCACAGAGAGAGAGAGAGAGAGAGAGATTGCTGAGAGAATTCTGAACTGAAAGAGAGAGAGAGAGAGATGAATTTGAAACAACGTCTGTAAAAACTGGCAAGAAAATTTCACCCTGAGAGCCCAGTTTCACAGTCCTTCAGCGCTTCTTCTCAATTTCCCCACTTTGATGTCAGCCTGTGCGCGGTTGGTGTACAGCATCGGGTTTGTCTCGCACTTTATCGATAGCCTGCAAAACAAAGAAAAAAAAAGAAAAATAGCAACAGAGCATCCAGTCAGTTTCCTTTTCATTTTCATGCCTATTAATCCACAGATCCACTCTCCACTTGAGTAGAGAGACCACACATACACACGGATACATACCCACAAGCATTCACATTAACAGACGTGCCACTCACAGCCGCTTTAAAACCACACCACTTTCTTTTTTTTGTTGCTACCTGATTGCTGAAACAATTCTGAACTGAAACCTCACAACAAAGATGCTTTTGTGCACCACTTTTGTATTTGACCATAGTACATTTACCTCCCTCTAAAGACTCTATTTCACAGTGCATTTTTCAACTCAAGTTAGGCTCCCAAGTCTGAATTTTGCCGTCATGGTGCCTCATGTTCCAAACTGTGTGCAGAAACTGCAAAATCAAGACGGTGGGGATCAACATTTCGATACAGGTGGTGATATGAAACAGAGAGAGATGGATACGACCAACCTAACATTGCCAAAACTGTATGATTCAGTTGAAGACCTGGACTATCTTTTGCAGGCTAACATTGACAAGGTTAAGTTGTGAACAACTCCGTTTTTATCTAGCTTTGAAGATATTTTCATTTATGGGTGAAGCTGAAATCGACTGGGAAACATAAGCAAAAGGAAATGGTACTTTGGAATTCCTGGATCAAGTTAAGTTTTTTTGTCAGTATATGTAGGGTAATTTCTTCAACAGGCTAGGAGATCATGATTTCATTTTCTGAAATTTTATTCTATGGAGAAGATTTATCTCCCAATAAAGACATATTCCTTTCTAAGACTTGCTTTTGACAGAGCCATGTCTGTCTTTGTCTGTGATTCATCTCCCAACTATCTCTTCAACCCAGACTTGCTTCTCTGGCACAATTCGGTCTCCCTCTGTACCAGACTAATTTCTCAGTAAAGATTACCTCCCTTTTAAGACTTTTTTTCCCCCTGACACATTGTTGTGTATGCCTGCATAACACTCACTTCCCAACAGAAAAGTTCCTAACTCTGACATCCTTCTGATGATTTGTTTTCCAGGAACTATTTTTTGTCTTTGTATTGGATTTACTTCCCCCCCCCTCAAATCTCGTTGCTTTCACAGACTGGTGTTGCTACAACATATCTGGCGCAGGCAACATTGCGAGCCAGCATGTGCATGGTAGGTTTCTGCTTTCCCTTCAGAATCTTGCACATACATTTTGCAATTTTAAAACAGGTGTAACCAAGCCGCCCCTATTGGGGTGATAAAAAAAAGCTCTCGAAACCGGCTTAAATGATGATCTGCCTTTTTTTTGGTATATTTTCATGCCAAAGGAGATCTAGGAGGACTGCTTCCTTGAATACAGCCCACGAGCACATCGCACCAGGCACAAAAAAATCACACAGTTCATGCGTGTGTTGAAGAAGTTAAAGCAGTCGTTCAGTTTCCCCGCCTCATCGTCTCTGCCCACTCTCACTGGCATTACTTCCTCGCCTCTCTTTATAGTTCTCCCATACACAGCCACACTAAGGCACAATCTGCTGCAGCCCTTGCACTCAATAGGGAACAGTCAGTATCAGGTAGTCACGTGGAAACCCATCAGAGAAGACACTGCACTGCTGCTGAGTCACTTCCAATGGTATTCAGTATAACTGTCATGATCTAATTTAAGTGAGACACACGCCCTATTTAGCCTCAGACTGATGAAAATGTTTTCCTAGTATGTTTTTTTCCCCCCTGGCATTTCATTAGATTCATACCTAGCAATCTCCAAATTGTATTACTTACAAAATAGCCTGCAGATTTCATACCTAAAAATTTATTACTTGCAGATTTACATTTTTTTTTTTTTATACACTGTCCTGTAAAAAAAAACTTCATTAAGACTTGCTCACCTGCCCAGCTACAGTAAGACTGCAGACTGACGCACACACATGCACACACACACACACACACACACACACACACACACACACACACACACACACACATACACTCAGACACACATACATAAAAGCAGAGATATGAGAAACAACATCCTCCTCTGTGCTTGTAGTAGCATCATGAACAACGTACCTTCACCGAATAGTTATCTAGCAAACTTTTCTAACTTCAAAGTAACATTGATTGTACATAATACACAAACACCTAACCTGACATAACGTCGACCAGCTCCAAACACAAGTTTGCTTCTTTGACTGTCTGGGGGGGGGGGGTGTGGGTGTGTGTTTGTCTTTTGGTTTGTTATGACTGTACCTGACTGTAGAACTCGATGGCTTTTTCGAAGTTGTTCTCCTTGAACGCCTGGTTTCCCTGTTCCTTTAGGGCCTTGCGCCTCCTTTTCAGACACCTTCCGTTGCTCCGAGCGTTCCTTGGCATCTGCCTCCAGGGCGGCCAGGAAGGCCTCTGTCAAAAGACCTTCCATACAACTGATCTGAACAAAAATGCCTGCAGGTGTTAGCGTCACCAGCATTACTTCATGTCAGCAGAATGATAACGCTTCAAACATCACACAAATGATAACAAATTTAATAAATGCATTTATTTTAAACATCCTCTCTCCCTCAACTCCCTGAACAATCACCGGGGAGCTATCAAAGCCACCAAGGGCTCAAAACCTCAGAGTATAGCATTCTGACATTTCCAGTGAAGCATCCCTAATGAAAATGAAACACACCCACGAGATGCAACAGACCAGACTCAACAGCACTTTCAGCAGCATTTTGCTTGAACATAGCATGATGGTGGCCTAAGAAAAAGGAAATCTTGCTATTTATCGCTGGTTTTGACTTGACTTACAAAAATCAAACAAAAAGTAATCAATCAGGTATTCAAATCATGACTGTCTATAACGATTTTTATTCTTTCATCCTCTCTGAACTAATCTTGGCCATTTTTTTTTTGTAAATGAAAAAAAGTTTACAGTCTAAAGATATTGTTGCCTTGGTTCTGTTTAAGCGGGCCTCTACATCAGTGGAGCATGGTTTGTTTGCTTGCTTGTTTGTCTGATTTTCAGTTTCTGGTTTGGGCCATAGCTTTCCACAATATTGTGTAGTAGCGTAGCATTATCAATGAAACTGCAGAATGGTACACAGTAAGCATAGCACTTGTCAGGTCTGTGCTATACTGCAGAGCTATCCACCAGGTTCCTCCAGCTCTGTTCTGCTTCTTGACTGCAAGCATTTTAAACCCTCTCATGTTTCAGCAGACAAAAGGGAGTTTAAAAAGACAATGCGTACAGTTTCCATAAACGTTCACACAACATCATTTGGGATTTAATCTGAATACTTAATCATCCCTATTAAAAAATGATCCAAAATGACACCCACCCCCCCACACACTCCACCCTCCCCACCCCCCCCCCCCCCCCCCCCCCCCCCCCACTAGATTTTGTCATTCTGGATTTTTTTCCCCACTAAATTCAGGATTTCTGGAATAATATCTTAATTAGGTACATTCAAGGAAAATTTGGGAAGGCTGACAGTAATGCTGATATATATCTTAAGGAAGGTCTATGGATCTTTTTGAATAGCCCTATTAACATAGTTTTTGTTTTTAACCAATGTCAGCAGATCTTCATTATGGTCTGATGTGTTGCTTGATGGTCTGGCATACTTGTTCACTGGCAATGTGATCAGTATGTCTGGTTTTAGCAAGCATCTGTTCTCAGCCAAGTCTGTAAAAAAAAAAAAAAAAAAAAATGAAAAAAAAAACTACAGAATTCGACAAATTCATGCAGTTTTCATTATTCTGCAGGTAGCACAGCAGTGTGAATAAATGCCCTGTGAAGATCACCTAAGTATTTCTTTTTCAAATTTTCACTCAGACACACATGTACAGAGATTAAAAGCCACACTTACGCTGATCAGTGACCTGTGTATTTCCGGCACCTCCCGCCGCCCCTTCGTCATTACTGCCACTGCTTTTGTTAATGACTGTTTTGCTGAACCCTGCACAAACACACATTCCCACATCACAAATTCTGCAGGGCGAAAAAAAAAAGACTTTAAACATCAACCTTGAGGGTGGATTAGACGATCATTTCAAAAGGGTAAGTGAAGTCCATGAAAAAAAAAAGAGTTTGCGGCTAGGGAAGAATTCAGGTAATCAATTACAATAGAATCTCTCCACAATGACTTACAGAAATTCTTTAAACATTTCTCTTTTTTTTGATAGGGAGTTTGCCCTTTCCTGGGAAATATTTGCTACAGGCAATGACAAAAATGCTCTAGACAAACAAGTTTTCAAACAGAGAGAGTATTCTTTGGGAGATAAATCTGGTGCAGACAGTAGCAGTAACGCTTCACTTTCAGACGAGCAACTTAGCAAGTCTCTCTAAGAAAAAGGTGGTAGTCTCCTCTGGGAGCTCATCTGGAATGGACAATGACAAAAATGTTCGAAACAAGTTTTCAAATGCAGGTAGTCTCCTTTGGTAACTCATCTGCTTCAAACAATGACAAATATGTTTCAAACATGCAAGCCTTTCAACAAACAGAATCTCTGTATCCTAAGGAGGCAAATCCAGTACAGAGTAAAAAAAATGTTCCAGAAAACCCACCTGGTCACTGAGCTAACAAACGACATTTGCTCTGACTGGTTTGCGAAGCATCTGCAAGATGTGTCATGAATTTCAACTTGAAATTATTACTGAAACTCGTGAGAAAAAAAACAACACCGTAAACCGAAACACTGGCACTCGCTCTGACTAGTCTGACAGGGATCTGCCAAATGGGAAGTCACTTTCAAGACAGAGAATATGACACAAAACCAAGCACGATGTGACAACGTATTTAAACATATAAAGGTGACTTTTCACCTGCAATAACAAACAAATAAACATGAACACAAACAGAAATGGATCACAGTCAGACAATATCCAAAATCGTGAGTGGGCTTGCAAGAACAGAACGATTGCAACGAATGAAGAGGAGTAGATTCACACATGCCACACACACATACATTGAGGGTAAAAGGAGTGGGAAGAGTGGGGGTAGGAAGGGTTAAGGATCAGCAGTAAATGGGGAAAAAAAATGAGACAGAAGATATATACCAAGAGTGAGAATGACAGAGACAGATTACAGAGATCATGACATTAATGATTAATGAAGAGATCCAGACCTGACCACAGACCAAAACTGGGACAAAGGTCAGGGATAACAGTACACACATTCACACACATACACAGAGAGAGAGAGAGAGAGAGAGAGAGAGAGAGAGAGAGGAGAGAGGGAGGGAGAGATCTACACCTGTGGTTGTTCGAGGCAGATCCTTTTCCTCCTCTTTGTCAGCACTCTTCTTTTTGCAGACTTGAGGAACTCATCGGCTCTGTGCATTGCCGTTTTCAACTGCTTGTCATCTCCAGAGTTCAGTCCCTTTACTATGGACTCTGTGCGAATATGAAGTATACTGAGGATAACTTTTTTGTTCAAAGCATAATTTCACACTTTACACAAGTTCATAATAAGGAATTAATGATACATTGATAAATAACAAAAATCCCAGCCAAATAAAATAAAAATAAGCAATTTGAATTAAATATATCAAGTATAAAGCAAAGTTCACTCAGAGAATCAATCATAAAATAAACAAATGTTGAATACAAGTCCTGTGATAAAAAAAAACCTATCAAAAAGCTATCACTGAAGTATAATTCTGTATATTGTAGTTGTACTCACAACTGTGAACCATGCTCATGAATGCATGCACACGTATATCATTACTAGATGTCACTTTTGCTTGCATGCTAATTCCTTTTAAGCTACGTGTAAGTAGGAGCAAATAATGTCTCGGCACTGTTTAATCACTGTCCCTTATTCAGCCCTCAATTAATGGCATCTTGTTCACATTTAAAATTTGAAAAAAAAAAAAAAAAAAATGCTGTTCAGTACATTGCTACTGAGTTGTAAGTGGATAAACAACATCCTATCTTGTTTCATGGTGCAATCTGATCCCCTTTTCTGCAGAACTGGAAACTAGTTTCGCAAATGAACTGTACATTCAACGTTTTCATATCCATGCCTTAACCATAAATTTTCTGTTAATGAAGATGATCCATACCCACCAACACCCATTTGCTGCCACTTAGGAGATACGCCAGCAAATCATAAATGCCACTCTTCGGACTCAATTAATCATGAAAAAATAACATTTGATGTAAATTTTTACATTCTTTCAATAAACAAACATTTTCAGACAATCTGTTTTTTCTGTCATCTTTATTTACTGATTTAGAGATCTGTGCTATGGGGCCCCAAAAACTATACTAAACTTCTAGGTATTTCATTTTACAAGGTGAATAGCACACCCACTCCATGTTCTACATAAATGTAAGCAGAAGTGAACATCAGCAGCCAAGATGGATATTCCTGAAAGAAGTAACTGCCACGTTGAGTTTTCTTAAATTCATACACCAGTGCAGGCAAGTGACAATCAATGTCATCATGTTGTTATTTGAGATTTCATAAACTGACTTCAGAAAACTCACTTTGGGATCTTACATGTGTGGCGTTCATACAGTCATTTTCATTTGGTGTACTTTCTTGGTGATAACCGACATTCAATCTAGATTAATAAAACACAGAATGTAAGTTTCTTCCTAGTTCTTTACTTTATGCAAACGACTGCTTCAAAATCTGACTTTTTTTTTTTTTATCAAGGCAATCTGCTACTTCTAGTGACAATAAATATGGGTCATCTCTGCAATGAATCAGGCCATGAATGTGTTCTTATGTGCACAAGTATTTTAATACATGAAGACACATTTTAGTTAGTTTTGAATGACAGACAGAAACATTGTTTACAATACAGAAAAATTAATACAGGTTTAAAAACACCTAACACACTGACTCAATATAAATCACTGAGCTTGATCAACCATAATTAAAAACGTTTTCTTCATTTACTTATGATGAACAATTTTTAAAAAATGTGTAAACTGTAAGTACTGCTGTCACACTTTTACATAAAATTTCTCGGGAAACTGTCTGAAAAAAAAAATGTCAAGAACACAACAAAAGCAATACTTATCATGCCAGGATTTATACAATTTATTTGCAAGGGCATTTCCAACTGAAATTTGTCGTGAACATGCATAAATAAGTAAGGTAATTCGGGATGATTTTTCTGACTCACAGTGGCTTTTAAAGTTGGAGAGTGACAAACACATGCTAGAAAGCGGCAGAATAATCAGCATGCTAATTGTGGCTGTCTGGTGGATTGAGGAAGACTGAGTGAAAGGTTTTGCCCAAACTTTGTAAGAACTTTCGTTCTCAACAATGCTCATGTTTTACAAAATAAACAATCAAAAAATGTCTAAACGCAAAAATTAACCAAACCAACAGACAATATATACTATTAAGAAGACACTGTCAACATAAAATGTGAACTATAATGATATATTACCAATTTCTTCAACTTTATTGAGGAAGGATTCCACATCTTCTGCCGTGTTCGACGCCATTTTGCTTGTTTATGGCAACTATGAAGGAGCGGTCGATCATTCATTTAAAAAAAAATATTTGTAATCTTAAAGACAGATTATCTAGGAATATACAACATATAGTGACCCAAATAATAAGTATCAAATTTTATGGATACATTTCTGAATTGCCAACATTTTGTTTTCTCTATTTAATTTGTACGAATAACGATAAATATAATGAACCGTCCCTAAAATCCGGAAAAGGAAAATTGTCTCACTTTATCATACGCATGCGTATCGGTGCATTCTTTTGACAATCAATTTGATTGACTGCAGACGATTTGACAAAAGTATAAAGGCTGCTACAAGAAAAGGACTGTTGCTATTCCACTTGTTTATTAAATTGGTATGGTATTTTTTCAGTTAATATTTTATATGCAATGTATTCTTTAAGTTGTGTATATAGGCATTAGGAAAAAAAACAAACACAACAAAACATACAAAAAAAAAAAAAAGCTCTTGCAACAATATTAACAGATGCATATAGACACTAGTGGTTTGCTGATACACTTACATATATGCAAGTGTTTTGGAGATAGGGTGGGTTTTTAGCTCTTCGTGTATGTCATTAGTTAATTTCTGAGGACATTCCTTTACACAACGGCTGCAAAGGGTGGTCCACTTAAATAAGGAAAGAAATATTGATGTGTGTTATTGTGGTGCGTTGCCATTAAGTAACCCCGGTTCAGCCAGGCCTCCAGCATCCAAAAAACCTTAAAAAAAAAAAAAACAAAACAAAACAAAAACAAATCTAAATGCACAGTAAAGCAACTGCAGGCAGAAGAAACCAAAGAAAATTTGAAAAATTCTTGATAAAGCTCTGCCCAAAAAAATGTTGACCAGTGAATCACAAGACAAAACAGGGCACATTTTCATCTCTTAGCTCTTCTTCAGGCAAGATACCCAGCACTCAGGACAATAAAAATGAACGAGCAATCACTTACATTCCTTCAGTTTGGCCCAAGATAGACGTCGAAATTTAACGGCTTGTGCGGAATTGGATTAAAATAAGTGATTGCTCATTCATTTTCATTGTCCTGAGTATTGTATATCTTGCCTGAAGAAGACCTAAGAGGTCAAAACGTGTCTTGTTTTGTCTTGTGATTTTTCTATGCGGAGCTTTGTGAAGAATTTTTCAAATTTGTTAAAAAAAGAAAAACAGAAAAAAAAGTTTCTTGAATTGCATCAGTTTTTGTTTAAATAAAGCTGTTGCTCCCAGCCAAGCCATGATGGAGGGTTTGATGGCCATGAGGGATCTGGCATCGAGGGCTTTGGCACACATGCAGAGGGAAATGGTAGAAGAGAAACAAGGAGCGGATGTGAGAGTCTGTGGGGCAGCTTTAGGCATGCAGAATTTGTGTGTGTATGTTATTTTTGTGTGTGTATGTGTCACAGCTTTATTTTTTTCATCCCACGTGAGACACTTACTGAAAGGGCAAACAAACAAGGCTTACGCATTTCTGATCCAACATTTTTGTTGCTATAGTCCGAGCACAGGCATGTTTCAAACTTGTGTACTAGTGAAGTAGGGAAAATTAAATACCCAGAAAGTGATGACCTTATTTTGCACATTGTGTGTGTGTGTTGTCATTGTTCAAATATTGCCTGACTACTTGCGTACAAGCTTTCATGGCATATCTATGTTATGTACAGGAAAATAAACCTAGTTGAGTTTGGTATTAAAAGAATTGTCGGGAATTTGCCAATTCAGTCATCTCAAGAGTGCACATATATTACAGTTTTTTCATGATGACCACTAATTATCAAACTGACAGCCCCATTTGTAATGGCTGCTAAACAATGCCCAAGACATTGCTGCCAGACCGGCTACGCACAGATCACATTCAGTTGGCTGAGTACAGCGCAGTTAGCTGGCTGTTGGGGAGCGGCCTGCAGAAAACACCCCTTTTCCTGACCTGCATTCACGGCTTGGCCTCTACAGCTGTGGGCGAGCTGTAAACTCCCCTGCCTCTCAAAACTGAGTAACTTGCTCTGAACAGCCTGGTGTGTGTGTATGTGTGTGATGCCCTGCTGCTTCCCACTCTCTCCCATTTCCAAGTCTAGCTGAGTGTCAAGTTGCTAGCAATTTGTTTTACCTTCTTCAAACCAGCTATCCAACTATCATATAAATGTATAAGGCGGTTCCACACACAGAATTATGGCGTTTAACTTACAGGTGCATTTTGTGCATATGTCATTTTAGCATAAGAATATAATATTGTTTCAATTGTGATTAGTCCATAGAAAAAATACGCTGTTTGTATGGTACTCTTTATTGATTGTTATAAAGTTGTTAGCACATACCAAAAAAAATGTTTGTGTGACTGTTCCTGGATTGAAGATTTTTTTTTTTTTTATAAATAATCTTTTTATTTCCTTCAGCAAGATCATCATGAACATATGAACACATTAAGATTTTTAAGTTCACACGCACTCACACACAAATGCCCATACACATACACACCCACCCATACACACACATGCACACACACACACACACACACACACACACACACACACACACATACCCATACACACACGCATACCGGCACAAATATGCACACCCCTATGCACGCACATACACACGCTATTGGCGCTGCCTTTGTACGTTACCCTATTGGCTTTTCAGAACAGCAGTGGGAGAGAGCCATGGCCGAAGAAGAAAAACGGCGGGCAGATGATGATGGTGGAGAGATCGGTGGTCCAGGCTTAGCCTACATGCCCTTTATTATCATGGAGGAGCTTACAGACAAACTACGACGACTGCTGGATTACGACCGCAACTTCTTACGTCAGCTGAACGTAAAGCCTATCTCAAGGTGAATGGCTCATACTTGGTTCATTGCTTCAGTTTCCTATTCTCAGACCTCACTGTATCAGTTTGTCTTCAGCCCATTTGGACTGGTATGAACTTACTTTCTTTCTGTGTTTGCAGGTTGATACTCCTACGGACACTGCCTGTATAGACAGGCAGTGGAGTTCTGTGTGTATGACCGTTTTTTTTAATCCCGCCATTAAGGCAGCCATACTCCATCTTCGGGAAGGACTGGGGTTTTACAGCTTGGAAAAAAAAGGGATTTTGATCAAAGGGAAGTCATCCGTTCACATGATGGGGCAAAGTCTGTGATGACTGACATTGTTACTTTGCATGCTGTTCCCTAGTCTAGTCATTTCAGTTTGGTGTCTTGGTGCTGAGATTTTGTTTTTCTTCTGTCTGAGCTGCTTACACACAAAAGTATGTACAATGACATGAATTATTAGAACAAACCTATACACCCAGTGTGTGCACTCATGCATGCTCGCACACACTCTCTCTCTCTCTTTCTATTTCACTGTGTCTGCCTGTCTATCTGTCTTTCACGCTGTTACACACATACACACACATACTAAGGATACAAAATGGCTATGCACAAGATGTTTATTGAGGCAGTCAAGGGATTAATACTGGATTTATTTGTAACTATACTTAGTAAATTGAAATTGATTATTTATTATCAGTTTTCACTCGTGTGCCAAGTGTACATTGTTTTCTTTAATTACTGTTTAACCAAGTGATAGCAGCATACAAAGATGGAGGCAACAAGTACAGCCTTTATCAATATTACAGTGCCCCTGTAACCCTGGTAGGGTCAGGGACCAGCATTATAGCAACTGGACTCCTCCAGTTGTGACAAACTTTGGAATTGTATGCTTCCACGTACAGTGGAGCCCTTCTGTACTAATCCCCAGGAATCATTAAACCTGAATCTTTCAGTGGGGGAAGTCTGTGTTCGGAGATAAATCCAGTGCAGGGAAAGGGAAGAAGTTTCAGCAAAAGAAGCTCAGGTCTGTTGTTGTTGTTGTTGTTGTTGTCGTACCCTGGTTAAAAATGTCCAGGGATCATCCAAACAGTGGAAGTACTTGAACACTACAATACAAATGCATCAGCTGGGGATGAGAACATTACTTGTATGACCATTTTTGATTACCCGGCCACGTGGGCAGTTCATGCCTGAAGGGGGTGGGGGGGGTGGGGGTGGGGGTGTTGGGGGGGGGGGGGGGGGGTGGGGGGGGGTGTTTATATGGGGGGGTGTTTATATGAGAAAGGGGAGGTAGAGAGAGGGGATTACTGTACCTGGAGACCTGTACCTCTGTTCTGAACCATACCCCAGAACCAGCCGTGGCTGTAGAGTCCAGTGAGGTAGTAACAAATCCTGTGGCAGTATTTGCGGTTGTCAAAAGTGCTGAAAGAGAGCTGCCAGTGAACTTTGCCAGGCCCATCTCTCCACTTGCTCAAACCAGTTATTCTTTGGCCAATGCATTTGAACAATCCTTCATTACAGAATCTATGTGAACAGTTCCATCAAGACAGAAATTTAAGGTGTTTGAAACTGGCCTCATAAAATTCTATGCCGTTTTCATGCTCTTGTGTTGATGCTTACACACTCTACAGAATTATGGGATGTATTGTTGGAAAAGTGACATGTGTTGAATACTCAAAAAAGGGTGATAAGAAGAGATCGGATTTGTGTTCTGACAAGATGGATGTAATGCCTGCAGTGATGATGGGCTGGCAATTGAGCCTTTCCAGACGGACATTAAAGGAGAAGCTTTCTTTCATCTTTCTGCTCTCGGACTAGAGTTAAAGCCCAAATGTAAGTTACTTCATGGTTCCTTAGACAGTAAAGCCCAAATGTAAGTTATTTCATGGTTACTTAGACAGTAAAGCCCAAACGTAAGGTTCTTCATCGTTCCTTAGACAGTAAAGCCCAAACGTGAGGCACTTCATCGTTCCTTAGACAGTAAAGCCCAAACGTGAGGCACTTCATCGTTCCTTAGACAGTAAGCCCAAACGTGAGGCACTTCATCGTTCCTTAGACAGTAAAGCCCAAACGTGAGGCACTTCATCGTTCCTTAGACAGTAAAGCCCAAACGTGAGGCACTTCATCGTTCCTTAGACAGTAAAGCCCAAATGTAAGGTACTTCATCGTTCCTTGGACACTAAGGCCAGCCAGACTGAAACCAGTTTTGTAGTGACGCTATTTGTTGTATGGAGATAGAGCTCACAATGGCGCATATTATATGCGTGTTTCTCACATTGGAGCTAGGATTCACCCCTTGCATTTTGAGTGTGTACGTAACATTCAGCCTCAAAGGTACTCATAATGTGTGTTTGTTTTTCTTTTTTTTCTTCTTTTTTTTTTTTTTTTTTTTGATAGTGTGTCTGATCACACCCTTTATACATGTAGCAGTGTGCTAAGTTTACAGAAACAAAAGGGATGCTGGTAGCTTCTGTCAGCAGAGTTGAAAGGTTTTTGATACTGTTGGATACCAGCAAGCAACTCAGAAAGCCATGTTAACACTTTGTTAGGGTTTACCATACGGCACCCAATCAGTCTGAGGGTTTTGCATACAGCGTACAGCACCCAACCACTTATATGGTTTTGCATACAGCATCCCACCAGTTTTAATTGAAGTGATGATGATACACTCAACCAAGTTTTTGTCTATTTCATTTGATTTGGTCACCCACAGGTGTTTCATTAATGTTCGTGTATTTCAAAGAAATCACTTATAACATCCCTCCAGAGATAGTTGAAATGAAGAAAAACAAGAAACAAAATAAGAGAATGAACAAGATGGCAAGTTTATGTATTTGTTTGTTGATTTTTTTGCTAGTGCAACTGAAAGTCTTGAAATCTCCATACACAATCACAAGACACTAGTTTTTATAATTTCTTAGTAGGACTTAAAATCCACTGAAAATTAGTTGTGCAAGGTATTTGATTTTCACCCTTTAAGATTTCAAAATTGAGTTAAAAATAGAAAATAGTGAGGGAAGCAATGTTTCAGTTATTAATAAAATGGGAAGCCCTGAGAATTCATATTCTTACCTTTTTATTCATTTAAAGTCACACACACACTGTACCCCCAAATTGAAGGGACAGGTCTGCTGTATTCAGATTTGCCAAAGTTTAGGTTCATTTTTGCTTGTTCATGTTGGCTATTTGTTTCTCTCCAATGTATCTGACCAGTGTAGATTTTTTAATTTTTTTTTTTTAAAACTGCCTTTCACAGTTTCTAGTGTAAGTGATTCTGACTTCAGTACATCATATCGCCTGTCAGAAATATGACTGCTGTAACTTGAATTTTTTGTATTTTTGGTATACTATGAGAGCGGGCCAAGGGGCATAACGTAGCCAAGTCCCAATCACATTATCCTAAAAATAAACATACTGTAAGCAAAATACTTGTACCGTAACTCAGCTCGCAGTGTATCTTGTGGGGATAATAATCAGTTTTTTTTTTTTCGTCTCCTGTAAAAATGTGATTTTCAGGACTTAGGGCAGTTGTATTTCCGGGTGGTGACATACCCGCATTTTGTATATAGTGTGAAACCTGGACAGCATTATTTTGCTGTGTTTTGCGTTTTTCAGGCACTACTTTGCTGTGCAAACCAACCCTGGAGAACAGTTCTACATGTTCACCTCCATTGCTGCCTGGCTGCTGCGCACTGCTGGCAAGAACTTTGAACACCCCCAGGAGGTCATAGTGATAATAATGCTTTCTGCCTGTCGTTGTGCATTGTATGTTTGCCCTGCATTGTAGGTGAACTCATCTCCCCCCCCCCCCCCCCCCCCCCCCCCCCCCCCCCCCCCCCCCCACCATTTTTTTGTGATTTATGTATTTCCATGATATTTTGCACCAGATTTCATGACTTCTGTCAGTAAAGCGTTGCAGAATACTATAACAGTTGTTTGCAGACCAGTTAGGCAGTATGTAATTAATGTCTATCTTCCCTGTCTCTCATGGGTCAATTCAGCAATGAATGATTAATTTTTGCCTCCCCTGTTTGCCCAGGGTCCTTCTTCACCCTCCAGTTCAGTGAGTTAGAGATAGCAGTAGCTACTCCCCCCCCCCCCCCCCAGTTCAGTGAGTTAGAGATGGCAGTAGCTACTCCCCCCCCCCCCCCCCCCCCCCCCCAGTTCAGTGAGTTAGAGATGGCAGTAGCTACTCCCCCCCCCCCCCCCCCCCAGTTCAGTGAGTTAGAGATGGCAGTAGCTGCTCCACCCTCCAGTTCAGTGAGTTAGAGATGGCAGTAGCTGCTTCCCCCCCCCCCCCCCCCCCCCCCCCCCCCCCAGTGAGTTAGAGATGGCAGTAGCTGTTTCACCCCCCCAGTTCAGTGAGTTAGAGATGGCTGCTTCAGTAGCTGCTTCACCCCCCCCCCCCCCCCAGTGAGTTAGAGATGGCAGAGATGGCAGTAGCTGCTAGCCCCTTCACCCCCCCCCCCCCCCAGTTCAGTGAGTTAGAGATGGCAGTAGCTGTTTCACCCCCCAGTTCAGTTCAGTGAGTTAGAGATGGTAGTAGCTGCTTCACCCCCCCCCCCCCCCCCCAGTTCAGTGAGTTAGAGATGGCAGTAGCTGCTTCACCCCCCCCCCCCCACCCCCCCCCCCCCCCCCCCCCAGTTCAGTGAGTTAGAGATGGCAGTAGCTTCTTCACCCCCCCCCCCAGTTCAGTGAGTTAGAGATGGCAGTAGCTGCTTCACCCCCCCCCCCCCCCCCCCAGTTCAGTGAGTTAGAGATGGCAGTAGCTGTTTCACCCACCCTCCAGTTCAGTGAGTTAGAGATGGCAGTAGCTGCTTCACCCCCCCCCCCCCCCCCCCCCCAGTTCAGTGAGTTAGAGAGAGATGGCAGTAGCTGCTTCAGTAGCCCCCCCCCCCCCCCCCCCCCCCCCCCCCCAGTTCAGTGAGTTAGAGATGGCAGTAGCTGCTTTCACACACCCTCCAGTTCAGTGAGTTAGAGATGGCAGTAGTGAGTTAGAGATGGCTAGCTCACCCCCTCCCCCCCCCCCCCCCCAGTCAGTGAGTTAGAGATGGCAGTAGCTGCTTCACAGTAGCTGAGATTCACCCCCCCCCCCCCCCCCCAGTTCAGTGAGTTAAAGATGGCAGTAGCAGTGTTTCTGTGTTGGGCCAGACCCAGACTGGGTCAGTTTCCCATAGTAACAAAAGGTGTGACTGCAAAGGTTTGAACCACAGCTTCCTTGAGCAGAAAAACGGGTTATTCTACAATGTGAGAGGGAGGATATGTGTCAATCATTACATCTGTAGGTGTTGGTGGAAGGGAGAGGGCTGTGTGTGTGTGTGTGTGTGTGTGTGTGTGTGTGTGTGTGTGTGCTTTCTTGGTTTATTTTCTGATGCTTTCTGTCCAGTTGATTGATAATGAAACCAACATTGGTCTCGGCGACCCAGTATCAGATCTAGAGTGAGCTTGTTTGAGTCTTCGCTTTTGTGCACGTTTTGTCCAGAGGTGTAGAAATGCCAGAATCTAATAGGTTGGAGGTTATTTGTCTGGTTAAGGAATTGTATATAAAGAAAGGAAAAAATATCTTTTTTGAGATGTTGTTTCAGTTAAAGAATAGATTTGTAAGATTTTGAGGAACACGAGATGCAGAGTGTCTGCAAGTCTTATCGGATTTACAATCAATAGAAAGTTAACTGCTGTTGATGTCAGCATTTGATTTCAGGATTTATACATGAATTCAGTGTTTTTCTTTGAAATCTTGTTGATATGATTGTGTGGAAGTGAGTGTGTGTGTGTGATGAAGATCTCTGTGTCTGCAAGGCATCTTGCGCATTGATTAATGATAATGTCTTACATGCTGATTTACCTTTTTATTTTTGCAGTATGATGACCCAAATGCAACTATTTCAAGTATTTTGGATGAAGTGAGAAAATATGTGAGTATGACATGCACACACAAACTGACACATGCGTGTGCGTGCGCACACACGGGGGGGGGGGGGGGGAGTGGAGGTTGCTTTATTTGTTATTGTAATTGAATTATACAGGCATGTATATGTTCACACAGCCCATACACAGACACGACACATACACACACACACACGCACCCACGCATACACACACGCACGCACGCACGCACATACACATGCATGCGTGCGCACACACTCACACACACTCACATTGTCTGATATCACTTTTAGTGGGAAGAAGTTAAACCAAAGAAGAAGAACAACAACACACACACTCATACTTATATTGTGTTATATAGCGTTAACTGAAGTTCTTTATTGGCGATTTAATCACAGTATTATGTATTCGAAAGGAAGAAAATTTATAAACCAGAAAAACTTTTATCATATAATTTCAGTCTGTAGTGTGTGTGTTGTGTGTGTGTGTGTGTGTGTGTGTGTGTGTGTGTGTGTGTGTGTGTGTGTGTGTGTGTGTGTGTCTGTGTCTGTGTGTGTAAGTTTCACTGTGAGCCATTTCTGACTGCCCTAAAATGAAACGGTCTTATAAGCCTTTAAACACTGTAAAAATGAGGTATCTCAGGTGATAAAATGTAGGTGATATTCTATCACCTGGTTGTTATTTGTGTTTTATTTCATCTATCTAAAGTGCCTGAAAGGAGATACAGATTGTTATATTTGAAATGGCGTCTGTTTTTCAAGAATTTCTGGTTTATCACATTTTCCGGATTGGTGGATACTTACCTTGGATGTATTGCAATCAATGAGGAACAGATTGTTTGAAATACTCATTTCCACTCTGTACAAGATTCACTAGCACAAGGGTATTAACAACTGCAATCCGCACTATTACTTCCTCTGACGAGGTAAAATGTTGATCAGGATTTGTTATTGATAAGAGAAAATGCAAATATTGTCTGAACATAGAACACTTTAACGTGGCAGTGATTGGATAACAGTCTACAAAGTAATAAATCTTCACCAGCCACCGTGGTGAAGTGAAGTGGTTAACGTCGCGGACTCCGGCTGGGAGGTCATGGGTTCAATTCCAATCAGTTATGTGGGATTTTTCTGCTCCGACCGGCTCCTACCCAGAGTTGAGTTTGCTACGGGCTCAGTAGGGAAGACTGGGACCACACAGTTGAGTTTCATCCACTTAATGGGTGCGTGTCTGAGAGTGTTGCTCTAATTTCCTGACCAACGCTGCAGGTGTCTGTATCTCTTGGGCCTGGTTGATGCCGGGATGTATTATGAAAGAAAGGATAGAGTACAGCCCTGTCATGCGGTCTCAGACCGGAATGGAAATCCATAGCATCATCTTACTCATCCTCATTCCCATCGATCAGCATAAAAAAAAAATGTCTCAAATTCTGTGGCCCATCTGCCCTGCTTTCATGGTGACCTCAATTTTGATGTCCTCTCCAAATCTGTGGCCTTGGTTTAGTTCCGTCAAGGTCAACGGTATCAGTGGGTCCATAGGGGCTGTTGTTGGACGGAAGTGGTGGCGCCCTCTGGAGGGAGAGCTTGCTCAAGCCGGCTCCATGACTAAGCAATTATTGTTGTCAGTAGGGGGTTGAGAATGTGATGCCCTGCATATGTTGGATCAGAACAGGCGCCACTGAACACCACCAAAGTGACTCGGCAGCAGTGCAGTGTCTCCTGTGGTGGGTTGCCTCTTGATGACTTGACATTGACTGGTCTCTGTGGATTGCTGATGCCAGGACTGCGGTGGGGCTGACGGGGCTGTGGTTGTGGATGGGTTGTCGGAATGAGCGGCGTGGGTGTAATGCCACTGAGGTGGCACAGAAGATGGGACAGCAAAAATTCAAACTTCTGTGTGTTGTGAACTTTGATATCATGTATTTTTCACATCCTTTATTTTTAGAAAATAAAAGAAAAAATAACTCGTTCAACAGTTACTTTATCTGATGGTGAAACAGTGTTGTTTTTCACACACAACTGCAGGATCCAAGGTCTGTGCTGTCTTGAGCACCAGTCTTGCGTTTCTTGTCTTCCTTGTATGAGAAACGCACAATCAGTCTGAAGCAGTTATTCTCAGATTCTTGCGTTTTTTTGTCTTCCTTGTATGAGAAATGCAGAATGAGTCTGAAGCAGGTATTCTCATTCTTGTCTTCCTTGTATGAGAAATGCACGGTTAGTCTGAAGCAGTTATTCTCAGATTCTTGCGTTTCTTATCTTCCTTGCATGAGAAACGCACAATCAGCCTGAAGCAGGTATTCTCAGAGTCTTGTTTTTTCTTGTCTTCCTTGTATGAGAACTGCAGAATCAGTCCGAAGCAGGTATTCTCAGACGTCTTTCTTTTTTCTTTTTATTTTCCCCACACAAGATCTGCTATGGAGTTCCAGTTTTGGCATCCACAGAGAAGGATGCAGAGTTTTGTCTTCAAACTAACAGACCAGGTGCTGCATATATAGATTCTCTCATAACAGTCGCTAATGAAGACCACCATGATTTTTTTTTTAGCAACAGTGCAGTGTCTGCTCTGGTGGGTGGGCTGATGGCAGCCTGCGCATTTAGCCCTCAGGATGTTGCCATGTATGGAAGAGTCAGATTTAACGGTGAGGGAGTTACTCCACTGCGAGGAAACCAAAGATGAAGCAGCAAATACAACAATTAAAATTTGGTGGTGCCGCATCAAAGATATCAAATTTAGATCACTTATGTGTTGCTGTGGCATAGATTTTGATGCAGTGCTGTGCATATGTATGCGTGTGGTCAGGGTCATACGATCGACTTCCCGCCGTCAAAGTTGAAGCAGGGTTGTGGGGAGCACTGTATCTACGTTCTGGATCGGCTGGCCGATGAAGCTTTGATTGCTACTACTGGCTTCAAGTGGAAAGTGTGAGTGCTGAAAAATGGACGTTTTACCTGTGCTTTGTCTAGGCAAGGTAATGTTGCTTATAGCCCAGTTGACCGCAAAGGGCCATATCAGGGCTGTCACCACATTGAAGTCAACTCAGAAGTCGTTAAACAAAAAACGAAAAAAAAAAAAAAAAAAAAGAAAAGAAAAAAAAAAAGGAAGTCATGATTGTTTCTGTGACATTTAAAGAAGTGAAAGGTGTCTCCCCCCTTTTCTTTGCCACCACCCCCTACCCCTCTACTTGATCCCCCACTGTCTCCTATCCCATCACTCCTCCCTGCTCTTCCCCTCCACCGCCCTACCTGTCAGTTCCTACACTCGGCCCTGCTTGCAAAAATACACAATTTTCCTTTTTTTTTTTGTTTTTTTTTTTTTTGACAGAATCCGCCTAAAAACACAGGCGGTTTGTCACCCAGTTTGGGGATAGGTTTCAATGAAAGCAGTCAAAATCAACCAGAAATGGGGTGGGGGATGGGGGTTAAGTTGAGCATCATTGGTTGAGTGAAGGGGGAGGGGGGGACGTTGGGGGGCTAAAGAGGGATGAACAGTGACATAGTTAAAAAGCAAAAGCTTCGTCTGCAGCCTAAAATAATGTTGACTGAGCTTAAACCTCTTGAATTAAAAAAAAAAAAAAAAATATATATATATATGTATATATATATATATATATATATATATATATGCATGAATAACTGCGTAAACAGACAAAACGAAAACAAGATGTGGTTGTCGTGGGCAGACCTCTTACCCAGAGGAGGAGGTGGAAGAGGACCATGTTGTGGAGGACGACTCGGAACTCAATCTGAATGAGATCGAGAAAACCATGATGATGGGGGTGAGTTGATGTGCGACAGGAAGTTTGATCATAACGAGGGACATGGAAGATAACGATTCAGAACTCTAACTGAGCAGGATTAAGGTGATGGGTGTGAGTTGATGTGTGACTGCAAATTGTGACAATGACGGCAGCATACTGCATCTCCTTTTTTTTTTCCAGTGTGGATTTCTTTGGAATGGCTGGCATCTTTCTTCCACTGTTCCAGTTTTTGGTTCTACTTTGGTGGGGTCTGGTCATGCTATTAAAAAACACAAGAAAGAAGAGGAAGCAAACAAAAACCCAGATGAAAGTAAAACAAATTCACATACCACTCTGACAGAAATAAAAGGTATCTTAGAGAGAGGAGGGACAGAGAGAGAGGAGGGACAGAGAGAGAGAGAGGTGGGACAGAGAGAGAGAGGAGGGACAGAGAGATAGAGAAGGGGGACAGAGAGAGAGAGGGGGGGACAGAGAGAGAGAGGGGGGAAGAGGTGGGGCACTAAGTGTGTAGGAGTGTATATGTGTGTTGATGTTTGGATGGTGGTGGTGGTTCTTCAGTTTAACATCCGTTCAAATTATGTCATATCAAGATGATTTATAAGGAATGTATATTTGAGTGCGATGCGTGTGTATGGAAGCATGCAATGTTTGAATGTAGATCTGCATGTGGTCATGCATGTTTGTTAGAGTGTTTACTTTGTGTGTGTGTGTGTGTGTGTGTGTGTGTGTGTGTGTGTGTAAATTTGATGATTATGTGTTTGTGTCCACCAGGGTGATGATGAGGAGGAGGATGAAGAAGATGAGCCGTTGATGGACCTGGAGGGCATGAAAAATCTGAATCTGAACAAGGTTGTGTGTGTGTGTGTGTGTGTGTGTGTGTCCGTGTGTGTGTGTCCATGTGTGTGTGTGTGTGTGTGTGTGTGTGTGTGTGTGTGTGTGTGTTTTCAGTTTCATGGAAGTTAAAAGACAAGTTTTTAGATTAATAATGATACATAAAAACAAACTCTGGCTCTAATATGTCTACATTTTGATCAGGTGATATCCTTCAATTATGTCCCTTACACATCAGTCATGAGATTAAAAAGAAAAAAAAATCATGAAAAGAAAATCATAGTACCCGAAAACAGTCAGAACATATGAAAAGGTTCTCATAGAGAGAGGAACAGATTCAAGCAGATGCATGTAAATAACATACATATTTTTTTATGGTGAGATTTTTTATTGTTGTTTGAGTGTTTCTCAGTTCCTGCCATATTTATTTCCACATTGTTGAACGAAAGTGTGTGTTTTCTCGGTTCCTGCCATATTTATTTCCACTTTGTTGAATGAAAGTGTGTGTTTTTCTCGATTCCTGCCATATTTTATTTCCACTTTGTTGAATGAAAGTATGTGTTCTCTTGATTCCTGCCATGTTTATTTCCACTTTGTTGAACGAAAGTGTGTGTTCTCTCGATTCCTGTCATATTATATTCCACTTTTTTTGAACGAAAGTGTGTGCTCTCTCTTGATTCCTGCCATAGTTATTCCACTTTGTTGAATGAAACTGTTGTCTCACTATTCAGTCTGAAGTTCCAAAGAAGGAGGAGATCATGGAATCCACGACCGATGCCGCCGACTGGAGACTGGAAGTGGAGCGCGTGACCCCACAGCTTAAGGTCACAATTCGCACCGATAATAAGGTGAGAAACCTCTTAGTTAAAGGCACTGTTTATACTGATAATGATTTGAGTAACCCCTCGGTTGAAGGTTACTGTGTGTACCAATGATAATGTGAGAATTGTGTCTTTATTTGTACTGATGATGATGTGAGTAATGTCTAGGTTAAATTCACCATTTGTACCGATAATAATGTGAGTAATCCGTCAGTTCAGGTCACCATTTGTACCGATAATAATGTGAGTGATCCCTCGGTTCAAGTCACCATTTGTAACGATAATAATGTGAGTAATCATTTGTACCGATAATAATGTGAGTAACCCTCAGTTCAAGTCACCATTTGTACCGATAATAATATGAGTAATCCCTCAGTTCAAGTCACCATTTGTACCGATAACAATGTGAGTAATCCCTCGCTTCAAGTCACCATTTGTACCGATAATAATGTGAATAATCCTTCCGTTCAAGTCACCATTTGTAACGATAATAATGTGAGTAATCATTTGTACCGATAATAATATGAGTAATCCTTCAGTTCAAAGTCACCATTTGTACCGATAATAATGTGAGTAACCCTCAGTTCAAGTCACCATTTGTACGGATAATAATGTGAGTAATCCCTCAGTTCAAGTCACCATTTTGTACCGATAATAATGTGAGTAATCCCTCGCTTCAAGTCACCATTTGTACCGATAATAATGTGAGTGATCCCTCGCTTCAAGTCACCATTTGTACCGATATAATGTGAGTGATCCCTCGGTTCAAGTCACCATTTGTACCGATAATAATGTGAGTAATCCTTCAGTTCAAGTCGCCATTTGTACCGATAGTAATGTGAGTAATCCCATAGTTCAGTTCACCATTTTTACCGATGAGAATGTGAGTAAGCCCTCAGTTGTAGTTGCCATTTATACCAGAAAGGAGGTGAGCTGTCACTCCTTTCATGGTCACCGTTTATGTTTATTATCAGACATACATAGATGTCGTGGCGCAGACCACTTAGGCTGTTGAGGTCTGACGCCTGCGTTGAGTTAATGCATTCATCTAGCATCTGCCTCGCATTGTCCATGAGACCATCCCGTCTCTCCTCTCCTCCATCCCTCTCCTGCCCACCAGCTTCTTTATTCCCCATTCCTTTTCTCTACACCCACCTCAGCTTTCTTCTGTGCTTTTATCGTTTCTTCTCAGTATGTGTGTCAGACGTGATTACATGAGGTGGAACAGCAAGTGGGCGGATAAGACTGCTTCGGAAAAAGTGTGTGGGAAGATGAACACAAGGATGAGTTCTGTGTAAAGATGTGAATGGAGGAAGCGGAATCAAAACTCGGTGGGTCAAGCATTTTTCACAGAGTGTGGTTTTGAATGCTGCTGCCTGCGTCAGTGTTTCGGGACCCCTGTTGTTGTAATCATGGAATAGCTAACACTCTTATACTTGACAGATCTGGCTTCATTTGAGACATCCACGTCCTTTTGCATCTTGCCCTCCTTTTCTTTTTTTTTTTTTTTTTTGTTCTGTTAATGGTATCGACTGTATCTTTGTATCAGGTTGGATAAACATTCAGCTTAAAAGCCTTTTTTTTCTGTGTATTTGCTGTGTGTGATGGAAAGACATAAGCCAGGTTGGGTAGATGTCCGGGTAAACTTGTTACAGAATGCAAAGATTTGTTTCTTTCAACACATTTGACGTGACATGCAGATGATGATTCGTTGGTTAACCTGACTGAGAGCTTATCAGCATGGCTGGGGTTTGCGGAGCGTTAGAAAAAAAAGTGTCATTGCTTTGCCTGAATAAGAAGGTGCTGTCCACGTGGGGAAAGGAGTCATGAGAAACAAGGGAGGCCTGATGACCTGATATGTCTGCCCCTTTGAAATAGGTCAGACCTACACCGACGTCAGTTTCAAGGGAGTTAACCCAGTATTCTGACTGTCAGTGCCTTTATTGTTGCAGCACTTCTTGCTTAAAGCTGTCACCACAAAACAAGGGGGGTGGGGGTGGGGGGGGGGGGGGGAACCCCTAAAAACCCCCACTGAAAACAAAAAGACGAGGAAAAAAAAATTGGGGGGTGATTTGAAATAAACTTTATTTGCCTGGCCAGGAAACCATTTCTTCCTGTCATTTATTGAACAATTCATGCATATTCAGATTGAAATCGGTAGAAATGTTCACTTTATCGTCTTCACACTGTCTTCCTCAAGGTGGCGGCTGCTTTGAATTGTTTGGGTGTGACATTTAATCTTAATTCCGTTTTTGTCTTTGTGAAAGTAATACAAAATGTTCAAATGAAACGTATGGCGAAACAAAAAACAGTCATCAAGGGAAGCAATTTCTTGAAAATGGGATGAAATCTGAACGTTTGTCCAGGAAAAGACGCTTGTGATCACAGTCATTACAAGAATATTCCTTACAAGGTGACGGAGGCTAACAGTCATGCTTATAATCATAATCTTTTATAAAAAGGTCAAAATACGAACAGGGGGAAAAAAAATCCAATTTTCTTTTTCAAGCACCAAAAAATCCTTTCCTTTCAGGACTGGCGAATCCACCTGGAGCAGATGCACCAGCACCGCAACGGCATCGAGAACTCGCTCACTGACACCCGCAGCCACCTTGACAAGCTGCACAGCGAGATCGCCCACACCCTGGAGAAGATCGCCTCGCGGGAGAAGTACCTGACCACCAGCTGGAGCACCTGCTGGGGGACTTCAGGCAGCAGCAGGACCAGCTGGCCGAGACCAAGGAGAAGTATCGGCAGGCCAGCGGGGGGGTCACCGAGCGTTCCCGAACTTTGGCCGAGGTCAGGGGACTTTTGGGTCGTGGGTTGAGATTTGGGGTGGGTCAAGGGCGTGAGGGACATGGGAGGGATACTGAATTGATACAGTGAAACTTCTTACGTTGGAACCTCTGAATGACTTCCTCCAGTTGAAGCCCCCCCCCCCCCCCCCCCACACACACACACACACACACACTCATTTTCTGTACCATTTCAGCAGCATTTCTCTCATGCTGTAGATTCCAGCTCCTTGTTCACAGCTAGATCTTCCTTTGTCCAGGAGCCCTGGTACTCCCATTCTATTTTGAGCAATCCGTGTCTAGTCGTTGTAAGAAAACCCGCCAGTGGAGACCCTGCACTGCCGCCAGGTCACTTCGGTAGTGTTTCGTAGTGCCTGTACTGTTCCAAAATAAGCAGGACAACTCCTGTTCAGCCTCCTACTGGTGACAATGATTGGTTAGACGCAGAGCCAGCGTGAGTGAGAATCCCTTTCTGGAGGGTGCGACTACTTCTGTCTTGTAACAGTCTTCATGGACTTGTCCATACCGATGACCTCACTGCAAACTCACCCAGGATGCAGACAGGGAGATGGAAACTGGAAACTGACACGACCAGCAGAACAGGACATGAAGGGCTCCAAGATTTGAGACTTAAAAATTTTTTTTTTTTTTAATGTTGATTGAGGAGGATGAGAATGATGAAGAGGATGCTGTGGAGTTCTGTTCTGATCAGAGAATACATGATGCCATTTTTTTTTTTTAATTACAAATTTGAAGAAATTATTGATAAGGTTCGCCCCAGAAACTTGACAAACGAATCACAAGACAAAACACAACATGTTTTGACTTCTTAGGTCTCCTTCAGGCAAGATACACAACACTCAGGATGACGAAAATGAATGAGCAATCATTCATCTTCATCCAGTTTGGCACAAGATGGGCGTTGAATAAAAGAACATTCTTTTTGACAAGACGTGTGCCAGTAGTGTGTCCTGTCCTTGGACATATTTGTAAAGAACTTGCTTCTGTGAAATCCTTCCACTGTATTCCCGTCTTGCTTCCTTTTCATTTCTCATGAGATTCGAGCCCCCTTTCTCTCTCTTCCCTCCTTCATTCATTCCTCCTCTGCAGCTCTCGTTTTCTGTCTGCCACTTTTTACCCTCTTCCCCCCTACCCTGCTTGCTGCCATTCCACCCATACTTACCACCCTTATCTTAACCGGTTCTTTTACCTTGTTCATCCTCCTATATCTCACTCACCCTCATCCCCACTCACATTCTTGTGAACGAAAGAACATTCTGTAACTTTGAAGCTGTGTGTTTTGATAGTGGATTAGTTCTCTTGTTTGGAAAAGGTTTAGAACGAGCCAGTGTACATGCTGATCCCACAGTGATATGCATGTGACTTTGTGACCTCTGTCAAAGTGGATGTTTTCCCCTGTGTCTGTCTGCCTGTCATGTCTGTCAGCAGGGCTGCACAAAAATTAAAGATAAAGAACCGATTTCTAAGAAACTTGGTGCAAAGGTGGCATGCGGCCTTGATGACCTCTGACCTCGGTCAGAGTGGAAGTTTTCACCTGCATCTGCTGGTTTGTCTGTCTGTCTGTCTGTCTGTTGTCTGTCTGTCTGTCAGTCTGTCTGTCAGCAAGGCTGTGCAAGAATTAAAGAACCGATTTCTAAGAAACATGGGGGGGAAGATGGAACATAGTCCGAGGATGAAGTAATTAAAACTGGGTGTGACTCTTTTGTGGGATCCAGATCAAAGGGCAGATCCAGGATCCGATCAGACTCCGTGGAGGTCTGTGCTCTCCCTCACACCCTTATAGATTTCTGCCTGCCCCCCTCCCCCCCTCTTTTTTTTTTCAGTGGAGAGAGTTACCAAACGCGGCAGAGTTGAATCACAGTGGCTGTACCCTTTGGTGCGGTTAGATTTGAGAGAAAGATCCGTGGAGGTTTGTGACATTCACATTGTTTTTTTTTTTCTTCCCCCCCCCACAGGTGACCGAGGAACTGGAGAAAACCAAGCAGGAAATGGAGGAAAGGGGGAGCAGTATGACGGATGGCAGTGAGTGTTGTGTTCTATTTGTGTTCTTTGTATTGTGTGTTTTCCCTGTGACAGATGGCAGTAAGTGTTCTGTTCTGTTTGTGTTCTCTGTATTGTGTGTTTTCCCCTATGACAGATGGCAGTAAGTGTTCTGTTCTGTTTGTGTTCTTTGTATTGTGTGTTTTCCCTGTGACAGATGTGGTAAGTGTTCTGTTTGTGTTCTTTGTATTGTATTTTTTTCCCTGTGACAGATGGCAGTAAGTGTTCTGTTCTGTTTGTGTTCTTTATATTGTATGTTTTCCCTGTGACAGATGGCAGTAAGTGTTCTGTTCTGTTTGTGTTCTTTATATTGTATGTTTTCCCTGTGACAGATGGCAGTAAGTGTTCTATTCTGTTTCTGTTCTTTGTATTGTGTGTTTTCCCTGTGACAGATGGCAGTAAGTGTTCTATTCTGTTTCTGTTCTTTGTATTGTATGTTTTTTCTCTGTGACAGATGTCAGTAAATGTTCTGTTTCTGTTCTTTGTATTGTATGTTTTCCCTGTGACAGATGGCAGTGAGTGTTCTGTTTCTGTTGTGTCCTTTGTCTTTTATGTTTTCTGTGTGTGACAGATGGCAGTAAGTGTTTCTGTTTGTGTTCTTTGTATTGTATGTTTTCTGTGTGACAGAGAGATGGCAGTAAGTGTTCTGTTTGTGTTTTTTTATTGTATGTTTTCTCTATGACGGATGGCAGGAAGTGTTCTGTTCTGTTTTCTTTTCTTTGTGTTGCATGTTTTCCGTACTTTTTCTTTCTCTCTCTCTGTCTCCCACTTTCCCATTCTCTTTGCTGCTTGTGAATCTCTCTATTCTGGTGGTGTTACTGAAACTTTTAAGTAACGTAAAGAGGCAGAGATGGGTATAGATTTATACAATCCATTAGGCTGTATCTTGTGATTAAGATGAAGAGAGGCACGGACAGGTATAGATCTGTTTCTATGCATTAGGCCACGCTAAGTCGAACGAGTAAATCCCATAGAGCAACCATTTGAAGTTGCACAAAAAATTGAACAGCAGCAGCTAGAATTTGACGTTTTGGTTGAGAAATGGAGAAGAGATTTGAGTTTTGGTGAGAAATGGAGAAGAGAGGTGATTGGGAATAGATAGATGTATGCTTGTGTCTTTTGTTAGTATTGTAAAGGGGGTATCACTGTAGGCAGACTGGCCCATTCAGGCTACCCAAGAGGGGTCGTGATCAAGAGGTTAGACTGCCCCCCTTTTAGAACTAACGGCCAGGAGTTCACAAACCACTCATGGTTTTTTCACCCCCCCCATGAAAACCCTCTCTGTGTACCCAGCAAGCAAATGGGTACCTGATTCATTTCAGGGAAGGTTAACTCTTTCACTCCTACTTTTCTATGAACCATTAGTTCCTCTTGTTCCTAGATTCTTATAATACGAGTATTCCCTTCATTCCTGGATTTAGAGGAAAAAAAAAGAAGTGTAAAGTGAGAACTGCGACGTATGCAGTAGCAAACCAACCAGAATAGAGTGGCGACCACTTTCCCAGCTGTAGGGGCCGTCTGGCATCCATTTCATTCTTAAACACTGCCGCATGAGCGACCCGGTCATGTCGTGTACTGATGACACGACTCGCTCGAAGTTCAAAGCGCTTACTGCAAGAACTGATTTTTCTTGGGTGCAAAAAAAAAGGAGGGATGTTGTGCTGCCCGGTTTTCCAGGCTGCAGGAAGGAAGGGTAGGATTTCTGCAAACCTGAAAAAACCGGGTTGTAGGCATGAAAGAGTTGAAGGGGGTGGCAGGAGAGTAATGGGTCCCACCTTGCGACATGCCGTGCCCTGGACATGATGAATCACTGTCCCTGTGATGAACAGACTATGGGAAATTTTTGTTTTTTTGTGTAACAGCTGCTAAGGCAAGAGGGCTCAGTGCAAAGGGGTTACGGGCAAGAATAAGGAAGGAAGTAAATGAATGATAAAGAAAAGATATGGGAAACGTCTCATGGATGAGAACTTTTATATGCGTTCATCTCGCATGCCGGTGAGACCTTGGAGACTTAGCTAACATGGCCCTCACCATGGAATTGTGTGTGTGTGTTTATGTGTGTGTTGTGTGTGTGTACGTCTACATGTGTGTGTGTGTGTGTGTGTGTGTCTTTTGCATATGTATGCGTGTATGTGTTGGCATGCACACATGCCCAGCGTGTGTTATTTCCAGTCCATGATTGTAAGCATGTGCAGTTTGTGAGCGCACGCGCATGCCTACACGCCGGTGGGAAATGTGTGCCTTATGTCCACACAGCTCCCCTGGTGAAGATCAAGCAGGCCATCCAACAGCTGAAGAAGGAGGTGACGCAGATGGACATCCGCTCCGGCGTGGTGGAGCACGTTCTGCTCTGCTGCAGGCCAAGCTGAAGGACAAGACCTCCCTCCAACAAACAAGTCCACAGCTCCAAGGCGGACGACTTCAATACGTAGTTAACCCCCCGAGTTCAGTTATTTATGGCAAGGAGGAGGAGGAGGGAAGGGGACTCTTGAGTGGGGGGGGGGGGGGGGGGGGGGGGAGGGGGGGGGGGGGGCAGCAAATATTCTGCAAGTCTGAAAGGTCAGTTTTCAAACTGAATGACAGTTTTTATTTACTACCCCCATCCCTCGTTGCCCCTCCTCTCCCCGTCCCTCCCCAGAAAGGGAGAAATGAAAAGGATAATGGCGTATTTGCCGGTGCCGCACGCACATTCTCATTCAAGTACGCACAAACCTGGCAGAAAATCAAACTGCAGGGCTTCACACAAAAGGCTTTTGAAGATCTCCATTCACGTTTATATCTAATTGTTAAATATATATTCACAAATATACTTACTCACGCGTAAATGCATGCATATTCACTCACTAATATAAGAGTAATTAAAAAAAAAAAAAGAATTATGCAAATCTTTGATTTCACTGTATCGGTTGAACTTTCGTAAAATATGCCCACTTGCCCATCAGTTTTAAGACAAATGATGGCATTCTGTTTTTCATTCCCAATCTAGAGAACAGTGTGGTAAGCTTATTGCTCTTGGATGTAGGAATACGCCAAATATCAGTGTATGTTGTAGCTGTTTAATCATGTGTATGCAAGTGTGTGTGTGTGTGTGTGTGTGTGTGTGTGTGTGTGCGCAGTGATATGTGCTATGTGCGGCAGTATCCACACATTAATTTGCCCTTGAGCACTCTTCTGCTTGGGGAGTAGAAAACCAACTTTCTCAAACATGCAGGTAGCCATGGCTTTGAAAAAAAGTTGGTGTTTCCATACTTCTTGCTGAAAAATATAGGAGATAAATGTGGGTGTTGTCCCATGCACATTCCAGAAAGGAAAGGGGGGCGAAGGGGGGTGGGGGTGGGTTCTTTTGCAAAACACACCTCATAGAGACTGTTCAGAGTATAGTTTTGACAGTTTGGATGAAGGCAGTTTGAACATTTTTTTTGGCTTGGTTGAGGCAGCAGTTTGTTACCTATCAGTGCTGTGATATTTTGTTCACTTTTTTTTGTTTGTTTGTTTATATTTTGACGGAGTTCTGGGTGGTGGGAATTTTGTTTTGTGTTTTTCATTCTGCACTTGGTTTGAGGGGAGGTTTTTGCGTGTGAGAGAAGAAAATACAGTAAGCTACCTGTTTTTTGTGTTTTGGCGGCTTAGAAAAGATTATATATATATATATATATAATATATATATATATATATATATTAATGGTCAAGAATCATGAATTTGAACTGTTCTGGTTCTCATTTACTTCAGAAATTATAACCTGGACGCCTTTTGTGGTTTGCCTTTTTTTTTTTTTTTTTTGAGGGAAAGGAAAGAAGAGGAAACAGGGAGTGGGAAAGGAGGAAGGGTGGGGGGGGGGGGGGGGGGGGGGGGGCAGATGTGGGTGGGAAGAGAAAGATGACATGGTAGATGATTCATCAATGTTATTTGTGTGCATGCAATACAGGTTCTTGGGAGGCATCCGTTACAGCATAACACTGTGAACAGGGTGTCTGAAGTATGTGTGCGCTTTTGGTCAAGGCAGCATTTGCACTGGTCTTGCCGTGATGTTGTTTTTTTTTTCTTTTTTTTTTCTTTTCAACATTGTTCTTTACGGAATTTTACATCCATGTTTTGTTTTATGTTTCTACAGGAGAGGTGCATATGTCTTTTTTTTTTTCTTTTAACTGTATTTTTTAGTATTTTACTATCATGTTTTGGAAAAAAGTTCTTAAAAAAAGCAAATGCTGTTTTGTGGAAAGCTGAAATCATGAAACTCTGTGAAACCCTGGGTACAAATTGTGGGTGGATTTCAGATAACTTGGGAAAGAGTCAGGCCATTTTACCAGGACTTTTCTTTTTCTTCAATTTTTGTTTCAGACTGCAAAGATATTGATGTGTTCTGTGTGCCCATTCACTGGATGCTGTTACAACCCTGGCACTTACGAGTTACCAAGAATGACAGCCTAGTCTTGCACGTTCCTTTTTTTTTTTTTGCGTCGGCTTGATGCAATTTTTTGTTGACATCAACGAGGATAATATTTTCTTCTTAGTCTATCATTCTTGATTGATGTTATCCTTTTGTTGTTGACATCAACGAGCATAATATTTCATTCTTAGTGTATCATTCTTGGTGTTATCATTTTTGTTGACATCAAGGAGCATATTTTCTTCTTAGTGTACTATTCATGTTATTCTTTATAAACGACAAAAGATTTCACTCTTTCCTGTGTACTTTGCTGGATATTATTATTATTGTAAGTAATGGTTAGGTTCTCATTATTGTCAATGCTGGATATTATTATTATTGTAAGTAATGGTTAGATTCTCATTATTCTCAATTCCTAACATCGGCACTTCTCTTTGTTTGCCCAAGATCAAACTTTCACTTTGCATGATTTTCTGCTGATTTTATTGTGTGCTAAAGAGCACCAAAGCTGATGGCTTCCGTCATGAACATGTGCTCGTGTTTACCCAAACGCAAAATAGTGCCATAGATTTTATTCTTGTTATATATTGGGTTTCATCTTATTACAGGTAAATACAGTCATTTACATCATTTGCCTTTTTTTCTTTTCCTGTTGAGTTCGCAGTCCATAATTTTTGAACCAAACAAATTATTTGCTTTTTTATTCGTTACTGCTGGAGATAATCAGCTTTGATTTTGAATTAATTAAAGCTACTCTCTTTGGTATGGTCTTGAACAATCAGCTGGGATATTTGATATGGCTTATTCTTGATTTTAAACCAAAGCCATTTTTTTTTCTACTGAAGATGAATAACTGATTCTTAGGCAATTAAAACACTGTTCGACTTTGAACCAGCCAAAGCCATTGTTTTGTTTCAAATGTTTGTATGATTATCTAATGATTTTGTACCAGTTGAAGCTAAAGTTTTTATTTTGAACTGGAGACTGTATCTGTGATTTTTTAAATTTTTTATCAAAGACATCACTTTATTTGCTGTTGGTATTCAGCTGAGTCATTGAACTCATTCACATAGTTTCAAGATAGTGGTGTGTGTGTGTGACTGTGTCTGTGATAATCACAGACATAAACCTATGGTGGTATCTTGTTAGAAAGAGAGAGTATTTTACAAACAGCTGTGTGTACCCTCCCCCCCTTTTTTTTGGTATTTCACCCAGCAATATCTGCAAGTTTTAAGCTGTTATTTGAGCAATATTTTTACCCTGATTTTAGTATTGTTGAGTGGGAAGTGTACAACCTGACACCATTTGAAAAAAAAAATTTTTTTTGGCTTCATTTCTAGAGGTTTAACAAGAAAATGCACATCACGCTCAGCCTGCCATTTGCTAGAAGACAAAAAAAAAAAAAAAAAAAAAAAAAAGCAAAGCAAAGGAAGAATGGATTATAGGGAGGGGAGACAAAAAGCAACACAGCACTTCAAAAAAACCTGCATTTTCCCACACTGTTGTTGTTGTTGTTGTCATACCCTGGGCCACACTGATGATTCAGAAGGGGAACAGGAGTAAGAGAAGGCAGCAGAGTTATACGAAAACCACCTGTCAGCACTGAAAATAATGACACAAAGGTCGAGGGGACTACACAGACAAGAGTAGGGAGGGAGGGAATTGGAAGTGGGGGAAACTGGGGGGAGGGGAGGTTGTGTTATGATCAAGCTAGTATTTCAAAAGCTGAGCCTCCAACTAAATGAATAGTTCCACTTCTCAAAATTTTCCACTACCTGTGAAAATTGGAAATGAAAAAAATTTCGGGAGCAGGAGGACTGAATTATTTTTTTTTTTTTTTGGCAAACATTGAGAAGATGCATATGGAAACAGAAAAAAAAAAGGCAGCTCTTTGCTAAATGGCAGAGTTTGGGCATCAAAACATGACTAATCATGGTGTAAATTCAACTGACACCACAGAACACTTTTCGGTTTATGATCTGTTTCTGCAGTCTGTCATGTGTGTATTGACCAAGTGATTTTTTTCAGGCATTTTTGCAATAAAGAAGTTCCGTCCATATGTGCGAGTGTGTCGGGCTGATTTTTAATTCTGTATTTAAAAATGTTTTCTTTGTTTCTGGCCACATTTCATCCTTGCTCTACGTAACATCTACCACGCGCAAGTCATGGGCCTTTCGACAATTGCAGCGCAGCAACTTGGAAAACACTCTGCTGGAATTTCACCTAGTTGCCCGCATTTGTTTTCTTGGCAGCGAGATCCACAAAAAAACCCTTCTACTAATTCGCCCAACACACACACACACACTGTTGCCACAGCAACATGTCATGGCCATCTCAACATCTGCCTGTACGTCCTTCCTTTTAACATCGACAACCACTATTCTTTTCTCTTTCTCCCACTCTCTCTCCCCCACCTTCATCCCAGCTGGCTTCGTTCTTTCCATTCAGTAAATTACTGAATTTCTCATCTGCGGAATTATTTACTTGTGATATTCTACTTCATTTCACATTCATATTACATTTTTTTTCATACCAATCTGTTGATTATTTACATATCAGTTCTTAGTGTTTATTCATACTCCTTTTTTTCATATGAATCTATTGATTATTTGCATATCGTTTCTTTAGTGTTTATTCATACACATTTTTTCATATGAATCTATTGATTATTTGCATATCATTCATACACATTTTTTTTTCATATGATCTATTGATTATTTACATATCATGTCTAATAGTGTTTATTCATACAAAACTTTTTCATATGAATCTATTGATTATTTACATATAATCTCAATAGTGTTTATTCATACACATCTCTTCATAAGAAATCTATTGATTAGTTACATATCATTTCTATAGTGTTTATTCATACACAGTTTTTCATATGAATCTATTGATTATTTACATATCATTTCTATAGTGTTTTTTCATACACATTTTTTCATATGAATCTGTTGATTATTTAATATTTCTATAGTGTTTATTCATACACATTTCAGCACCTGGTATTGAGTTTGATTCCACCCCACTTCTGTAGGGAGTGGCTCAGGGTGTCTTAGGGTAAAGTTTGTTTTGGCGTCATATACTAAACCATGTCAGACCATAGCATTCTATGGCAGTCAGTCAGCTCTGCCAGGCCGAAGTTTTTGTAGCTAATGCAGTAATAAGACAGTCACGTGACACCCACCCTACTTCCGCAGAAGGAAGAAGCAGGTGTTCGCTTCCCGTACCTCATTCACCTTCGGCCTGTTGCCCAAGCAAGTTAAGTCTTGTGCTCTGTCTCGCCCATACTTCTGCCTTTGTGTAAAGAGCGCTTTATGTAAACATTGCTTCTTTACTTGTATTGTTGTGGCTTGTGCTAAACCCTTAGTACACTTGCCGTTTGAGGCTCTAGGTGGGCTAGCATTTTGATAATTTTCATGCTCGTCGTGTCTGTTTATGTTGTAACGGCGGCCTCCAATGAAATTTTTCACTACTGCATTCTGTATCAAGTTGGTAGAAAATACTGAACTGGGGTACTGGTTGATCTAATTCTGAATGTAGTGAGTCTGTGACACTTGTCGATAAGCAACAGTTTGATATGGGTAGGACCAATGATACCCTTCCAGCAGACCCTTTCCAGCTTTCAGATCTCTCTAAGTTGTTGCCTCTTGGGTAACAGTCTGCTATTCCTTTTTTCTGTTACAGCTCACAGCTAAAGTATCATTGTTGACTGTCAGCTTTCTATGAGAGACCAGGTACATGGGTGAAACCTACAAAACTTGATATATGACTGAAATAAGGCCAGGGTCCAGAGGCCGCCTAAGCCCCAGCGGGGTACAGGGGCAGTGCCCCGTTGGGGGCTCCAGGGGGGGCAAAGCCCCCCCGGCCAAAATTGAATTAAAAAAATTTTTTAGGCCAATTTCGTTGGCTCCCCTGCACCAGAAAAAGCTTAATTGTAACATGATTTCTGCAGTAAAAAGCTTGACTGTAACATACTTTTGTGAGTTACTGTTAGACTCTATGTTCCATGGATTCATTTAAATGTATGAAAATAATATTTATGGCTTTTTGTACAAGCTCAGGAAAGTTAAAAGTCTAAAAGTGTATAAATGAACCACTTGGGATATTCACTGCTGTCGTCATCAGTTTTGTTTAGCCACTGCCATCTCCATTGTTTCTAATTTGGCCCTCAGTGCATGCTACTGGATCTCCTTTCAAAAAAAGCCATGACTACTTAATTTCCGCGCGCCAATGTTAGCCTGTGAAGATGCCGGAAATACAGAAACGGCTACTTCCTGATAAGAGATCGAAAGCTTGGATTGAACACAAAATCGGAACCGGAACCGATAAATCATGATTAAAAAAAAAAAATTGACGGACATTCCGTCAAGACTGAAAGTTATTTTGACGGATTTCTGTCCATAGACGGAAAAGTTTCACTCATGCAGGTATCAAAGGTCAGCTAGATCGGCAGATAGCCTCCGCTAGACACTTGACTAATGAAGCCACAAGTTCATCATTACAGCCCTGACGACCACTCGGAGTCATTTCAGCACTGTCAAACTTGTACAGAAAAAAAAAGTCACATCCCAAACAGCCAGCTAATCAAGAAAAAAAAAAGTTTTGTATGTTTGATTTTTGCATGATCTTGACTGTAACTGTATGCAGTTTACAACTCAAAAGCAACCACACGTTCCTTTTTCATAATCTTTATTGAGTTCATCTACATTTCAATAGCTGCATAATTAATTACAAGCAATGAACAAAGAACAACATTATTCATACAGTAATGACAAAATCGCAATTATAAAACAAAGTATTTATGAACAAATTAAGTCTGACTACATCAGTACCAACTCTCCATAACGATCTGTCCTCAAGTACATATACTACGATCAGGTGAAAGAACCGGCCCATTTTAAGCCATTTCCATCAAGCCATATGTAACCACAATCTGGACTAGGAAAAATTGTTAAATAAGCAGATATCACATTAACAAAAAATGATTTTTTTTCATAACTCATGAGTGAGCATACTCTGGCTCCTCCTATTCCCAAAACATTGCATTTGAACAGTAAAATGTCCATGCCACTTTCTCCCTTGAAAACATCACATCCTTATAAAGAAGTAGGAACACAAATTCTTCGAAGGTTGAACAGTCTGTGGCAATGTTATTAATCAAGAGCGGTAATGCATGTGTAAATATTCCTGTATAAAAAGACAAAAAAAAAACAACCAAACAAACAAATGTCCACATCAACTTATGTCAAATCACTTGAACCACAAGGAAAAAATATAGCCTGTAACAGAACAAACAAGAATGACACTGGTGGAATGACCCACTACGTTCAGAGGAAATGTGTGTGTGTATGTGTGTGTGTGCACATACACAGGACTCGCCATAATACATAATACTTGAAGAATCAATATTAGTAATAAACAGGTATACAAATAAACTGAGGTCACAAGAGCAAAAAAAAACAACCAAAAAACCCTCGGCAAACGGTTTATTTCCATTCCAATGCACCACGTATTTAACCATACATCTAGTCTCTAATGATCTTGGCAACATCATGTCTCTGGATAATCTGATGCTTCTGTAACATACCTGCAAGTCTCCTTCAATCTTCTTGAGATGGGAGGAAGGGAGGTGAGGATGGGGGGGGGGGGGGGGTTTCAACTGAACCAAATGTTCACATCTGTGTGCATAAACTAGTAAACAGAGAGCACAGCAGAATGCAAAACTTGCAAATACATGACTACTAAACAGCATGACTTTGACTCCATGCAACATTTTACCTCATCCTCTCTCCTCCCCCCCCCCCCCCCCCCCCCTCACTCTCTCACCCCTCCCCTCCCACCATCTCACATTTTGAGATAAGATATATGAGATTTTGTACTTTCTCTCCATTTTTTTTCCTTCCTTTTCCATGTCTTATAAACCACACCTGCCATGTGGAATGGTTAACTATGACATGCAGATGAAAAAAAACACCAGGCCATTCATTTCGTTCCTGTGTCATTGATGACGACAAATCATCAAGAACTTTGAAAACACTTCTTCCCCCCATGCCCAAATCTGTGTCAGCGCCAAGGAAGCAATAATAAATCAAGGCTAATGTGCCGTTTATGTGTCGTAAAAGGGACATTACTTTTAAGATGTTCTCTTGTCTATGGAAAGAAGTGAAGACCACTGACAAATTTCAAAACTGGAAGGATTTTTTTTCACAATGTTGGGTTTTTTTTTTTTTTTTTTTTTCCTCCTGTCCCATCTTCTGTACCACTTAAGAGGTACTGCCATCCACGCCACTCATTCCAAGTGGCCCCCCCCCCCCCCCCCCCCCCGACATTTTTTTTTTATAGTGTTCATTAAAAAAAAAAAAAAAAAAAAAAAAAAAAAAGCACAGAGAAAACCGAGTCGGATATCATGATGTGTCAACCAGGGCCTCCAAAGTGGGCCGGCTTTAGAAAAAGCTGAGTAAGGCTCAACCTTCTTAGGTAACATCAGCTGCAAACTATATGCAGTCTCTTAACTGAGCTTGAGTGGCCTGAGATAAACATTAAGCACTGCTTGGCTAAAGCCAAGTTATCAACGAGCAAAGATGAAAAGCTTGCCATGTCGAAGTTTCAATTAACAAAGATAAGAAAAACGTATCTGAATACCATCTGACCTTTCTAGCCATAAAAGGAAAAATAAAAAATGATCACTGTCGGTTTTGGTCTGCAATGTGCTTTGGAGGGAAGGGTAGACCCTTTTTTCTTTTTAAACATGCATTTCATCCATTGAATACCTGTGGCGCATGATTTAAGCTGCATACTAACACAAACCAGTCTGCGGCACAGGCCATGCACACAAGACGCCACAAAGAGTCGATGGATAACACCGTGTCAAAAATAAGCAAGTTCACAATAGGAAAACACACAAAATCTGAAACTGTCATCAGAATCGAACTGTGCTTGAGTTTCGAGAGGACGGGCATGAACAACAAGCGTGAATAAAATCTCATCTGTTTGTAGCTCGGCCAAGGTTGGGCCAATTCTACTGTTGAAGACAGATCAGGGCTAAGCCGCTTTACATCTTCATTTCTGAACTGTTATTTCATTTATTTCCAACTCCGCAACAGCCTTCCCATTCCTCTGATTTACATTCATGGTATGTGTACAGACCAAAAACTTTGGCACTGCACTTCGACTATGATCATCGAGTATTTCTGCTGAATCTGATAATGAAAGTCGAAGTGCGTACAACTGTTGAGTTTTGCCCGATTCTAACATTAATCTCAATTCAGGTTCTGCATACATAAATTGTATGCATGTTCTGCATGTAGATTGGATAGATGTAAGCAATAGACAGCCAATGGTATGACCTGTGTTGACATGGACACTGAAGGTGACTACAGATCATGTACTGTTGTCCAAAACAGCTGGTTGCCACAACTGACTTCACTGTAGAAAGGGTGCTTCTTAATTCAAGATGCCCAGGTCAGAATTAAAGAAAAAAAAACACTGTCAATAAATAATATAAAATGTGTTTTAATTTGAAACATATATTCCAAAATGGTAGTTTGAAATAACAAAGGATAACGTGAATGAAAAGAAAAGGAAAGGAAATTCAGGAACAGAGACAACTCTACCCTGCAGAAAAATAAAACAGCGAAAAATAACATTAACGTTATTTGTCATACTAACCAACAATATCCGCATTTGCAACGTTTGCTGCAAGTCCTGCAACACGTCAAGATCAGCCATACTCCATCAACTTTCTCTGTCCATTGAGCCGTCTTCTAAAAAACCCCTCTTCTTCGTCCTGCACATTACTGGTCAGAAACGATAGGGCGGGCGATCAGCTCCTTCATGATCTCGTTGCTGCCGCCATAGATGGGCTGGACGCGGGCGTCGAGGAAGGCGCGGGCGATGGGGTACTCCAGCATGTACCCCCACCCCCCATGCAACTGCAGGCACTGGGTGGCAATCTTGTTCTGGAGGTCCGTCGTCCTGCACACAACAGCCAAGACTCTGTCTGGATATCCTTTTCACACACCCCACTGCACAGGGTTTGGGCTGAAATCTGTTTGCTTTCACCCTTTTCATACAAACATTCCAGGACTAGAACGTTCATTTTATGTCACTTTAGTGCGAGTATTCCAGATCAGGAATGTGAGGAATGTCATTTTCAAAAGACCTTCATATTTTCCCTATTTGCAATCAATCAACTTGAATTTCCGTGTTTCGCATGCATGGGACACGGATAGTTTTTTTTTTTTAACCCAACTGACTTCGAGTTCTGTCAAACAGAACTGGAAAATATGGCTGCTTTCCACCTATCTTCAGAAGACTATTTGAAACAAACAACAAAAGAAAGTTCTTTGCTCGCATGAGTAAATTGTTCCTATCACAGAATAACTTACATTGGGGTGATATTTTTTGTTATTGACCCTTCTAAAAGGGCCATCCACGGCGAAAACTACCAAAAGAACCAACGAACAACAGTGAGCAGACATTCAAGAATGCAGGTCAAGTACAACAAGATATCCTTTCGCAAGGTTTCTTTTCTGACATCTCTTTTGTGCACTTGGGTAATATTTCCTCACGATTTCTTCTCTGATAACCCTCCTGTATAGTTTGGAAAAGTTTCCTTCCTGATATCGCCCCTGAACAGACTGGCAAGTCTCCCCTTTCTGATATACCGCCTGTGCAGTTTGGCAAGGTTTTCTTTTTGATCTCTATATTACGGTGCGGTTTACCATGAACTGATCTCTCTCTTGTTCAGCCTGGCTCTATACTTTTTCTGATATTCCTCCTGTTACGCTGTCAGGCAAGATGTCCATTTCTATTTCCCTTCTGCTGTACAATTTAGCAAGGTTTCTGACATTCCTCCTGCTGTGCAGTTATAGTCAGGTTTCCTTTCTGATCCCTCCCCCCCCCCCCCCCCCCCCCCCCTCTGTCACAGGACTGGGGCTGAAAGAGAAGAAATGCATAAACTTTCAGCGTTGCTGGTTTCCCTGCCATCTGTGGTAATCTTTCTTTGTTTCTTGGAACTCCATGGTTCACTGTTGCTGACACTGTTCTGTATGCCATCGTTCTGAATCCTACCACTGATGTAGCCACATTCCATCTTCACGGAGGATTTCCAAACATGACATCACAGTTTGTGTTTTATTTTCATGTTGTCCATCCTGCCAGCACATGATCGCCTACTCTGCTCCTAAGGGCCCGTTGGACTGACATTGTAAGTACTTAAATAGCTTAGAGACCAAGCTCCAAGAGCTTTACAATCCATGCTCATGTTTACACAACAAGCTGCCTACTTGGGTAGAGCTGCTGCTGGCTGCTGCTGGCGCACGTTCAGTTGTTTACCATGTCGTTCAGTCTGTCAGTAACTCGACTGTTCATTTGTATCTTCATTCTTAGGATGCATGCTATGTGTAGCTGTGTCATCCCCACTAACAGCCAAACTTGCCATCTCTTCTGAAAGATGGTGTTGCGATTTTATGTGCGTGTGCTAGATTTTTATGTGTGCATCCACACATGAAACCTCGGTGTATAGTCTCATTTGAAAGGCTTTTTGTGAAATGCAGTCAGAACTCCAAGGGAAAAATCCCACTGTACTGAAACAGCCTGACGGAGATTTGAACCTGAAACCCCTGGATCACAAGGATCACGAGTCCTGTGCTCTACCGACTGAGCAATTCTAGCCGTGGACAAAACATGCGTGCATCATTTCTTTCTTGTGACCTGGAACAGACTGAAGTCTGCACAGATCTTACCTCCAGTGAGAAAACCTATTCCAACTTGACTGTCCTGAGGACAGAATGGAACCTCGGACCTTCGAAGGATCTGACACCTTTCTAGGCCAACTGGGCCCTGCAGTACTTTCTCACTTTACTGAGCTTCACCTCTGAGGAAGGAGATGGACTCGGAGAGGAAATGATTTTTTTTTTCTTTTTTAATATATTTTTTTTTCGCATTTATACACAAATGCACAACCATGACCATAAACCAGCACAGACTGATATACATAAATCCATCCATACAGCATAGATATAATTAGGGTGTCTATATACATCAGCAAACATACAATTAATTATATATCTGCACATCTTTCTCCGAGTGTGTTATAAACTTCCATAGGGTAGCAATTTTAGTGTTAAAAAACAAAAAAAAAAAAAAAACAAAACACACACACACACACACAAAACAAATCAACAAACAACAGGCTGGGGAACATATCATCCAAAAAATCTCTGAAAAAAAGGCCAGGGTCCAGGGACCACCCAGGCCCCGGTGGGGTCCAGGGGCAATGCCCCTGGTGGAGGGCCCAGGTGCCGAAATTGAATTGGAGCATTTTTGAAGACCCTTTCGAGGCCTCTCGTGATAGGCAAATTACCATGTGGCATGCAAAGAAACCAAACTAAAAACGTCTTTTTTACTATGCAGCATGCAAAGAAACCATACAACCCCCCCCCCCCCCCCCCCCAAAAAAAAAAAACAACCCAACTTACTTTTCTCCATTTTCTTGATGTTCTGTAATGCCTTGCTTCAAAAGTCTTCACAAACTGAGTCCCAGCAATGTTCAGTGTGTGTATCTACTAAATGATGCATCACCCACAGATTTATTCAAAGTCAAATACTGGCAACAGTCTAGTATTGTATACAGTCAACACTCACTCCACTTTCTTGTATGTGTACTGCAGTGCCTTGTTCGACTGTTCAGTCTTCACATACTGAGCCCCCCAAAACAGGTAGTTCCTCTACTAATGATGCATCACCCTCAAACTTATTCAAAGTCCAATTAATGGAAACAGTTTATACTTATCATAGTCAACACTCACTATCTCTTCAACAGTTTCATAAAGCAAGGTGAAATGTCTTCACAACTGCGGGCAGCACTGCCTTGAAAATAGTATGATGAAAACCTGGATTGGAAATAATGGATACAGAACGGTAATGGACTCAGAGTGATCAAGTCCTTTACGATTTTTTTTCTTGGTGGGATTTTTTTTTTTCCCTTGGACCCAATTTCTTTTTCTCGGAAGTCACTTTGAAAAATCTCGGAGATCCTCGGATCTGGGAGAGAGTTCCCCAGCCTGAAACAAACAACCAAGCCTATACTTCCCAAAAAAAGGTAATGATAAAGTAAATCATCTGGTGACAAAAAAAAAAAAATGAAAAAAATAATCAGAGAGGAAAAATACAAAGACATCAAAAACAAACAGACAAAACACACAACATAAAAAGACTGTTGGGGGGGGGGGGGGGGGGGGGTATTGGGTGTCTGGTATGGGGAAGTCCCTTTCACCATACAGCATTGTACGAGGAGTTTCTGATGTGACTGTTCCCTTAAAAGTGGGGGAAAATGTTTAAGAGGAATGTGTCCCTAACAACTAAACTTGACCTTTGAGAAGACGACAGATTCAGAGGGAATCTTTCCAACTGCTCTGTGACCTGTGACCTCACCAGCTCTTGCCCATGGAAGCAGAGTAGGAGTCCAACCCCCGAGAGTTGTGGATCTCCAAGCACTGGTCGATGAAGGCACGCCCGATGCAGATCTCCGTCTTCATCTCTGCCAGCTTGTGTTGGATGGTCTGCAGAGGCAGAATACAGCCACAGATAAGCAGCCTGCATGCACGCACAACAGGATCACACACTCACGCGCGTATGTACAAGCTTGTGCACATTCCCACATTCCTCTTCTCCATACACACAAAATTTTACACACAGACACACATATACATGGCCTATTTTCCCCCACATATGAACATAAAATGGTTTCTGTCAACATACTTCAAACGCAAGTCTTTTCTCAAGATTACATACACGCACACATAAACACTCTTCCTCTACATTTATACACACAGACACACTTGCACACACAAACACACGTACACCCTTCCTCTACATTTGTACACAAACACACACACACACACAACATACACACACACACACACTCTCCCTCTACATTTGTACATACAGACACACATTCACACACACACATCTCACAAACCCTTCCTCTACATTTGTACACAAACATACACACACACACAATACATACACACACACACTCTCCCTCTACATTTGTACATACAGACACACATTCACACACACACATTCACAAACACACACACTCACACACACACACACACACACACACACACACACACACACACACACACACACACACACACACACACACACACACACACACACACACACACACACACACACAGACACACATAGACACAGACTCATACACACAAGACACACTCTAAACACTTCCACAACCTGCAGCTTGGCCAGAGTGCGGCCAAATGCCTTGCGCTCCCGCACATAGTTCCTGGTCTCCTCAAACATCCACTCGCAGGCAGCCTGGGCCAAGGAGGCGATGATGAGGCGCTCCTGGGGCAGCTCCTGCATCAGGTAGTAGAAGCCCTTGTTCTCCTGCCCCAAGAGAGCACTGCGAGGCAGTCGCACATCCTCGAAGAACAGCTCCGAGGTGTCCTGCAAAACGTCAGGTGGCTCGATCAGCAGCAGAACACATCAGGGTGATAACGTGACCACATGGCAAGGGATGACGACGATGATTTAACAGCAACGATGAAGACGATGACAGCAAAGCAGGCTGGGAGAAAGAGAGGCAAGCGTTTCCAGCGAGCAGAGTCTTGCCATTTATAACAGCATGACTTGCTGCTTAAAACATTTCCCTTTCTTTGCTCAAACCAGCCTTTGCTGAGTTGCAGACCACGACGAATTCTGGTGGCTTGTGTCCAGCCGACCGTGAAAGGAGGTGGAAATGACCAGGAAGGTGCTGACTACCTGGTACTTTAGGTTGAAGTCGTACCAATGGTGGACACAGCAAGACACAAGATGTGTGTGTGTGTGTGTGTGTGTGTGTGTGTTGATCCATTTCAGTTGCGTTTGTGAAAGTTTAAGCGAAACGTCCAAACAAAGCTGAACTTTTCTCATCATTAGCAGGACCATCCAAAGTTCAGAATTTGTAAAGCTGATGACCGAAATGGGTTTTGGCAAATATATAGTTTCATAGCAGAGATTTTTCAGACTCAAAGCAATGAAGTCTTCAAAGCGTCTGCTCTACGCCAAGCACTGAAGCCAGGGGTTGTACGGCAAGGTAAGCTGCTAAGAAGTTATTTGTTTCCTTTGATTTTTCAAAAATGTGTGAATAAAGCAAGCCCATAAGGGTCTCTTCACAGCAAAGAGATGTTTCATTATGAGCACAAAAACATGAGGGGGAAAAATCCCATTTTCTCCCCCTTACCAACAAAAAGTAACATCACACATTGCAGCAAATGCTTAACACCCAAGGACTGTCATGAAACAGGAGAGGGAACAGCAGTCAACAGGCTGGAAACATGTTTTAAAGTTGTTTTCAAAATGGTGCAGTCTGATGCAGATGTGATCATCAAGTGGTGCGTCATATCCTTTCTTGGTGCTAGCGCTTGTGAGGCCATTTGTTTGTACAACTTCTGTTCATCTCTTTCACTCCCGTTGAGTCTTGTTGACACACAAAATCAGCATGTGGCGTTGTTTTGCCTTCAACTTGGTGAACAAACTAGCGACTGGGCCCCTCTCACCAAAACAGTTTACACAAGGTTTCATGACATCAGTATCATTTTCTATCTCACTGAAATAGTTTACACAAACTTTCATGACATCAGTATTATTTTCTATCTCACCGACATAGTTTACACAAGGTTTCATGACATCAGTATTATTTTTCTATCTCGCCAAAATAGTTTACACAAGGTTTCATGACATCAGCATCATTTTCTAAGAAGCCCAGAACATGACCAGTGCTCTGTTGATTCTATGCCACTTTCTTCTTCTCCCCCATTATTTTTACTTTTAATTTTTGACCAGCACTCTGCTGATTCTATGCCACTTTCTTCTTCTCCCATTATTTTTTTACTTTTAATTTTTGACCAGCACTCTGCTGATTCTATGCCACTTTCTTCTTCTCCCATTATTTTTACTTACTTTTAATTTTTGACCAGGGCTCGGTTGATTCTATGCCACTTTCTTCTTCTCACAGTATTTTTTCAGGGTTCCAAGGACTCCCAAGAGCAAAATTCAAAGAGTTTTCCAGGCGTTTTCAAGAGATTTTGTTTTCATTTCAAGGTTACACAACACATATGTAAATGGATACGCCCCTCACCCGTTTTCTGCCCTTTGTCAACTTTATCAGCTGGTACTTCACACAGCAGAAGTACTAATAGTACTAACTGGAAAGTCATATTACACAAAAGAACTGCTGAAAGTCTGTAAAGTCAAATGTGCACATGCATATCAAGCTGTTTAAGCTTCAGTTCTTTGTTTAGACTTTCATCCAACAATACCATGTATGTAGTTTGATTGTTCTTGCGTTCTTTTTTTTTTTTAACAATGAATGAAAGTGTGGTGCAATGCTAAATGTTGCCAAATACCCTGATTTTCCCTCACCACACTGAAATCCTTCGATGATTTGACTGTCTGGAAATACTGTTTGAAAAAGCTGAGAATTCTGTTCACAAGAGTTGAAGCTTTTGGTGTGAGTTTACAGTGTGCAGTGTCCAAAGAATTCCAGATTTCAGAATGGCTGAAGAGCTTGTACTGGATTCGCACATGAATACACCAGGATTTAATGGCAACACAACATTTGTGTTCGCTGCTGCTGCTGCCTGCCTTATTGTTTGTAAGAAAGTGCAAAATGGGTATCACTGCCGAAGATGTGCTCGACGCGAATTGAGCCATGTGCTTTTTTTCCTTTGCTGGCTAACCAGGGCACTCTTGCCCACTGCTTGCACATTGAAACTATTTTTGCAGACTGTGCAGTAGCTGGCATATTTGTCTGCTTCATCTTCTCTCACCCAGTCAGAAAGCTCAGGTTTATCCAACCACAGACAGTTGAAATCACCCCCCCCCCCCCCCCCCCCCCAAAGCTTTTTTCACTAAGAATTGAACAAGCAGGAAGCGCTAAACCTTCACACATGCGCAGAGTTGACAAATTACCAAAGATACAAGTTATCTCCCTTCACTAAATAGCAATCGACAACGCGGTATCGCGACTATGTTGTAAAAATTTGTTTAAAAATAATTTTTCATCAACCTGAACACAGAAAAATCAAACTGCCATTTTTTTTCTTGCCACATTACAAATTTTTTGAGCTGATGGCTTGCTTTTCAAAGGTTTTCAAGGAGCTTGGTCAACAACCGAACAACATTTTATTGATTTTCAAGGCCTTGAAATTGGCTCTCAAATTCAAAAAGTTTCAAGCAGCGTACAAACCCCGTTTTTCCTTTCAATTTTTGACCAGTGCTCTGTTGATTCCACTGAAAATTTTTTCTCCCATATATTTATCTCAATTTTTCTTTTTTAATGCTGAAGTCCCCCCCACCCCTTACTCTCGCACATTCTCATTTCTTTTTTTTGTGTTGTTGAAATCCCCCAATCCATGGAGAAGTGGAAGCCCCATTTCAAGAACCAACCCCCCCCCCCCGACCCACCTGAGCCTTCAGGCCGACTTTCTCCAGCTTGCGCCCCTTCTTGAATCCCGGCATGCCCTCCTCCACCAGAAAGAGGCTGATGCCGTGGGCGTTGGACTTGGCTTGGCTTCGTGTTGGTGATGGCCACCACCAGGACCACCCCGCTCATGTAGCCGTTGGTGATGAACACCTTGCTGCCGTTCAGGATGTAGTCGTCCCCGTCACGCTTAGCGTTGGTGCGGATCCCTTGCAGGTCACTGTGAATTGGACGTGGATAAAGGGAGGTAATAGATGGATACATCAAGAAGTCGGTGATATAGAGTAAACAAGCTGAACAATCAATTTGATCTAATCACTAACGTTTGTCATGCATCCTGGTCCCCCAAGACCTACACACACAATCAAATCTTATTTCTTAGACTTTACAAATTTTTCTGTTAAACTTTTGGTTATTTGCCAACCATCTGTTTATCGACTGTGCTGCATGTACATCAAGGGGAAAGAAATACTCAGCTTCGTCATTTGAACACTTTCAACAATACGGGACTTGGAGGACGCAGATTTTTTTTTTCTTTCTTTCTGCGTATGCAGGCTGATACTCCTGCGGACACTGCCTGTATATACAGGCAGTGGAGTTTTGTGTATGACCGTTTTTCATCCCGCCATTAAGGCAGCCATACTCCATCTAAGGGGAAGCTGCATGTTATGTGGAACGTGTCATCCATACCAACGGCAAAAACTGGCCTTCTCTTCTGAAAGTTGGTGATGGGATTTTGCCTGTGTGCAAGATGTTATGCATGTGTTCACACATGGAACCTTGGTTTATAGTCTCATTCGAAGGACTGTATGGGGAATGGAGTCAGAACCGATGTTAACTCCCAGGGAAAAATCCCCCATACTGAAATTCGAACCCGCAACCCCAGGATCACGAGTCAGGCGCTCTACCAACTGAGCTATTCCGCTCAGGACACAGACTTCAGAGAGTGGTAATCGGATATGGCCGCACACTGAGCGTGGGTCGTGGGTGACCTGCACTGCCAGTTCAAGTATAGGCTGTTGGGGACTCTTTGACAACCACGAGTCTTGAATGACTCACATTATCACAAGAGGGATAAGGAGAGTCTAGATCAGTGTCCGATTCATTCCACTCGTCATTTTTGGTCAGAAACACATTCATATTGAACATTTGGTCCACAATCAAGCTCATGTCGCTGTCAATATCAGAGTCTGTCATTTCGATCGTAGTCGGAAGTCGATGGGATGACAAAAAAATCGATTAAAAATTTTAAAAAGCCACAAACTGCTGTTCACAAATGGTGCTGGTAAAGGGAGGAAAGACTCGGATAACGACCGGTTTGTCTTATTACTGTGGTCAACCCAAATAAGGGAGGCATACCAAGACAATCAGCCATCTGAGGAACGGGTGGCACAGGGTGGATCAGAAGCCTGACGGGTCAGGTGGGATAGGGCGGAAGGAGGATACAAAGTTAAAGGAGTATGGGTCTCGTTGGTCTACTGGACAAGGCATTTCATTTGGGATTCAAGGATTCTTGTTTTCGATCCCAGCTCAAGGCAGGCATGACAAAAGGGATCTTCTTTCCGTATTTCAACATTGAATGAAACGATTTCAAACCCTATTGATACTTTAAGAATGGCAAACACACACATGGCTCTACTACATACAAGCAAGAAAGAATGCATGCATGTACACAGGCACCAAGGCACCTGCGCATGTTTGTTTGCTTGTTCAGTCTACCATCTGGTTATTAAGAGTGGTTTTTAGATAGAGTAAAGAAAAGGGTGTTGGTTGTGTGTGTGTGTGTGTGTGTGTGTGTGTGTGTGTGTGTGTGTGTGTGTGTGTGCGTGTGTAAATTATGTGTGTGCATGTGCAAGCACATGTATGGATGTTAGTATGTGACTGTCAGAGTACGTACTAGAGTGTGCTTTGTTACATGTATGGAAGTGCATGCGTGTGAGGATCTGTGCACAAACAATTACACTAACAGCACTCTTCGGAGCTAATGTTCCTCCGTATGTGCCCACATGAACAAACGAAATGTGAATGTGCAAAGCATGCCTATACATACGTAAAACTGCACTCACATATCTATATACCCACAGACATGAACATGGCTGCAATCACATTTGCAGGCTATGTTCGCATCTGCTCTGAGACCTGTCCTGCGCTCACCTGCCAGCCCCAGGCTCTGACATGGCGATGGCGCCATGCAGGTTCCGTCCACCATGCGAGGGATGAACTTCTCAATCTGCTCCTTGGTGCCGTAGTGTGTGATGTAGGGCATGACGATGTCCGAGTGCAGGGCAAAGCCTGGCCCGGTGCAGTTGACGTAGGCTCTGGCACAGACAAATGTAGAGTAAAGACATGGACTTCGTGTGCCTCCATGGCTGACCCTGATCTCATCTGATGGTCTGTTACAGTGACTCTGTCCAAACTACCAACTCACTGCGTAAACTCTCCACCAATCTACCAACAGTGTACAAGTTCACCATCGATCTACCAACAGTGTGTAAATCTCCATCGATCTACCAACCAGAGCACAAACTCTCCGCTAACATGTCAACTCACTGTACAAATTCTCCATCAAGTTACCAACCAGTGTACAAACTCTCTGCTAACATGTCAAATTTTCCATCAATCTACCTACCGTTGTACAAACTTTCCCTTAACATATCAACTCGTATACAATTTTCCATCAATCTACCAACCAGTGTACAAATTCTCCACCAACCTACCAACGCATTGTACACATTCCCCATCAATCTATTAACCAGTATACAAACTCTCCACCAACATACCAAACTCACTGTACGAACTGTCCCTCAATTTACCAATGGTGAATAAATTCTCTGTCAATCTCTCAACCAGCGTAAAAAACTCTCCGCCAACATATCGACTCATCGTACACATTCTCCATCAATCTACCCACAGCATGCGAAACTCTCCATCAATCTTGTAGGAAACGCGCTCCATCAGTATTCGAATTCCCTGCTACCCACTTTCCATCACCCAGGAGAAGTGACTGGTAGTGGGTGGCCTCAAGGCAAACAATTATTTCGACTGCTCCTCGCTGATTTGAAATGCTGTGGTTCTGAAATGGTCTGTCTGGGTGTGGCTATGTAAAGAAGAACTGGAAAGGACGATGATGAGCCACCCACACTACTGAAAGGGCACTGAAGATCAGACTGAAAAAACTAACCAACACACCAACCAAACAAAAAACTAAAAAAAAAAAAAAAATAAAAAAAAAAAAAAAACCAAATCTGCCCAACCAACCAACAAAACAACCCCCCCCCCCCCCCCCCCCCCCCAAAAAAAAAAACAACAAAAAAACAAAAAAAAATCTATCTGCCACCACCAACCAACCAATTATAAAATTCCCCAAACCCATCTGCTAGACTTACTGTTCCTCCTGCACAATGTTGGTCATGAGGTAGTCTCCCCCTAGGCCTCCAAACTCCTCAGGGGTGTTAACTCCCAGCAGTCCCGTCTCCCCGGCACGTTGCCAGATCTCCTTGCTCACCTGGCCCGCTTTCTCCCACCTGCATCCACAGACGATGCGCAGCTAAAGTCAAAGGTCAGCAAAAGGCTAGTCGATCGACCCGAATTAGTCAATTCATCATACTGGAATGGCAGTCTTGGGAATGTAGTGGCTACCGTAGAACTGATGAATTGTCTACCCCTATTTTTTTCCCTTTTGTTTTTAATACAGGTTACTTTGTATATAAAAAAAAAAAAAAAGCAAACAAACCTCAAACAAATACAAATTCATGTAGTTTTTAAGCTTGCACAGTCTATATTCGTAACACATTTGTGTAAATGCATATATGTCAAAGTAATTCCATATCAAACAGTTGTGTATTTTGAAGAAGGATAACAGTACTCTTCCATAATAACAAAGTAAAACAAAAACTGGTTGTCTCAGAAATCAATACGTCTTTAGCACAAAAAGAAAAACAAAAATTCAATCAGTCAAACACAGTTACTTTCCCTACGGTGTCAGATGAAAGAAGACAAAGTGTCAGTTTTGAACGAAACAATTCTGCACCGCACTGCAGATTCCAACTATCACATACAATGCTAGTTTCATGGACAATGTATCTGCCTGATGCACACACAATGCTCCTTCCTCCCTTTCCCTCCAAATCCAGACTTACTCTGAATGGTTTGGCAACACCTCCTCCTGGAAGAAACGACGTGCCGTCTGTCGAAACATGTCATGCTCCTCGCTGTAGATTCGGCGCGTGCCCATGTCCATCATGTTTGGTGCCTGACCCACTTCGGGTCGAATGGAAACCATGTTTGCATCACTGTCAGAGGCAAAATCAGATCATAAGATGCGATGCAAAAGCTAGCTAATAACTTTGAACATAGCTGACTAAGTGACTTATGTCAATGAACTATCAGTTCTGTCTACAGACAGAATGGAATGACCTCAGCACATTCAAAACTGTTCTCTCCTGAGGAAGTCTGCTTAATTTTGGGGTCCATCATATCTCTCTCTCTCTCTTCAGTATTACTAATATCAGCGTCATAATGATCATCATTATGTGGTATTTCCAGCTGCAGCCTCCAGCAAAAAAGCCAGACTCATACTAACACTACTGATGTTGGTCATGAAGATGTATATGTGTACACATATTCTGATCTCTTCAAGATCACTGATTTTATTTAAAAAGAAAAGACAAGAAAAGAACAGAAAGATATCCCAACTCAATTTCAGTTATACACTACACAGTTAAGCGTATAAAATAGAAAAAGTCTTGGGTTTAATTTACATAATTACGACAATGTTCAATAGCCCCTGGCTTAATTAATTATATTTCCATCTTTATCCAGGCCACTGGATGGTCACAATCAACTTGCTTGATGAGTTGTCATTCTGTCAGTCTATGGGTTGTAAATATGGGGAAAAAAAAGTGATCAAAAGGACAGAGAATCACCTGTTGGTTAGAATATGCCCTACTTTGCCAGCTAGTGCTTAACTTTCTCTTTTTTCACTCTGAAGAACTGGCTACAAGTCATAACACTAAGCCTGGCCCAAAATATGTGTAATGTCTATGTTAATGATGCCCACCTGCTCTGCTCTATCTGAGCAGTTGTTAGCATCTCAGTTTAGAAGCCCCCTTTTGCATCTGTCTCACTGGTTTGTGCTCTGATAAAAGAAATCATTCCAGCAATGTGAGGGAAAATTATTATGTTGACACAAACGGGGAGAAGGGGGGGGGGGGGGGGGGGGGGGGGGGGGGGGGGGGGGGGGGGCTTCTAAACTAAGACTTTTGTCAACCCACCCCTTGATGACCTACGCCAGAGGGGTCAGTCACATAATGCCAGCAACCACAGCTTTATCTGCCTGGCAGCTGAGAAACTGAACTGATGCTGACTGGGATTCTGTAAAACTGTCACTCGATTCAAAGTCCCTCCCTACGGCCTGGTTGCAATGTTCTAGATGTCTTGCGGTCCCCGATGGTGGCAGTGGACTTTGAACTGTTCAGAACGATCATAAACTAACCAACTACAAAACCTGGATAAAACCAGCATTCTCACATGTGCGAACAAAGTGGGGTGATTGCAAGTAAAGAAGATCTACCTGGACTGCACTTCTGACACAGACGAACGCCATCGTGCGCTAGGGGCACGTAAAAGACTGTTTTTTGTTGTGAAATAAATTAAACAGTGATCGCCTGACAGCCATGTTGAATGTTGCGGCGAACCTTTGTTACCTATGTCAGGGAAGACAACTGTACGACATTTTCTAGGTTAGGCCTAGTCGCCCAGAGTGCTTTCCCATCAGGATCAGGATTTGGGTTTTATATCAAAACAAACTTAGCCCATTTAAGCTTTTAATGCCCCTTCTGTACATATATAATATATATGTTTTATATGTATCAGCCGTGTCTCCCTGATGTGTCCGATCAAGCGGACGAAAGGCCTAGGAGCAGGCAATACAAACAGATCTGCCTTCGAGAGGGATTACGATGGTTCCCTGGCAGCTTGTGAAGGGTTTCTCATTATTTACAATAATTATATTTCCCACATTTTCTTTCATCTTCATTTTTTTTTTTTGAAAGTTCAAATCTTTGTCAAGTCATTACTATAATGACTGAAGAATTGTTAGCCTGCACTTGTTTTCACCCATACTTAACTGTTCGGCATCATATATATTACACACACACACACACACACACACACACACACACACACACACACACACACACACACACACACATATATATATATATATATAGCTAGTAGCTATGCAGCTATGCAGCTAGTGAAGGGTTTTCATAGTTATGATACACATTTGCCCATTTACTTCATCTTCAATTTTGTTTTTCTTCTCAATTTCATATCTTTGCCAAGTCATTACTATAATGATGGAAGAATTGTTAACCTGCACTTGTTTTCACTCACTACTTAATTGTCCAGCATTATATATATATATATATATATATATATGTGTGTGTGTGTGTGTGTGTGTGTGTGTGTGTGTGTGTGTGTGTGTGTGTGTGTGTGTGTGTGTGTGTGTGTGTGTGTGTGTTACACACACACATACACACACACACACACACACACACACACACACACACACACACACACACACACACACACACACACACACACACATATATATATATATATATATACATATATATATATATATATATATACTTGAACAAAAGAAGGAAAAGAACAAGTTCCGTTTTAACCCAAATTTTCGGCACCAGGCCTTCCTCCGGGGAGTTTATTGCGACTGAATGATCAAAACATCTCTCACACATGTTCACTCTGTTCATCTGAAATTTCATTGGCGTTCTGCACGTGTAACATTTCAACCATTGAAAAAGTGATCACATTTAACAACGTATTCTATACCACATCCATGAGTGTGAACACACAAAGACATACACATTCAGACACACACGTATACGTATACGTAATATATATATATATATATATATATATATATATATATATATATATATTTTGTTGCTCCAGTCGTAGACCAGCTCAGTCTCATTTACCCATCAGATTCAAATTTTATTTTAGTTATTACTTTATGTTTGTCTATGAGTTTCTCAAATACATTAATGCTAGGTGCACGTTTGATGTCAGTTGTTAAATTCATTCCAAAATTGCTTTACTCTGTTAGTCTATGTAAATTTTCTGAAATTAATCTTAAATAAATGTTAGCGAACCGCAAAGATAAATGTGGACAAATGAGTCACAAGACAAAACACAACGCGTTTCGACCTCTTAGGTCTTTTCAGGTAAGACACAAACGAATAAAATGACAAAAATTCACTTAGCTTTGATCTCTTCAGAGTTCAGCGCAAGGAACAAGTAAATTCACTTGAATCAACGCCTTCTTCCTTGCGCTGAACTCTGAAGCGATCAAAGCTAAGTGAATTTTCGTTATTTTATTCGTTTGTGTCTTACCTGAAGAAGACTTAAGAGGTCGAGGTCGAAACGCGTTGTGTTTTGTCTTGTGACTCGTTTGTCCCACGTTCTCTGGGCGGTTCGCTAACAGTTACTTAAGATTTGTTTAGATTTCCGCCTGCAGTCGTCTCGCTTTGCAACTATATCTTTCTCAAATTAGTTCTGTTTCTTGTCATATTTGTCCAGGGAGTACAAAAAAGCACGCTCCATCAACATCATCAATACCATTCAATATCTTATATGTTTGAATCAAGTCCCCTCTTATTCTTCTTGCTTTAAGTGTTGGGAGTTGTAAATATTTTGATCTTTCCTGGCATGAGCAGTCCTTTATGTTATGGATCATCTTTGTTGCCCTTCTTTGAACCTGTTCTGGAGCTTCTGATTGTCTCTTTAGCATTGGATACCATACAGTATTGCCATATTCAAGAACAGGTCCAACTAATGTTTTACGCAATTGTAAAAAGTGTCCTTGTCTATAAATGTAAAGGTTCTTTTTATTATTCCAATCATTCTGTTGGCCTTGTTAATACTTCGCAATATGTTTGTCAAAAGCAGCAGTTTTTTTGTCGAAAGTCACACCAAGGTCTTTCTCTTCCTCACATTTAGATACTTTTACTTCCTTGTCCAAAATTTTCATTATATAATCATTTTGTGGGTTTAATTTTCCAATACGAAGTACTTTAATTTTTCTGCATTAAAATATAGGTTCCAAGTATCAGACCACTGTACTGTTTCAATATCCTGTTGTAATTCCCTGTACAATTTTGGAGAGTTTCTGGTTTATTCACAAGGGAAGATATTAATAATATGAGTAGGCATATTATTGATATCTTCCCTTGTGAGTACACTAGGAAAAAATGCATTCAAATTTCTGCCTTACTCCTATCTGTCTCTACTGTGTCACCATCGTTAGTCACTACAGGGGCTCACTCCTGTGTTCATCTTTGTTTTTGATTGTACGTCTTCAGATCCCCATGCATACATTTCTTTCTTTCTTTCTTTTCTTCCGTAGAGTGTCCACAATCATCAAGTTGATTATTCTGACGCTTTCGTGTGTATGACCGTTTTTTTTTTTCAAAAAATTTTTATCCCGCCATTAAGGCAGCCATACTCCAACTTCGGGGAAGGTGCATGCTATGTGTAACGTGTCATCCATACCAACGGCTTTCTATTCCGAAAGTTGGTGATGGGATTTTACGTGTGTGCAAGATGTTGCGCGTGCGTTCACACACGAAACCTTGGTTTATAGTTTTATTCGAAGGACTGTATGGGAAATGGAGTCAGAACCACTGTTAACTCCGAGGCAAAAATCCCCCTGTATCGAAACGGCCCGGCGGAGATGCGACTCCCCAACCCCACGAGTCCTGCGCTCTACCAACTCGAGCTATTCCGGCCCCCGTGTACATCGACGCAGAGGAAATCGTCCAAATTCTTGCACATTTTTTTTTTTTTTTTAAACTGAAACAACTTGCCTGTAAACATCCCCATCGGTCAGATTTCACAAGCTCATCGTGGTCTTGCGATGAATTTATATGGCAATAAATTCAGAGCAGTATACAGGCATAAAGGGAGACGTTGTATACAACACGAATGTCACTGTTCCTGTAGAAATAGTATACACACAATGCATGGCGTTAAATGGACAGGTGATTTCATTTCCAAGGACCCAGTTGTTGTTGTTGTTGTTGTTGTTGTTGTTGTTGTTGTTGTTGTTGTCTTGATGGTGTACGTGATAATTATCTCACTGTAATAACACGTTTCCAGTTACGGTTTCGCTGCTGTTTTCAAACCCCAAACAGTTACCAGGTATTGAAAACATGTCGCTCCTAAGGCAAAAGTTTTTTTTTTTTTTTTTCTTTTCTGGTGTGTGTGTGTGTGTGTGTGTGTGTGTGTGTGTGTGTGTGTGTGTGTGTTTCGATGTTAAATACACAACATTTCATGCATCTGTGATTTTACCAAGATCAAGCATGAAATGAAAGTACATCAAACATTGTGCGTAATCTGTGTGTCATAGACATGCTGCTGTCTTTTGTTGTTTGTTTTTGACAACCCATCCAACAGCCCAATATTCAGATCGGTGTCAGAGTCGGTCTGGACAGGAAGCACTACCATTCACTGGCCATCAGACATTACTTCAAGATGCATTTTTTTCCCTCAAAGATCAACGTGAATTTAATTAGGAAACACTTCAATCTTCTATACAAATGCCGAACGAACACACAAGCCGGCCCATTGTTTGTTTTAAACGAATTCAGTCATCAGATATTTTTAACTGAAAGCTGCATTTCAAAGGGAGGTCATCTTGTAAAGTATTTCTTTTTTCTTTTTTCTCTCTTTTTTTTTGATGTCCCAACGACCACCTCAGTGACAGTTTACTCACGTCGCTGATTCTGACACCCCGTCCACAGCCACAGCCCGATCAGTCCCCGCCGCAGCCCCGGCACCGGCAATCCACAGGGAGCAGTCAATGTCAAGTCGTCAAGAGGCAACCCACCGGAGGAGTCACTGCACTGCTGCCGAGTCACTTGGATGGTGTTCAGTGGTGCCTGTTCTGATCCAACTTACGCAGGACACCACATACCAAGCCCCCTACTGAGGACAATAATTGCTTAGTTGCAGAGCCGGCGTGAGTGATCTCTCCCTCCAGAGGGCGCCACCACATCCGTCCAACAACAGCCCCCATGGACTCGCCTGTACTGGTGACCCCGATGGAACCAAATCAAGGCCACAGACGTGGACAGGACATTGAAAGTGAGGTCACATGAGAGCAGGGCATGAAGGGCCACAGAGTTTGAGTTTTTTTTTTTATGCTGATCGTTGAGAATGAGGATGATTGAAAATGATGCTATGGATTTCCATTTTGGTCTGAGACTACATGACAGGGCTGCACTCTACGCTTCCTTTCATAATATATCCCGGCGTCAACCAGGCCGGAGAGATACAGACACCTGCAGTGTTGGTCAGGAATTTTGAGCAACACTCTCAGAGGCGCATCCATTAAGTGGATGAAACTCGACTGTGTGGTCCCAGTCTTCCCAACTGACCCCTGACAGTTAACCTTGAAAAACAAATATAATAGTGTTTAGATTGGGGGGCTACTTAGCTACAAGAGAAAGATGGTTCTATGGAAATGATCAAGTTGCTGTAACTAATTCTTATAAATACTTAGGAATGTCCTTCACAACTAAAACTGAGTATACATGCTGCCTTGTCTGATGTTTGTAGAAAAGGAAGAAGAGGTACTGTAGAAATAATCAAAACATTGAAGAAACTAGGCACAATAGAGCCGGGTCTGTTCTGGAAACTGTTCGATTCTCAGATTGAACCAATCCTAACATATGCTGCTAAAGTATGGGGATTAGAGGAAGAAGGGAAACGAATCGAAGCAGTGCATACATTTGCTATTAACAGATTCCTTAATGTCCCCCCTAGATGCCTCAAATAAAAAAGCATACGGCGAAACAGGTAGATATCCACTTCATATAAGAACTTCTGTGAAATACATAAAATATGGGATAAGACTGATTAATTTACCTATGACAAGAATATGCAGACAGGCCTATGAAATGCTTTTGTCGTTGCATGAATTTCAACTGGAAATATTCACAAAATTTTGACTATAAATGGATTTGGAATAGTATGGTTAAACCAGGGGGTGGTCATGAAAACAGTTTTATTTCTTTATTTAAAGACAGGATTATCGCATGTAGTAAACAAAATTGGCACTCTGAGCTAGAAAATAATGATAGATATAGATGGTACCATTCCTTTAAGGATATATTTCAAACAGAGAAATACTTAACATGTGTTAGGAACTATTGGCACAGAATTAATTTGACAAGATTTCGGTTAAGAGTAATTGGTCTAAAAAAAATTGTAAAAGATGGTTCCTAAATGCTTCAATTAATCAGGAAGATACCAGTTGTCCATGTTGCGACAATGAGTGTGAAGACGAGGTGCATTTTTTATTTTACTGTGAAGCTTATAAACATATTCGAAAGAACTGTTCCTGTTTAGTATCCTTTTCTGGAGTTCCAAACGAAATTAGTGTCGCGAATATTCTTTCAAGTGATAATCCCAATAGGTTACAAGAATTAGCTAGATATATCGCTCTTTCGACGCAAATCAGACAAAAAAAAAGATGAATGCTCCTAATGAGATATGATAATTAATTTGCAGAACAAAATGATCCTGAATTTTTGCTATATAAACGTGCATATTATTGAATGGGAGGATTGCGGGAAGGAATAGGGGGGGGGGGGGGGGGGGGGGGGGGGGGGGGGGCGAGTGTAAGGAGGAGAAAGGACTAGGTGAATGAGGTGAACGAATGTCCGGGAATGTGTGTGGATGTGTTCGTGCGTGAATAATGTGCATGTATATTATGCTTTTTGTATGTAAACAATATCGATTGCAAGAGGTAATATTTTGCTTTTATGGGAAAGCTAAGGTGCTTCACTAAGGCTTTTGCTTCTGTATAAATTTCCCTCTCCCTAGAAAACCTTTCTTTGCCAGAAGGCCCGGCCACACATCTATTTCTGAACTCTTTCTCTCGCCTCTTTGATTTCGCTGCCACTGTCATTTAGCATAAAAACTTCTTCCCTTCAATTAAGAGGTAATCAAAAATCATGGCTGCCCTCTTCCCTTCCCCCTTTGCCTCTTTTCAGATGGGGTGTAAGGCCCTTTCTAGTTGTCCTCACTCTCTGGGAAAGTCTTCCCCAGTGAATACATTGGTACCATGTAGTTTTCCTTTTGCCTTCAGGATAGTGGTCTTCTCCTTGTAGCCTAGAAAGTGCACCTGGCGATGATTGATGAATTAGGCCTGTTACTCAGTCTGTGCACTCTGTCAAAGGAGGCAGACTCTGGCAGCTCCATCTTGTCTTTCAAGAACTTCTGCACAGTTGTCTCACAGTCCTGGTTTTGTCTCAGCAGTGGGTCGCGGGGCAGCCCACAGAACAACAGGCTGTTCCTTCTGGACCGACACTCCAGGTCATCCAGCTTCAGGTCCACATCACCGAGACGCGATTTCAGGTCCTGGGTCTCTTTCCTTAGGTCGTCATTTTGGGATTTCAGACTGTCATTCTGGGTCTTCAGCTTCTGCACCTCTTTACGTATCTTTTTTCATCCTCTCCCTCTTGGCAGTGCAAACAGCACTCACCTCATCCTGCAGACTGTCCAGTTTAGTGTCAATGTTGGCGTTCAGTTTGGTTAACTTCATGTCCATGCTAGCTCCTTGTTTTGTCCGTGTTGCTATCAAAATCAGACTGTAGCCGAGCTATGCTTGCCAACACCTCTTTAAAGCTAGACACAGGATCGTCACTGGCGCTGCTCACACTGTGCCATCGCTTGGAGCTTTCATCTGCAGTTTTGGTCGTCAGCTGTGCCTGGCGGAGGTCCTTCTTGGGCGGTCCAGGGTTGATTCTACATCTCCACACAGCGCCAACAGATTGCAGTTAAAAAGAAAAAAATCTGAGATAGCAACAAACCTACCATGACACCGTCTGCAGACGTGTGCAACTTCATGTCGTCGGCGATCGACATTTTTCCACCACCCTTCGCCACATTAAGTAGATGACAATTTCGGCAAACGCGCCCACATTTCCTCCGAAATGACAGAGGCACTTCAGGCATCGTCCTCTCGGTAGTCGACATGCCCAAACTTCAAACGCAAGTCCTGGAAATACACTATTTTTTTACAAAAACAACGGGAGCAAAAAAACAACGCAGCTGGACTGAAAAATGAACTTCATTTACCCCCCCCCCCCCTCCAGAGAGTGAGAGAGAGAGAGAGAGAGAGAGAGAGAGAGAGAGAGAGAGAGAGAGAGAGGGAGAGCTTCACTTGAGAGAGAGAGAGACAGACAGAAAGACAGACAGACAGAGAGAGAGAGAGAGGAGAGAGAGAGAGAGAGAGAGAGGAGAGGGAGGGAGGGTCTTCACTTGAGAGAGAAAGATTGAGAGAAAGAGAGGGTGGGTCTGAGAGAGAGAGAGAGAGAGAGAGAGAGAGAGAGAGAGAGAGAGAGAGAGAGAGAGAGAGAGAGAGAGGAGAGAGAGAAGAGAGAGAGAGAGAGAGAGAGAGGTCTTCATGTTAGCAATGCGTTCCTGCACAGTTGGTGGATGGACTGTTCGTTGTGCTACAATGGGTCTTTCCCTATGCATTGAGGAGGTGCTGTAATCAGCGGTGGTAGTAGGACTCCATCTGTCACGACGCATCGACCCGACACACACTAGAGAGGGGCGAGAGTGTGTGTCCAATGCGATGTGTCTTCTGCTGAGCATGTGTGCATTAACGCGCTCCTGTGGTCCATGTGTGTGTGTGTGTGTGTGTGTGTGTGTGTGTACGTGTGTGTGTGTGTGTGTGTGTGTGTGTGTGTGTGTGTGTGTGTGTGCATTGCCTCACTTTTTTCGCACTGACCCTGGCATATTTTAATGTCTGAAATGATCGGAAAATATTCTGCACATTTTAAAATGTCAACTAACAGAGAAAAGGCAGTGTTTTTACCAGGCAGTGTTTTACCAGCAGATGTCTTCAAAACCCACTTTGAGAAACCTCGAACATTGAAAAAGAAAAAAGTCGTCAGACTGCGATCGAATTTCGCTCAAACAAACGAATAGTTTTTCGTAGAAAAAAAAAAATCATAAACACACACACACACACACACACACACACACACACACACACACACACACACACAGAGGCACACACACTCATGCACGCATACACATGCACACACACATACACACAAAAAACACGCGCGTGCGCACACGCCCGCGCGCGCGCGCACACACACACACACACGCGCGCGCGCGCGCGCATGCATACATACACACACGCATACATATAGATGCAGCGCGCGCAAACACACACACACACACACACACACACACACACACACACACACGCGCGCGCGCGCGCGCGCGCGCGCACACAGACACACACACAGACACACACACACACACTCTCTCTCGCGTGCGCGCACACACACACTCACACACGCACACATATGCACACACGCACATACACGTGTACGCATGCATGCGTGCGTGTACTTAGGCCTACACGAGTACCCACTCCCCCTCGCCACACACACACACACACACACACACACACACACACACACGCACACGCACACACAATAAAAAAATATTCATACGCGCGCACGAACATCATTTAGCCCCAAAGGCAGTCTGATTGTTGAAGGTGAAGGATAGTCCACTGTTTGAATTTGGGGAAAGCGTGATGAAATATCAAGAGAACGTGAAACAAAGATTTCAACTCAAAATTGTGTGGGCAATTTACTTCTCGCGGTAGAGGAAGTTGTCGGAAAGGAAATCTTGCCCTAATGGGACAGATAACTGACACACTGACGTCAGCCAGCCAACAATGCTTGACCAAACATCAAGATCGACAGGAGTCACCGATTTCCACTGACCGAACATCAAGATCAGCAGGAGTCACCGATTTCCACAAAATAAGGAATATCACGCCTTCAAAAAAGAAATTTCCACACGGAAAGTAGACTGGACCAAATGTGAAAATCTGCTCGGTCAAGATCGAAGGAGTTCACCATCGATTTCCAACTGACCGAACATCAAGATCAACAGGAGGTCACCGATTTCCACAAATAATGTATCAGCACTTCAAAAAAGAAATTTACCATACGAGAATGGGAAGCTGCTTCGTTCAGCAAGAAGCATGGCTGAAAACATGGGAAAGAGGGTGGGGGGAAGGGGAGGAGAAGGGAATAAGCGGAGGGGGGAAGGGTGAAGGGGAGCAATGAAAAAAAGCTTTACTAGGCGATGACGTGAGAATGTTTTACATTCCGAAAAACGTCTGACCTTACATTGACCACAAGAAGTGACGCACAGAAGCTCTCGGGAAAACAAAAGAAGATGAAAAAAAAAAAAAAACCATTTCTGTAACTAACACACACACACACACACACACACACCACACACACACACACACACAGAGAGAGAGAGAGAGAGAGAGAGAGAGAGAGAGAGAGAGAGAGAGAGAGAGTTTTCTTTTCTTTTTTTTTTTTTTTTTTAAAGAGCAATGGGTTGGTACAAAGTTTTGATATATAAGGAAGAGTAAATATATGATGTTCTCAGAACGCTTCCTGTGCTGTGTAGGAATGATGGTGTAACTCATTCTGGCTGGAGACATCAGCCCGACACACACACTACAGCCAGTGTACGAGTAATCTGTTCGGTACAATGCGTGTGTGGCCGACAGCTGTGCCTGTGTATGGGTGTGCTCGTGCATGCAAAGGAACCTCCCCCCCCCCTCTCTCTCTGTCTGCGTGCGTGCGTGCGTGCGCGCGCGCGCGCGCGCGTGTATGTGTGTGTGTGTGTGTGTGTGTGTGTGTGTGTGTGTGCGCGCGCGCGCGTATGTATACATGTATGTATGTATATATATATATATATATACATATACATATATATATATATATATATATATATATTGCTAAAACGCCTGATATTATTTTAAAGAGCTCGACCCCTTGGGGAGCAACATCTATTTAAACCAGGTGATTAAAAAGAGGTTCTAAAAATCTCTACAAATTTTGTTTCGAGCTTGTCTGCTCCCATCAGGATGATCTGATGATATTCTGATGACAGCAGACAAGCTCGAAACAAATTTGTAGAGATTTTTTAGAACCTCTTTTAATCACCTGGTTTTATATATATATATATATATATATATATATATATATATATATATATATACGCTCACGCGCACACACGCACGCACACACACAGATAGATAGACAGACATGCACACTCACATAAACAATCTTAAATGACACTGGATAATCTAACCTATTTCAGAACATGTTTCACACTGAAACCACGCATTGTAATGGAAAGAACGTGGTTTCTGTAACTTGTATCCTCCCTCAAAATAAATCTTTTTTTTTTTTTGCCTTGTGAAGTGATGCAGTCTATTGGAACGTGCTGTTACTACTTTCATTTTTCACTGAATCTAGGTGTATAAAATGCTTTTTAATGCACCGCGTTTTTTCAATGGCATTCCTGGTAAAGGGGCGGATCGTTTTGTCTGGGAGTTTTTTCCGTTTACCACTGCATCCTGTATCCTGGACTGTTTTCTGCCGGGCGTAAGCTTGATCTCACAGGTCTGCTCCCCCCCCCCCCACCCCCCCGCCCCCCGTTTTTTTTTTTTGTTTGTTGTTGATAGAAGTCCAGAGTTTGCTAGACAGTTCTTTAGGGGGAAGATAGAGGAAAAGGGTGGATGAAGGGGGAAGGAAAGCGGGATGAAAAAGAGGGAGAGATTGCCGAAAACTAACTCTGTCAGGAAAAGAAAAAGAAACACCCGAGGTGCTGGGGAGGACCCCAGAGAAGCACTGTCTTCACCTGCCTTTACAGCAGTCCTGTACTACCCTTGGAGGCCTGCGCTGTGTTGACGATGGGTACAGGCTCGCGCAAGACACGCCATTAAGATATCAAGGGACATAACTGCTCCCGAGCACAGGTAAATCGGACTACAGGATGCAACTCATAACAGAAAAAGAGGGAGAGATTGCCGAAAACTAACTCTCTTTCAGGAAATCAATTACGCTCGCCAAAAACTGTTAAGACAAGGAGTGGTGGGTGGTGGTGGTGGTGGTAGTGGTGGAAGCGAGACAAGTACTCTCCCCAGCAAAGTTGCTGATGGAATAGGGCGGGTAGTGCAGTGGTGTGATGGAGGGAACAGAAGGAGTCGGGGTTGGGGTATATCGATGCAAAATAAGCACGTTGTCTGCAACGTGTGCTGATAAAATGTTTCTATGACGACGCCGTTTTTTTTTTTTTTTTGTTTTTGTTCTGAACGCACTTTTAAATTTTTTTTTTTCAATTGGGTCAGACAGTGAAGAGAGAGAGAGAGAGAGAGAGAGAGAGAGAGAAAAACTGAATACAATGATTAACCCTGGGGAGGGAGGAAATGAAATGAGTGGACGGGGACTGGGTGGGGCGGGGAGGGCAGGGAGGAGGGAAGGGATATATAATATCATGTAGAACAATACAACAAACCTAACACATTCCAACTTTCATTGAAAGCACGATCTTTTAAGATGTGTGTGCCACCGAACAATGCGAGTCGCTGCTTTAAACGTGTGCTGGAGGATTCAGGCCAGTAACTGTCGTTTTGCCAGTTAGCAACGTTATTTCACGGGCAATATCATCAGCTAAATATGATTATGGAATGATGTATGTTGACCATGTAAATTATACAGTAAGGTCAGCAAATCCGGCCCACGTTACTCCACAAGAAGGCGACTCATGACTGTAAATGTTTCGAAAAGCAGTCTGCTGATATCCGTAGTATACACTCGATAACATGACTATTGTGGTTACATAACTTTCTGTTATGTGTATAATTTGTACTGAATTCTGTGGTTCAGTATAATGCTGTTGTATTTTAATGTATAGATTTTCCATTGGCCAGAAAGCAGAGCGATAGTTAGATAAATGCGATCATCTTTAGCACGTATATACATTCAGTGAAATAATCTACACCACGTATGTGATTTTACATGTTTTTACACATTCATTCAATATGTAAACGAAATGACATATCTTATACCTATTTTACTTACGTAACTACTTTCCTTTTCAAACCCCCCCCCCCCCCCCCTTGAGTCCCCCCCCCCCCCCCCACCCACCCCCCCCCCCCACCCCCCCCCGCCCACAGTGCATGCGCGCGCACTCACTCGCTTGATCCGTCAGGACGACAAAACGGGTTTTTTTTTTTCTTCTCAAACTACTATTATCACAGCTGCTGCTGCTGCTGCTGCTGCTGCTGCTGCTGCTTAACCGTTCCTACTACTGCCGCCGCTGCAAACAACAACGACAACCACGACGACAACAACGGGAACAACATTCACAACCACAGCTCCTACTGCTGCTACTACCACCGCTACTTCTACTACTGTTGTCGTTGCTGCTTCTGCTGCTGCTATGTTTTTTTTTTTTTTCCTTCTAATTTTCTTTACTGGCTATGTATTTCTTTGCTACCAAGGAGACACTTCTAGCTCAGATACCGTTCCGTGTCTGTCACCAATTTTTTCTTTACACCCACGTCCACTCACACACACATGCACACTGGCATACAGTTTTACAGAAATCCAACCATATACACACACGCACGCGCACGTGCGCGCGCGCACACACACACACACACACACACACACATACTTAAAAACTCTCTCTCTCTCTCTCTCTCTCTCTCTCTCTCTCTCTCTCTCTCTCTCTCTATACACACTTTCGTATGATGATGGTATTCAACCATGCAAACGCACGGATGCACACTCGTACTGACACCGGTACAATGTACTGTTTTCTCATGAATACGGTAACCTTTATTCATTGTTTAAAATGTTTTCTTCTGATTTAAAGTGGTAAACATGACAGTATGAATGTGATAGCACACCAAACATCAGTAGATAAGAAAAAAAAACCCGACGCAGTGCATCAAATGACTAAATATTAGAATCAGCAAGAGATTGTCCATTTAGTAACTGAAGTGAAAAGGGAAAATCCAAGGGAAGTGAATAGTAGGTGGAAATAAGGGGAGAAAATGGTTAGCCGCCTATAGCACCCAACCAAAGTCTGACCCCAGATGGGTTGCCCCAAACTGGCACCAAGGGGTGAGATGGAAAACGGGAGAACCCCGGGAAAAAAAACCATCTAGTCAGACGCAGCTGGCCTTTTGAATACAACTGCAAAACTCCCCTAGGAAAAAAAAAAATCCATATGTGGGCAGGGGAAAGGAGAGGAACATGGAGATGGAACAGATGGAAAAAAAATGGAAAAAAAGGGGGGGGGGGGGGGGGGGGGGGGGGGGGTAGGACGGAAAAGAAGGCAAGGAAGGAAGTAAACCCACTGTCATTGACTGAAAGAAAAATATGAAAACATTTTTTTTTTTGTGGGGGCTCCAACCGGACCATGGACAACGGTCACACAGACCCCTCTTTTCATTTTTTTTTTTTTTTTTTCCCCTCCCCCCCCCCCCCCCCCCCCCCCCCCCCCCCCCCCCCCCCCCCCGTCTGTCTTCCGAATTAACTTCCAATGAAGGAAATGAATCTGTGTTTAGGTTGTCCATGCTTCGGTTATTCCTCCTCGTCCCCACTGTCGGGGTCCTCCTCCTCCTATTTTTTCCCCTTTTTTTTTTTATTCTCTTTTTTTTTTTTTTTTTTTTTTTTTTTTTCTTTTTTTTTTTTTTTTCTATTATCTATCTCTATCTATCTATCTATCTATCTACACACACACACACACACACACACACACACACACACACACACACACACACATACACACATATATATATATATATATATATATATATATATATATATATATATAACACATAAACAATATAACAAATATACAAAAAAAAAAACACACAAACACATGTAAAAATGAAAAAAAAAAATCCTCTTTTTCTCTTTCCCTCACTCTCTCTACATTCATACTGGACCTGAATTAGCCCCCTGTCTGTATGTTTTTTCTCTGTTGATGGACATTGCTTCTTGCTCTTTTTAGTGTATTGTCGTTTTGTTACAATATCATCAGCGTGGTATGTTTTTGACCTAGTGTATATATTGTTTTGCATGTTTGTGTCTCACGCTCATACTTCTCTCATACTTTGTCGAAATTGCAATGTGCTTGTCTGCTTGTGTATGTGTTATTTCGTGTGACTGTATGGTTGCAACCATATATCACAATTTTCTCATTCAGGTTTCAACATACAGTAATGTGTAGAAGAAGAAGAAGAGAAGAAGAAGAAGAAGAAGAAGAAGAAGAAGAAGAAGAAAAAAGATGAATAAATGATAATAGAGAGAGAGTCGGACGGACGGGCGAACGGGCGGGCGCGGGCGGCGGGGACGGACGGGACGGACGGACAGAAGGACGCGCGACGAACGGACGGACGGACGGACGGACGGACGGACGGACGACGGACGGACGGAGAAGAAGAAGAAGAAGAAGAAGAAGAAGAAGAAGAAGAAGAAGAAGAAGAAGAAGAAGAAGAATGAAGATGAAGTGTCGTTCCCCCGTGTGTCCCCTAGACTATCGTGTCGTTCCTGGTGTATCCCCTGGGCTGTGGTCCCGTTCCAGGTTCCCCCTGCGTCATGTAGGCATTCCTCGTGTCGTTCCTGGTGTGTCCCCTGGGCTGTGGTCCCATTCATTCCTGGTGTGTCCCTGGGCTTTCATGTCGTTCCTGGTGCGTCCCCTGGGCTTTCGTGTCGTTTCCCTGGTGTCCCCTGTGTTATGGTCCTATTCCCGGTGTGTCCCCTGGACTGTCGTCTCGTTCCCTGTGTGTCCCCTGGTGTGTCCCCTGGGTTGTGGTCCCGTTCCCAATGTGTCCCCTGGGCTGTCGTATCGTTCTCGATGGGTCCCCTGGGCAGTCGTGTCGTTTCACGGAGTGTCCCGTGAGCTGTGATCCCGTTCCCGTTGTGTCCTCTGGGCTGTGGTCCCGTTCCCGGTGTGTCCCCTGGGCTGTGGGCCTGTTCCTGGTGTATCCTCCTGCTGTGGGCCGTGTTCCGATTGTATTCCCTCTGGATGTGGTCCTGTTCTCCTCCAGTGTTCCTCTGGATCGTAATTCCTGAGGTCTCCTCCAGTTGCCTGTTTGAAACCATGTCTGATTGTTGTGTGTGTGTGTGTGTGTGTGTGTGTGTGTGTGTGTGTGTGTGTGTGTGTGTGTGCGTCCATTTCTGTGTA
>JADBJO010002717.1:0-24542 GCA_016801955.1 Conus betulinus | reverse complement strand
GCAAAGGGCCATATCAGGGCTGTCACCACGTTAAAATCAACTCACAAGTCATTCATCCACACAATTCTTTAAAAGACATCATCTAAAATCTCATCCAAAACTTTGTTTAAAAATCTTTCCACTGTAAAATCTCAGATCCGATGAAAAATGTTAAACCTCTTTCAAGAACTCAAAGATCGCGTCAGGCGGAACATCTCTGAACAAGGTTTTCATGGAATCTGCTGTAAAATGTTTGTGTCTCACATCGTGCAAATCCCAACACTCTAAAAGAATATGTTTCACTGTGAGGGGCACATGACACGGAATGCACCAAGGAGCTTCTTCACTCTTTAAAAGGTAGGAATGGGTAAAATACGAATGGCCGGTGTGCAGCCGGCACAGAACTGTCTCTTCTTTACGACCACCAGACGAAGACGGGAGGAACTCCTTTAGGTTTGGACGGATCTGAAAGAGTTGTTATCCGTCTGTGTATTCCAATCCTCCTGCCAGAGGTCTTTTACATAATCGTAATTTTGGGTTTTTCAGATCCGAGCAGGGGATAGGTGTGTTTGACAGTTTCTCTCTTGTGGCATTCTGGCCAAACGATCCACCATTTCGTTCCCTCCGATGCCAACATGACCGGGAACCCAAGCCAGAAGAATGTTGTACCCTCCGCTGTCAACTTGGTAAAAAGGTCAAAAAAGTGTAAAAGTTCGGGGTGCTGAAGGTTGCGGCCAGATATAGCCTCCAAAGCCGACAGCGAGTCCGACAAAACCAGAAAGTCCCTCTTTGGAGACTGGGAGATTATTCTTAGTGCCAGAACCAGAGCTGTAAGTTCAGCAGAGTAGGCAGAAGCGTCTGAAGGAATATGTTCTAACAGTATTTGAGAAGGAGCACCAGGGCAGTAGGCTGCACAGGCCACTCCATCTTCAGACTTGGAACCGTCAGTGAAAATTTTCTGATAGGATGGGAGTTTTGAACTCAGCTCAGCATACAACGCCTTGTATGTCAGAGAGCTGGTGGACTCTTTGCGAAAAGCTGCAAGATCAAAACGAATGTCTGGTGTGAAAAAGGTCCACGGGAGGCTCATCTGGAAACTTGGAAAAATCAGACACAACTCCTAGGTCTAGACCTGCATTCCGTGCGTGAGGCTGCATACGAAGGCCAAACGACGGAATACAGGTAGGGTTGTTTTCGAATTTGTTTTGGAACTGAGGGTCAAAGACACAGTCCACCAGGGAGAGGGTCCAGAGCCCTGGGGAGACACCAGGAAAGGTAGTTCAAAGCCCTGTGGAGACACCAGGAAAGGTCCACAGCCCTGGGGATACACCAGGAAAGGGTCCACAGCCCTGGGGAGACACCAGGAAAGGGTCCACAGCCCTGGGGAGACAAAAGGAAAGGGTCCACAGCCCTGGGGAGACACCAGGAATGGGTCCACAGCCCTAGGAAACACCAGGAAAGGGTCCACAGCCCTGGGGACACACAAGAAAGGGTCCACAGCCCTGGGGAGACACCAAGAAAGGGTCCACAGCCCTGCGAAACACCAGAAAAGGGTCCACAGCCCCGATGAGACACCAGCAAAGGGTCCACAGCCCTGGGGAACACCAGAAAAGGGTCCACAGCCCTGGGGAGACACCAGGAAAAGGGTCCACAGCCCTGGGAAAACACCAGGAGAGGGTCCACAGCCCTGGCAAAAAACCAGGAAAAAGTGACACACCCCTGGGGAGACACAGGAAAGGGTCCACAGCCCTGGGAAACACCAGGAAAGGGTCAACAGCCCTAGGGAAACACCAGGAAAGGGTCCACAGCCCCGGGGAGACATCAGGAAAGGGTCCACAGCCCTGGGGAGACACCAGGAAAAGGTCCACAGCCCTGGGAAACACCAGGAAAGGGTCCACAGCCTTGGGAAACACCAGGAAAGAGTCCAAAGCCCTGGGGAGGACACCAGGAAAGGGTCCACAGCCCTCGGGAAACGCCAGGATAGAGTCCGCTTCCTTTGAAAGACACAGGAAAGGGTCCACAGTCCTGGGGACACATCTAAAAAGGGTCCACATCCCTGACAAGACACCAGGAAAGGGTCCACAGCCCTGGGAAGACACAAGGAAGGGGTCATAACCCCCTGATCAAACACCAGGAAAGGGTCCAAAACGCCGGAGAGACACCAGAAAAGGATCCACAGCCTGGATTAAATGGTCACACCAGAAAAGGTTCCACAGCCCTCGGGAAACACAGAAAAGGTTCCACAGCCCTCGGAAACACCAGGAAAGTGCGCACATCCCCGTGGAGACACCAGCATCAGAGGTCCTCAGCCACCAGTTTGAGGGGTCCAGCCCTAGGGAGAGACTAAAAGACATCATCTAAAATCTCATCCAAAACTTTGTTAAAAATCTTTCCACTGTAAAATCTCAGATCCGATGAAAAATGTTAACCTCTTTCAAGAACTCAAAGATCGCGTCAGGCGGCGGAACATCTCTGAACAAGGTTTTCATGGACTCTGCTGTAAAATGTTTGTGTCTCACATCGTGCAAATCCCAACACTCTAAAAGAATATGTTTCATTGTGAGGGGCACATGACACGGAATGCACCAAGGAGCTTCTTCACTCTTTAAAAGGTAGGAATGGGTAAAATACGAATGGCCGGTGTGCAGCCGGCACAGAACTGTCTCTTCTTTACGACCACCAGACGAAGACGGGAGGAACTCCTTTAGGTTTGGACGGATCTGAAAGAGTTTGTTATCCGTCTGTGTATTCCAATCCTCCTGCCAGAGGTCTTTTACATAATCGTTAATTTTGGGTTTCAGATCCGAGCAGGGGATAGGTGTGTTTGACAGTTTCTCTCTTGTGGCATTCTTGGCCAAACGATCCACCATTTCGTTCCCTCCGATGCCAACATGACCGGGAACCCAAGCCAGAAGAATGTTGTAACCCTCCGCTGTCAACTTGGTAAAAAGGTCAAAAAAGTGTAAAAAGTTCGGGGTGCTGAAGGTTGCGGCCAGATATAGCCTCCAAAGCCGACAGCGAGTCCGACAAAACCAGAAAGTCCTCTTTGGAGACTGGGAGATTATTCTTAGTGCCAGAACCAGAGCTGTAAGTTCAGCAGAGTAGGCAGAAGCGTCTGAAGGAATATGTTTAACAGTATTTGAGAAGGAGCACCAGGGCAGTAGGCTGCACAGGCCACTCCATCTTCAGACTTGGAACCGTCAGTGAAAAATTTTCTGATAGGATGGGAGTTTTGAAACTCAGCTCAGCATACAACGCCTTGTATGCCAGAGAGCTGGTGGTGGACTCTTTGCGAAAAGCTGCAAGATCAAAACGAATGTCTGTGTGTGAAAAAGGTCCACGGAGGCTCATCTGGAAACTTGGAAAAATCAGACACAACTCCTAGGTCTAGACCTGCCTGCATTCCGTGTGAGGCTGCATACGAAGGCCAAACGACGGAATACAGGTAGGGTTGTTTTCGAATTTGTTTTGGAACTGAGGGTCAAAGACACAGTCATAGGCAGGGTTTTCTGGGTCAGAGAGAACAGTCTGATATAGTAGTTCAAAGATAGTTTCAACCTGCGGTTGGACAGTGAGGGTTCACCTGCCTCTGCGTACAGGCTGTACACAGGGGTGGTGCGGAATGCTCCAAACATAGACGAAGCCCTTGATGGTGGATAGGGTCTAAGAGTTTGAGGTAAGACGGTCTTGCAGAGCCATACACAGCACAACCATAGTCCAGTTTGGAACGGACCAGGGCTCTGTAGAGGTGCAGCAAAGTTTTCTTATCAGTGCCCCAGTCAGTGTGTGCTACGACCCGCAGAATATTCAGAGCTTTCTGGCAAGAAGTTTTGAGGTTTTTAATATGGCTGAGAAAGTTCAGTTTTTGATCAAAAATAACCCCCAGAAATTTCGCTTCCTTAACAGCTGGAATGGTGGTCTTTATCCAGAAGAATTTCAGGATCAGCAAAAAAATTGACGAAAATTGTGAAAATGGATTGACTGGGTTTTTGTACGTGAAAAGGTAAAACCCGTTGTCCTCGGCCCACTGTTGAATCCTGTTGACACAAAGTTGGAGTCGCCGCTGTACGCTGGCGTAAGAAGCTCCAACTGCGTACAGCGCGAAGTCGTCAACGAACAACAAAGAAGACTCAGAGCCCTGGCTTACCGATTTCACAATGTCATTGATCTTAATGCTGAAAAGGGCAGGAGAAAGGATGCTCCCCTGAGGCACACCCAACTCCTGCCCATGGATGTCCGAGAGTGTGGTGCCAACACGCACCTGGAACTGTCGATCAGCCAGAAAGTTTTCGATAAACATAGGCAGATAGCCACGAAAACCAAGTTTATGCAAATCCATGAGGATCCCTGATTTCCACGTGGTGGTGTCATATGCTTTTTCTAGGTCGAAAAAAGATAGCGACCACATGCTGCTTTGACAAAGGCGTTGCGAATGGTGGTTTCTAGACGGATTAAATGGTCAACTGTCGAGTGGTACTTGCGGAACCCGCACTGTTCACTGGCAAAAAGGGCGTCGGTTTTTCCAGCTTCCACATCAGACGGGAGTTGGAGTTGACCATCTTTTCCATCAGCTTACACAGGCAGCTGGTCAGAGCTATTGGGCGATAGTTTGATGGGTTGGTAGGGTCCTTTCCAGGTTTGGGGATTGGAATGATCAGGGCTTTCCGCCAGGAGGGCGGGAAGCACCCTGTGGTCCAGATATGGTTATAGACTTTGAGAAGGGTCTGGAGACAGCTTTCTGGAAGGTGTTTCAAAACCTGATAATGAATGTCATCCAGACCAGGGGCAGAGTCATTGCAGGTTTGCAAAGCTGATTTTAGTTCGCTAATCGAGAAAGGCAGATTGTAAGCTTCAGAGTTGTCTGATGTGAAATTGTATGAAGATTTCTCTCTAATTTGCTTGTTTCTTAAAAAGGCTGCAGATTTATTTAAAGATGAAGAGTTCTGCTGGATGGTGGTGGAGGCAACAGATTGGCAACAGCTTGTTTGTCAGTGATCAAAGCATCGGCAAGTTTCAGGTGATGAATGGAGGGGTTGGTGTTCTTCCCTTTGATTTTTCTGATGATGTTCCAAACTTTTTTCTTTGAAGTTTTAGATGTCAGTGCGGAGCAGAAGTTTCCCAAGACCGACGTTTACTGATTTTGAAAGTATGTCTCGATTTAGCACGGAGTTTCTGATGGGCTCGGGCGTTAGGACCAGAGGGTCGTTGGTATACCAGACGCTGAGCCCGTTTACGTACTTTTGAGATTTGTTGGCAGTCAAAATTAAACCAGGGTGTCTTTGGCATTTGGGGGTTTGTTTGAGGAATTGGAATGGAGGCCTTGGCGCATTTTATGAGGATATTGGAAACCGTTTCTGCGGGATCCGGACTTTGTAGAACTTCCTCTGTGAGTTCCCCACGGACAGTTCCTGCAAAAAGATCCCAGTTCGCCTTTGAAATTTAGATGTTCTGGAACAGTGGCTTTCAGTTATTTTGGATTTTAGAACAATTGGAAAATGGTCACTCCCATGCAGATCGTCAAGTGCCGACCACTCGTAGTCCAGGACCAGCGGGGGGTCGCACACTGACAGATCCAAACATGAGAGAGCACCTGTAGCAGAGTGGAGGAAGGTTGGAGATCCATCATTAAGACAACACAGGTCAAGCTCTGAGAAGACGTTTTCCAGAAGGAGAGGAGACCTCTAGACGAAGTATCAACGCTACCCCAAAGAGGATTGTGCCCATTGAAATCGCCCAACAGCAAAAAAGGTCGTGGAAGCTCCTCAATCAGGCTGACCAGTTCTTTCTTGTCGACTGATGGATACAGAAGGAGGCAGATATAGACAACAAATAGTGACCGTTTTATGCAGAGAGACTCTGGCAGCTAAAGCTTGGAGGGGAGAACTGAGGTAGACAGGGGCTAAACAGAAGAGATTTGTGGATAAGCAACGACACACCACCCGTCACTCCAACTGCAGAAGGCTGTGCTGGTTTAGAAAGAACATTGAAACCTGATAAAGAGAAAGATTTGTCAGAGCGTATCAGAGTCTCTTGAAGAGCTAAGACAGCAGGTTTTATATGTTGACAGAGGAGCTGCAGCTCTTCAAAATTAGAGTTCAAACCTCTCGAATGTTCCAGTGAGATATTGAATCCATGAGGATGGAGAGATGGCAACAGACTTCTCAGTCCATTACTGTCTCATCATCATCCGACTGCAAAGGAGAATATGGATTGCGTGTTTCCAAACTTGAATGTCTTTCTCTGGACTTTTTTTTTTTTTTTTTCTTGGAAGCTCCGGAGGCAGATGATGGGCAATCCACCTCAATGACCTCTACACCAGAGGGCTTCCCTGGGATCGTGCCTTGATGAGGCACCGCTTGGGGGCCGCGAGTGCCCTGGGAGGAACAGGTTTTTTGGGGGGGGGGGGGGGAGCTGTCGAAGCAGAGAGTCTCCCAACCTGTGTCTGCTGGGCAGAATGGGAGGCAGCAGGTTTTACGCCACCACCATGGGAGTTTATCACACAGGGGTAGCGGATTTCTTGCCTCCGCTGGGGGCAGATGGTTTCGATTGCAGAGTCTTGGAAAAACTAAAGGTGTCTGTCTGACAGGAGACAGATACTGTAGAAACTTGTTTCACAACCTGAGAATAGGACTTGTTCGGATGCTGCGAACTGCCCAGAACCAACCTTTTTGCCTCGTGGAATGGAATCTTTCTTTCCGTCTTCACCCTTTGGATACTACTTTCCTGGCGCCAAACCGGACACTCTCGAGAGGAGGATGGGTGGCCGCCTCCGCAGTTTGCACAACGCGCCGGATGAACGCACGGCATCTCGTGGCTCGGTTGGCAGCAGACGCCACAAATCTCCTCCCCAGAGCATCGATCCCGCACATGGCCAAACTTCTGGCACCGGAAAACGCATCGGGGATGGAACATACAGGCTAACCTTGACGTTCAAATAGCCCACCTTGATAGACTGTGGCAGCGAAGGGGTGCAGAAGGTCAGAAAGAGGGTATTTGTTGGCACTCTTTCAGAACCCTTGCGAATTGTGACTCTTCGCACATCCATGACTCCCTGGGATTTCAGTTCGAACCTTATCTCATCCTCCGATACTCTTTCAAGTCTGGGCAGCGAATGACTCCCTTTGAAGAATTTAGGTTCTTGTGAGGCGACACTTGATTTTTTTTTCGGTCAACAAGAGTTGTAGATTTCAGGAGCCGATCTGACTGACATTTTGTACCACATTCCACCAGAAATGACCCATTTCTCAGACGTTTGATTGATTTTAGGTTTCCTGACAGACACTAAAAACTTTCTGGATTGCAAAGGGGCTGAGTGCAGAGACAAAGGTTTTTGTCTTCATCAGCGCCCTCCACCACCAACCACGAAGGCCAAGATCCAGATTCTGTTCGGATTTCTGAGTCCGAGTCAGAATCATGATCACCATCAGATCTCACTTTGTGTCTCTCTTTCTCCTTTTGGAAGGGAGTTTAGATATTGAAGCCATGGTATATGATTTAGGAATTCGTCCTCCCCTACCCACCCACCATCGAGTCCAACTTAGGGGCCAGGGCCAAGAAACTCGTCTTGGACCCCTTTCCAGGTTTCAGGAGGGATATACAACAAAGCAGCACCAACTTACCCTATCCCCCCCGATTATGCCCAGCTCCCGGGAACAGAGAACTGAGCACTGCAGGGGTTATCTTGGCCAGCTGGGGGGCTGCCCGCCCGTTTTGACCTAACCCCATGCAGGGGAAGCCGGTTGACACACAGAGGCCCATGTGTGCCTCCTGTAGGAGAGGTCCGAGCCAAAGTAATGTGTTGAGGGCGCTGGCCCTCTCAATCACCAGGATCTCATCCCCCTCCGTCACAGGTCGCACCGCACGGCAAAACGCGCGGCGGATCTTAAGAAGAGACACAGAGAGAGAAAAGGAGTGTGGGAAAGAAGACTTGACGGGGAGACGAAGATAGAAAAGAGCCAAATAAGAAAGGCAAAAAAACAAGAAAAAGGAAAGGAGAAAGGCGGGTTACTATTAGTCAGGATCCTCACCCTTAGCCTGTCTGACATGGGAAGCCCTACCTACCAGGGACATCAACTCTTACCACGTTGCGCTTAGGCCAGACAGCATCTTCGACTTTTCAGGCCTAGAAGCATGAAAAAAAAAAAACTAGCCTATCTTCAAGTATTGATGCCCCCGCCAGCAAAGCCTAAGGGATCACAGGACCACGCAAGCCCTCCGACCACGGCAAGCTGACACACACACCAAGACGGGGCCACAGCCCAGAGCACACATCAGGAGGAAGTGCCCAGAGCCAGGGGGGCACACACAGGAAAGGGTCCACAGACCTGGGGAGACAACAGGAGAGGGTCCACAGCCCCCGGGAAGACACCAGAAAAAGGTCCACAGCCCTATGGGGAGACACCAGGAAAGGGTCCACAGCCCTGGGAAACACACCAGGAAAGGGTCCACAGCCCTGGGGAGACACCAGAAAGAGGGTCCACAGCCCGGCGAGGGGAGACCAGAAAGGGTCCACAGCCCTGGGGAGACACAGAAAAGGGTCCACAGCCCGGGGGGGAGACACCAGGAAAAGGGTCCACAGCCCTGGGGAGACACCAGGAAAGGGTCCACAGCCCTGGGGAACAACAGGAAAGGGTCCACAGCCCTGGGAAACACCAGAAAGGGTCCACAGCCCTGGGGAGACACCCAGAAAGGGCCCACAGCCCTGGGAGAACACCAGGAAAGGGTCCACAGCCCCAGGGGGACACACCAGGAAAGGGTCCACAGCCCTGGGGGAAAACACCAGGAAAAGGGTCCACAGCCCCTGGAAAGACAGGAAAGGGTCCACAGCCCTGGGGACACCAGGAAAGGGTCCACAGCAAGGAAACACCAGGGTCCACAGCCCTGGGAGACACCAGGAAAGGGTCCACAGCCCTGGGGAGAACACCAGGAAAGGGTCCACAGCCCTGGGGAGACACCAGGAAAGGGTCCACAGCCCTGGGGGAGACACCAGGAAAGGTCCACAGCCCTGGGGAGACACCAGGAAAGGGTCCACAGCCCTGGGAAACACCAGGAAAGGGTCCACAGCCCTGGGGAAACACCAGGAAAGGGTCCACAGCCCTGGGGAGACACCAGGAAAGGGTCCACAGCCCTGGGGGGAAACACCAGGAAAGAGTCCACAGCCCTGGAGAGACACCAGGAAAGGTCCCAGCCCAGCCACAGGGAGACACCAGGAAAGGGTCCACAGCCCTTTGAGAGACACCAGGAAGGGTCCACAGCCTGGGGAGACACCAGGAAAGGGTCCACTTCCCTTGGGGAGACACCAGGAAAAGGGTCCACAGCCCTTGGGGACACACACCAGAAAGGGTCCACAGCCCTGGGGAGACACAAGGAAAGGGTCCACAACCCTGGGACTAAACACCAGGAAAGGATCCAAAGCGCGGGGAGAGACACCAGAAAAGGGTCCACAGCCTGGGAGACACCAGGAAAGGGTCCCCAGCCCTGGGAAGACACCAGGAAGGGTTCACAGCCCTGGAAAACACCAGGAGAGGGTCCACAGCCCGGGGGAGACACCAGGAAAGGGTCCACAGCCCTGGTAAACACAGGAAAGGGTCCACAGCCTGGGGGAGACACACCAGAAAAGGGTCCACAGCCCTGGGGGAGACACCAGGAAAGGGTTCACAGCCCTGGGGAGACACCAGGAAAGGGGGTCCACAGCCCCGGGAAGACACACCAGAAAAGGGTCCACAGCCCTGGGAAACACCAGAAAAGGGTTCACAGCCCTGGGAAACACCAGGAAAGGGTCCCACAGCCCTGGGAAACACCAGGAAAGGGTCCACAGCCCCAGGGAGACATCAGAAAGGGGTCCACAGCCCTGGGAGACACCAGGAAAGGGTCCACAGCCCTGGGAAGAGACACCAGGAAAGGGTCCACAGCCTTTGGAAAAAAACAGGAAAGGGTCCACAGCCCTGAGGAGAGACACCAGAAAAGGGTCCACAGCCCTTGGGAGACGCCAGGAAAGGGTCCACAGCCCTGGGGAGACACCAGGAAAAGGGTCCACAGCCCCGGGGAGAGACACCAGGAAAGGGTCCACAGCCCGGGGGGAGACACCAGGAAAGGGTCCCACAGCCCGGGGAGAGACACCAGGAAAGGGTCCACAGCCCTGGGGAGACACCAGGAAAGGGTCCACACAGCCCTGGCAAGACACCAGAAAAGGGGTCCACAGCCCTGGGGAGACACAAGGAAAGCGTCCACAACCCTGATCAAACACCAGGAAACGGGGTCCCAAAGCCCGGAGAGACACAGGAAAGGGGGTCCACAGCCCTGGGGAGACACAGGAGGAAAAGGGTCCACAGCCCCGAAAAAGACACCAGAAAGGTCCCACAGCCTGGGGAGACACCAGGAAAAGGTCCACACACTACGACAGAAGAAAGGGTCCACAGACTGGGAAGGACAAAAGACACAGCCCCGACCAGAAAGGGTCCACAGCCCCGACGAAACACCAGAAAAGGTCCACAGAAGAAGGAGGAGGAGACACCAGAAAGGGTCCACACAAGAAGAGAGACACCAGGAAAGGGTCCACAAGAAGGGGGAGACACCAGGAAAAGGTCCACAGAAGACTGGAGAGACAGAAAAAGGGTCCACAGCCCTGGGAGACACCAAGGAAGGTCCACACCCTGGGAGAAGACACAGGAAGAAGAAGAAGAAGCCCAGGAGAGACACAGAAGAAGAGACAGCCGAAGAGAGAACAAGAAAGGGTCCACAGAAGAAGAAGAACCAAGAAGGGTCCACAGAGAGGAAAAGAAGAAGAACCAAGAAGAAGGTCCAGAAGAAGACACCGGAGAAGACACCAGGAAAGAAGAAGAAGAAGACAGAAGAAAAGGAACCCCACAGCCAAGAGGAACACCAGGAGAAGGGTCCACACAGAAAGAAGACACCAAGAAAGGGTCCACAAGCCCAAGAACACCAGGAAAGGGTCCACAGAAGAACCAGAGAAGAACCACAGAAGAAAGAAGTCAGTAGGTCCACAGCCCTGGAGAGACACCAGGAAAGGGTTCACAGCCCTGGGAAGAGACACCAGGAAAGGGTCCACACAGCCCTGGGGAGACACCAGGAAAGGGTCCACAGCCCAGGGGAGACACACCAGGAAAGGGTCCACAGCCCAGGGGGCGACACCAGGAAAGGGCCCACAGCCCAGGGGGACACACCAGGAAAGGCCCACAGCCCCCTGGGGAGACACCAGGAAAGGGTCCACAGCCCTGGGGGGACACCAGGAAGGGTCCACAGCACCGGGGGAGACACCAGGAAGGGGTCCACACCCTGGGTAGACACCAGGAAAGGGTGCAAAGCCCAGGGGACACCAGGAAAGGGTCCACAGCCAGGGGGGAGACACTGGGAAAGGGTCCACAGCCCAGGGGACACACCAGAAAGGGTCCACAGCCCTAGGGAAGACACCAGGAAGGGTCCACAGCCAGGGGGGGGACATACCAGAAAGGGTCCACAGCCCTGGGGGGACACTAGGAAAGTGTCCACAGCCCTGGGGACACACCAGGAAAAGGTCCACAGCCGGGGAGACACACCAGGAAAGGGTCCACAGCCATGGGGGAGACACCAGGAAAGGGTCCACAGCCCAGGGGACACACACCACGAAAGGGCCCACAGCCCAGAGAGACACACAGCAGGAACGGGCCCACAGCCAGGGGGACACACCAGGAAGGGTCCACAGCCCTGGGGGGAGACACCAGGAAAGGGTCCACAGCCTGGGGGGGAGACACCAGAAAAGGTCCACAGCCCCGGGGAGACACCAGGAAAGGGTCCACAGCCTGGGGGGACACACCAGGAAAAGGTCCACAGCCCTGGGAAACACCATGAAAGGGTCCACAGCCCCGAGGAGACACCAGGAAAGGGTCCACAGCCCTAGCGAGACACTAGGAAAGGGTCCACAGCCCTAGCGAGACACTAGGAAAGGGTCCACAGCCCTAGCGAGACACAGAAAGGGTCCACAAAGGGGACACACCAGGAAAGGGGGGGGGGGAGACACCAGGAAAGGGTCCACAGCCTGGGGAGAGACACCAGGAAAGGGTCCCACAGCCCTAGCGAGACACCAGGAAAGGGTCCACAGCCCTGGGGAGACACCAGGAAAGGGTCCACAGCCCTGGGGAGGACACCAGGAAAGGGTCCACAGCCCTGGGGAGACACCAGGAAGGGTCCACAGCCCTGGGGAGATACCAGGAAAGGGTCCACAGCCCTGGGGAGACACCAGGAAAGGGTCCACAGCCCTGGGGAGACACCAGGAAAGGGTCCACAGCCCTGGGGGAGATACCAGGAAAGGGTCCACAGCCCTGGGGGGACACACAGGAAAGGGTCCACAGCCCAGGGTACACACCAGGAAAGGGGTCACAGCCCATGGTCGACACTAGGAAAGGGTCCACAGCCCCAGGGTACACACCAGGAAAGGGTCCACAGCCCATGGTCGACACTAGGAAAGGGTGCACAGCCCAGGGGAAACACCAGGAAAGGGGTCACAGCCCTGGGGAGACACCAGAAAAGGGTCCACAGCCCTGGGACACACCAAAAATGGTCCACAGCCCTGTGGACACACCAGGAAAGAGACCACAGCCCGGGAGAGACATCGGAAAGGGTCTACAGACGTGAGGAGACACCAGGAACGGGCCCACAGCCCAGGACACACACCGGGGAAACGGGCCCACAGCCCAGAGCACACACAACAGGAACGTGCCCACAGCCCAGGGCACACACCAGGAACGGGACCACAGCCCAGGGGACACAGCAGGAACTGGCCCACAGCAAAGGGGGACACACCAGGAACGGGACCACAGCTCAGGGAACACACCGGGAACGGGACCATATCCCAAGGGACACGGAACGAGACCGCAGTACAGGGGGACACACTGGGAACGGACAACAGCCCAAGGGATACACCACGAACCCCACAGCACACGGGACACACCGGGAACGTGCCCACAGCCCAGGGGACACGCCAGGAACGAGTACCACAGCCAAAGGGACACCCCGGGGAAACGGGACCGCAGCCCAAGGGACACACCGGGAACGTGACCACAGCCCAAGAGACACCACGGAAACGGGACCGCAACCCACGGGACACACTGGGAACGGGACCGCAGCCTAGGGACACACTGGGAAAGGGACGTTGGCACAAGGGACACACCGGAAACGGCACGACAGCATAAGAGGCACACCAGGAACGAACGACGAGACGACAGTGCAGGGGGACACCCAGGAACACACGACAGCCCAGGGGCAACACACACCAGGATCGGGACCACAGCCCAGGAGACACACCCAGAATGAGACGACTGCCCAGAGGAGACACCAAGAACAGGTCTATAGGGCAGGGGATACATGAAAAATGATAGGTACGTGCATCCACACACACACACACACACACACACACACACACACACACAAAACACACCACACACACACACACACACACACACACACACACACACACACACACACACACACACACACACACACACACACACACATACACACCACACAACACACACACACACACACACACACACACACACACACACACACACACACACACACACACACACACACACACACACACACACACACACACACACACACGAACGCACACACACACACACACACACACACACACACACACACACACCACACACACACACACGCACACACACACACACACACACACACACACGCACACACACACACACACACACACACACACACACACACACACACACACACACCACGCGCACAAACCACACACACACACACACACACACACACACACACACACACACAGCAACACACACACACACACACACACACACATACACACACACACACACTTTCAAATGACTAATTAGACACATGGGTTTGAACAGACAACCTAGAGGAGACCTCAAGAACTACGGTCGAAAGGAACGGATCGGGAAAGGACCACAGCCTGGTCCAGAGGACACACCAGGAACAAGGCCCACAGCCAAGGGCACACACCAGGAACAGGTCCACACCCAGGGGTCACACCAGAAACGGGCCCATAGCCCTGGGCATGCACACCAGGAACGGGACCACAGCCCATGAGACACACCAGGAACGGGCCCACAGCCCAGGGGGGGGGGGGGGGGGACACACCAGGAAGGCTTCACACCCCTGGGGACACACCAGGAACGGGGCCAACAGCCCAGAGGACACACCGAGAACGGGTCCACGGCCCAGGGGACACACTGGTAACGGATCCACAGCCCAACAGACACACCAGGAACGAGCCCACAGTCCAGGGCACACACCATGAACGGGCCCACAAGCCCAGGGGACACACCAGGAAACGGCCAACAGCCCAGGGGACACACCAGGAATGGGTCCATAGTCCTGGGGGACACATCAGGAACGGGCCCACAGCCCAGAAGGACACACTGGGAACGGGTCCACAGCCCAGTGGACACACCAGGAATGGGAACCCAGCCCATGGGACACACACCAGGAACAGGATTGCAGCCCAGGGAAACACTCCAGGAATGGGCCCACACAGCCCAGGGGACACACCAGGAACAGGCCCACAGCCCAGGGGGACACATCAGGAACAGGTCCACAGCCCAGGGGACACAACAGGAACAGGCCCACAGCCCAGGGGACACACCAGGAACGTGACCACAGCGGAGGGAACACCCCAGGAACGGGAACGGGAACGGGAACCTAGGGAACACACCAGGAACGGGACCAAATCCCAGGGGACACACTGGGAACGGACAACAGCCCGGGGGACACACCAGGAACGGGCCCACAGCCCAGGGGGACACACCTGGCAACGTGGGCTCCAGGCATTCCCAGTGACCATGGCAGTTCCCGAGTTCACACAGGCATTTACTCCTTACACAAATGACGGGCCAGAGAGTATGAAAAAAGCCGTGAAAACTTCCAGACTTCGACGCCTGTCACAGGATTAAGCCAAGGTCACGATCTTAGTATTCTACAGCCCATTCTTCTGGACTTGTCTTGGCCCTACCCCCCAAGGATCTGAACTAGGATATGGATCCAGGATGCAGACCTTAAAAGGATCACTTTCACCGGCGTCGTCTCGATGACACGACACCCAAAATCCGAGAGAAGTTATGCTTGAGGAACTTTTCAGGCAAGAGCAGTGGATTTACTGCTCTTGTCAAGTGATTGCATTCTCCTGACACATGAGCAGTCTGGTCTGCAGCTGGAAGCTGACCAGTTTACCGATGCCTCCAATTCTCTTGCTTCATGTCTGTTCTGAAAAGATGAAGATCCTTTGCAAACAGATCCCAGAACGCACGGTAACTCCTCTAACTGCATCTCTCAATGAAACACAGCTGAAGATGACCAGCAACTCTGATTACTCAGGAAAAGTATCACCTTGACTGATGAATCACTGGTATAGGAGGCCGTCCAGAATGAATAACATTGGTGATACCAGAGATATGAATAAATACATGTACAGGTACATGCATCTATGTATTTCTCTGGTCAGGCCGTTAAGAGCCCCCGGCTCATAAACTGATCCAGCACATCATCCCGTGACTGACAGAACTAAACACATGCAGGTATGTCGTTGAATGATCTGTATGGATAAAAACACACGGTGTGGCACCAAGCGCCGCACCACACTTTCGTACCGTTCCATGGGCATTTCCAGGAACCCTTGTGAGTGCACATCAACGGCGAACGGGTGGATGGTACTAACTAGCTCAGAATTCACTGAACACGTGAATATGGCATTGTTAGTTCAACCCGGGCAGGGTTGTCTCTGTACGAGGATAGTCATATGTTGATTCCATTACCCGGACAGGTTCTCTCTGCACAACACAAGGGGATACTCAGTATACCAGGCGATCACTAAGGAAACACCTCAGGACTAATACACTTTCCTGGGGAGGCATCTCCTCTGGTAAACCACTTTATCTCAACCTTTGTTCCCAGACACCTGACAGTGGGAATCAGAGCAGCCATGGCCGTGCCCCTACAATCCAAGGGCGGTGACTTTGTGCTCCCCAGCACCACAGCTCTGGTGGTGTCCACATTGACAAGCACCCTCAAAGGAGTGCCCCATGAAGCTGATGTGACCACACACATCATACTCATGGAAAAATGCGGATACCCCGGACCCGTGATATGGATACAGCGCACCAGACACAAAACACACCTCTTGCTGTGTTTCCAGTCACGCAAACATGTTTTGCCTTTACCATGCAAAGTTCAACAACATAGCGACGACTGCTGACATCTTCAGCTTTGTCAGCAACAAAATGATGCACATGAATAGTATATGAACCTACAAGCAATTAAAGCCAAACCACCATCATCGCTCTAGACAAGACCTCCCGACCACCCCCTACGAACCACCCACCATCCAAGATGACAACCACCTGAGCATCCGAAGCGTTTGAACATTCCCTGCTGTATACCACAGACAGACACAATCAAAGAAGGCACCGAAACGCCTTGGTTCCTGCTTCCAGAAGATCCCCAGACATCCACGAGGAGATCACAGGACACCAGGGGTCCACGACGGACCCTGTGAATCACAGGAAGATACTAGAGAACAACGTCACATGACCAAAAACACGCCAAGGACATGATCTAACTGCAAACAGGTCACAGCAAGGGACAACCAGGAACACCTCAGGGTCCACAGCCGAAGACACAAACGGTGCCCACAGCCAGAGGATACACATGGAACCCCAGGACAGACACTAGGACAGACCTCTCCACACACAGGAACTGGGACCACAGCCCACGGGATCACACACGGAAACGGGACCACAGCCCATGGGAACACACCAGGACGGGGCCTACAGACAGGGTACACACCAGAAATGGACAACAGCCAGGGGGATACACAGGAACGTGACCACACAACCCTGGGACACACCAGGGGAACGACTCCACGGCACCACCATCCCAGGAACAGGGTCAACAGGAACCACAGCCCAGTGGACACACCAGGACACAGCCCAGGGGACCCCAGTATGAACGGGGAGCCACAGAAACCACGGCATGGACACACCAAGGAACGGACCCACAGCCCAAGGACACAGTGGGAACGGACCCACAGCCCAGGGGAACACCAACATTCGCCCAGGGGACACCTGGAACGGGACCACAGCCCAGAGAGATACACACGGAAATGGGACCCAGCCCAGGGGACACACAACGGGTTCAAAGAGCAGGTAAACGGAAAACCACACAGCCCAAGCCCATGGGGAACACCGGGAACAGGACGGACAGCCCAGAGGACACACCAGGAAACATGGGCCCAGAGGGAGGGACACCAGTGAGCGGCCCACTCACGGGACACACCAAAACACGGAAACGTATCCACAGCCCAGGGGACACACTGGGAACGGACCCATAGCCCAGGACACAGGAAACGGGTTTCACCAGGAATGGGCACCAGAGCGGCACACAGGCATAGGGACACCGGGAACGGGCCCACAGCACATCGGGACCAGGCGACACCACCCAGGCCCATGGGAAGACCGACCGACGCCAGAGGACACACCAGAACAACCAAGAACAGGACTCCGTAAGGCCACGCCCAGGGGATACAATGAGAATGGAACACAACCCAAGGGAACGCACCACAACGGGCACCCACAGGCCAGGGGAACCATAGCGAAACGGAGTTCTCACTGCCCAGGGGAACACCAGGTCGGACAAAAGACCAGTCCACACACCCTGAAACTGGGACACACTCCCACACACATAACGGCCCACAAGCCCAGCCACACCACACCGGATCAAGAACGGAACACCACAGCCCACAGCATAGAGGAACACCAGAGACACCAGGAACGGACCACACAGGGACAAACCAGGAATGGGGCCACAGCGGCTCTGACCCACCCCGCGCTACCGACCACCCAGGAAAACGGGACCCCAGACCAGGCCGGACACTGGTTACGGGAACAGCCCAGGGGGCGACCTGGGAACAGACCACAGCCCAGAGGACCGCCCCCAGGAACCCGACCCCAGCCATGGGAAACACTTGGGCCGGTCCACAAGCCAGAGGACACACCGGGAACTAAAGACAGCACCAGGAGACACACAGGAACGGAACCACAGCCCGGGACAACAGGAACCGGTGCACAGCCCAGGGACACACCAGGAACGAGCACCACAACCCAGGGACAAAGCCCCAGGAACGGGGCCGACAGAGGACCCAGGTGGGACCCCACCACAGGAATGGGACCACAGCCCAGGGGACTACACCGGAGGGACACACAAGGAATGGGACCACAAACAGAGGACATCCGGGCGAACCACAGATCCCAGAAACACCAGGAACGGACCGACCAGCCAGGGGACACACCGGAACGGGCCCCAGAACAGACACATGCACCCGGAACACACAGCCAGGGCAGGCACACGTCTGTCAAACCAGGTGACACACCAGGAAGGGACCACAGCATGACCACGGAACACAGCACACACACTACAACAATAGGACACACCAGGAATCCCCCCACCGCCCAGACTCACTACCACCCCAATAAACGGCGAACAATCGAATGGGCCTATCACACCACACCACTGGGAACGGCACACAGCCCAGGGGACACCGCATCACAAGGGACAGCCAGGGGAGACAACACCAGGAACGGGACCAGCCAGGGGACACACCCAGAATGGGACGACACCAGAGGTGACGGGACCAGTAACGTCTACAGCCCCCAGGGGACACAACAATGCAACGGGCGCAAAGCTTATCCTTCCCACAGGAACACCCACACCCAGGGGGACAATAACGGACCCACAGCTCACCCAGGAGGACACCTGGGAACGGGGTCCGCCGCCCAGGACACACACAGGACGGACACACACACCAGGGAACACACCCAACCCCCAACACAGCCAGGGGACACAACAGGAACGCACCACAGCCCAGGGGACACACCAGGAACGAGACCCACAGCCAGAGGGACACACCAAGAACGGTCTACAGGCCAGGGGACAAACCAGAACGGGACCACAGCCCGGGGACACAGGCACACACCAGGAACAGGGCCCACAGCCCACGGGGGCACACCACGGGGAACAGCATGGACACAGCCCGGGCACACCACACAGGAACGGGCCGCACGGCCCAGGGCACACACCTCAGGAACGGACCACAGCCCACCCAGGGACACCAGCAGCACACAACGGCAACGGGCACACAGCCACACACCAAAAACGGACCCACAGCCCAGGGGACACACCAGGAACGGGCCCACAGCCCATAGGGACACACCGGGAAACGGGTCCACAGCCCAGGGGAAACACCAGGAACGGGGACACAGCCCAGGGACACCACCAGGGAAGGGGACACCCAGGGGACACCACCGGAAACCCCACAGCCCAGGGGACACTCCAGGTAACGGGCCCACAGTCCAGGGGACACACCAGGAAACGGGTCCACCACCAGAGGCACACCAGGAACACACACAGCCCAGGGGACACACCAGAACGGGACCGCAGCCCAGGGGACACACCAGGAACGGGCCCCCAGCCCATGGAACACCCGGGAACTGGACAGCCCAACGGCTACACCTAGAACGGGACGGCCACATGCCAGGGGACTCCGCAGCCAAACACACCCACACAGAACCACAAGACAGGGGACACACCACAGCGACCCACAGCCCAGGGGACACACCAGGAACGGGACCACAGCCCATGGGACACTCTGGGGAAAGGCCCTCAGCCCAGGGGACACACAGGAAGGGCCCGGGGACCCAGGGGACACACTCAGGAACGGGCCATATCCCAGGGGGGACACACCAGGAACGGGCCCGCAGGCCCAGGGGACACACCCATACCGGCCCCCCAGCCTAGAGGACACAACAGGAATGGGACCACATCCAACAGGATGACACACTGGAAACCACAGCCTAGGGGACACACCAAGAAGTGAACCACAGCCAGAGGAGACACCAAAGACAAACGGTGACCCAGGGCAGGGGACACATGGAAAAAATGGACAGGGGAGACTGAGTACGATGCACAGCACACCACACACACGACCACAGGCACCACACACACACCAGGACACACACACACACACACACACACACACGCACGCACTACAGGGCGCACGCACACGCATTACGCACTACACACCACGCACACACACACACACACACACACACACACACCACACACACACACACACACACACACGCACAGGACCAGTGCACGCACAACCACTCGCACGACTCGCCAGCACACACACACACCGACACAGGGAACACACAAGGACCACGGGGAACACACCCAGGAGCACGCACGCACCAAGAAACGGGACACACCAGGACCACAGCCGAGGGGACACATCAGCCAGGGGGACCAGGCAGAACGGGACCACAGCCCAGGGGACACAGGGAAACGGGACCACAGCCCACCCAGGGGACACCTCAGGGAACGGGTCCGCAGCCCAGGTACACACCAGGAACGGGCCCACAGTCCAGGAGACAAAACAGAACGGGCCCGCGGCAGAGGGGACACCCCAGGAACGTGTCCCACAGCCCAGTGGACACACCAGAAACGGGACCGCAGCCCAGGAGATGCACCAAGAACGGGCCCAGCCCAAGGAACACACCGGAAACTGGCCCACAGCCCAAGGGAAAAAAAAAAACAGGAACGGCCCACGGTCCAGAGGAAACACCGGAAACGGGTCCACAGCCAAAGGGGCACACCAGGAATTGGCCCAGCCCTGGGGACACCCCGGGAACGGGCCCGCAGCCCAGGGGACAACCCGGGAATGGGTCCACACCAAGAACGTGACCACAGCCCTTGGGACACACCGGGTACGGGACTACAGCCCAGGGGACAAACCAGGAACGGGCCCGCAGCCCAGAGGGCACACCATGAACGGGCCCACAGCCCACGGGAGACACCAGGAACGGGACCACAGCCCAGGGGACACACTGAGAACGGGGCCGCAGCCCAGGGGACACACCAGGAATGGGCCCGCGGCCCAGGGGACACCTCGGGACGGGGTCCACAGCCCAGGGGACACACCAGGGACGGGCCTGCAGCCCAGGGGACACACCAAGAACGGGCCCACAGCCTATGAGACACACCAGGAATGGGCCCACAGCCAAAGGGACACCCAGTGAACGGGTCCGCAGCCCAAGGGACACACCAGAAACGGGCCCGTGGCCCATGGAACACTCCGGGAACGGGACCACATCTCAGGGGGACACACTAGAAACGGAAAGCAGCTGGGACGCAGCCGAAAGCAACACACCAAGAAATAACCCACAGCCCAGGACATACACCAGGAACGCACCCACAGCCCAGGGGAACACACCAAGGAACGTGCCCACAGCCCAGGGGGCACACCAGGAACGTGCCCACAGCCCAGGGGGCACACCAGGAAAGGGCCCACAGCCCAGGGGCACACCTGGAAAGGGCCCATAGCCCAGGGGACACACCAGGAACTGGATCACAGCCCAGGGCATACACCGGGAATGGGCCCACTGCCCAGAGGGACACACCAGGAACTGGACCACAGCCCAGAGGACACAAAGGGAACGGGAACACAGCCCTAGGGGCACACCATTAATGGGACACAGCCCAGGGGACACACCAGGAACGGGACCAGAGCCGAGGGGACACACCAGGAACAGGCTCACAGCCCAGGGACACACCAGAAATGGGCCCACAGCCCAGGGATAGAACAGGAACATACCACAGTTTGAAGGGCACACCAAGAACAGGCCCACAGCCCAGGGACACACGAGGAAACGGGACCACAGCCCAGTGGGCACACCAGGAACGTGACCACAGCCCAGGGACCACACCAGGAACGGGACCACAGCCCAGGGGACACACCAGAAACGGGACCACACCCCAGGGGGACACATCGGGAACGGGACTGTAGCCCCAGGGACACACACACACACACACACACACACACACTCTCTCTCTCTCTCTCTCTCTCTCTTTCTCTTTCTTCTCTCTCTCTCTCACACACACACACACACACGTACACACACACACACTCTCTCTCTCTCTCTCTCTCTCTCTCTCTCTCTCTCTCTCTCTCTCTCTCTCTCTCCCTGTCTTTCTGTGACGCACACACACACACACACGAACACACACACACACACACACACACACACACACACACACACACTCACACTCACATCCTCGCGCACACTCACATACAACACACAAACTTGCAAATGACTAATTAGGACCTGGTTTGAACATATACATTGTGTGTGTGTGTGTGTGGTGTGTGTGTGTGTGTGTGTGTGTGTGTGTGTGTGTGTGTGGACGCACGTACCTGTCATTTTTCATGTATCCCCTGCCCTGTAGACGTGTACTTGGTGTCTCCTCTGGGCTGTCGTCTCATTCCTGGTGTGTCCCACAGGCTGTGGTCCTGTTACCGGTGGGTCCCACGAGCTGTGTGGTCCCGATCCTGGCGTGTGCCCTGGGCTGTTACGTCGTTCCCGGTGTGTCCCCTGCGCTGTCGTCTCTCGTTCCCGGTGTGTCCCCTGGCCTGTGGCTCCGATCCTGGTGTATCCCTTGGGCTGTCGGATATAAACAACCCGGAACATTAACTTATGACAAGACATAAAATCACTGAAAATTATTCGCCGTTTGACAGACTAACTGGCCAATCATTTGGAAGAAATAAATGACCTGGTGAAACTTCAAGGAACTGCTGAGTTTCACTGAGAATGTGCCGCGCTGCAGTCACATGGAAATCACTGCTAGGTGACTCCTAGTTAAGATCCATGTTCAATGCAAAGTAACAGTGATTACGAAGAGGTCATTCGGGACACACGTCAAATCGTTAGGATTTTTAACAAAACATTAACATTTCAAATCATTAAAGTTTTTGTTAAATTTCAGTTCCAGGCATGTAAAATAACCTGTTATGAATTTAAAATCTGTCAGGTATGACAAATTTGCAAGTTTATGTGGGTGTATGAAGTTCTTGGTGTTGAATTAAGGGCTGTATTGCTCCAGTAAGAAAAGACAATCTACTGACTAAAAGAAAATCTCAAATGATTCAAGGCATCTTCCGTGGATAGTATATCTTTTCAAACAGGGGTTATTGTGGATATAGACAAACTGATAATACATAATGCAGATTTTGAAAAAAGGATAAAATCAGTTTCAAAACTCTTGATTCTCGTGCCTCGGCTTGACCGTGTGAGTCCAAAAAACGCACACAGAGGGAAAAGGCAGACAGAAAAAAAAATCCATGTTTTCTAGATATTCTCTATCAAAATGTTTTTAAACCGTGGTCACACTGTTAAGATCAAGAGTCGGTGGAAAGAACTAAAATGTACAATATGTACAAAAAATGTTATATGTGTAAGACTGCACCCGTTTGTAGGAAGATTTGAGTACATTTATATTATACATAAAAAGAGATTTGGGAGGCGGGAGGCGACAACGACTAGGGAGACCTCGGGCTTGAGAGGTGGGGGGAGGACCAGCTCTCCTAGTCCGTTGAAGTTTTTGTTATGCACAAAATATTTACATCAGGAAAGCTTTTTTTTTAAACAGAGGTCATGCATTGGTTAGAATCATACATAAAAAGTGTGTTATGTGTTTTTGAATATCTTTCTTCAACATCAGGGAATGGCAACTTCAGGAAACGGCTATACCCTTCATCACGATACACGATATTTTATTTGTCCTCATAGAATACAAGGAAAATTTGTTTGTGGCGCCATCATCAAAATTCACATATCATAACAAATCATAAACATGTATATCATTAAAATATTCCATTCCTTCCACTGTGCATGGTCGTTCCTTGTCAATTCATTTATCCATCTGTATCAGTCTGTACATATATATGAATAGTAACACATACACGCACACATCCTACTAACCCCTCCCCACAGCACCCCACCACCGCATAGACACACACACCACCACACAATACAGAATCACACACGCCGCCACCCCCCGCCAAAACAGGATCACACACACACACACACACACACACACACACACACACAGAAGCACAGACGCACACATCACCATCACAAATGCAATGTTAACACCACACTTAAATAAACACTCCAACTGTTCAACAGAACGCGCAAAGATAAGCTCAAATTTAAGCATAAAAAACATTAGCACTATTCAAAAGACCAAGAATAGCAAAATGTATAAGTACTTCAGCTATAAAAAACAACCTGCAGAGTTAAACTCAAATGAGGAATAAAAGATGTACCGCTAACTGAGATGCTTTGAAGTGGAGAGAGAGAGAGAGAGAGAGAGAGAGAGAGAGAGAGAGAGAGAGAGAGAGAGAGAGAGAGAGAGAGAGAGAGAAGGGAGACAATTCATAGAAGTGTGAAAATTGGAAACAGACTTATACAAACATTTTAACTATAAAAACATAACATTCCCTATTAAAACCAAGTACAGAATAAAAGAGAACAAAATTTCAATACCAAGAAATTACATTACAAAAGTTGATTGTTTTAAAACAGTTAAAAAACAACCACAACAAAAAACAAAAAAACAAAAAAAATCAAAGTGAAATATAATTCAGGGATATTTATAGTAAA
>JADBJO010002716.1:240992-290337 GCA_016801955.1 Conus betulinus | reverse complement strand
AGAGAGATGGAGAGAGAGAGAGGATTGTAATTCGTGAGAGAAGAGGAGATGACGATGGAAGACAGAGGCCACAGAGAGGAGAGGAGAGGAAGTGTGATAAGAGTTCTCTGGAGAGGTGTGTTAGGAGACTGCCTTTGACTCAGATAGGAGTTTGTGGATGAGAGATGAGGAATGGAGTGAAGGAGAGTGGTTGGCGTTGTGAGAGTGAGAGGTTAGACTAAGACAGACAAAAACAGGCATCAGACAGACGAGTACTGAGAAAGAGAGAGAGAGCGAGAGAGAGAGAGAGAGCGAGGAGGGGAGAGATGGGAGGATAGAGAGAAGACAACTATGACAGACAGATAGAGAGACAAGACAGGACAGACAGACAAAGTACTTTTGAATGAAGCGTTTCGTAGAACAGCTGCGCGATTTCGTTTGAATGGTTGGGTTTGTCCTTCCTCCTGGCTGAAGAGAGGCCTGTGCTGAAAAGATTATCACAATCTTCTTCTTCTTCCTTCTTCCTGGTCACTTTCCTCTTCTTCTGCTGGTGCTGATGCTGTTGGTGGGCTCCCGCTGCTCTGTTGTTGCTGCTTCCGCCAGGCTGCAGTTGTGTTTTTGCTGCTGTTGTTGTTGTTGTTGCTGCTGCTGCTGCTGCTGCTGTGTTGTTGCCACTGCTGCTGTTGCTGCTGTTGTCGCATTTTCTTTTTTTTTCTGTATTACACGGACCATGGTCCCGGCCCTGGTGGCGTAACCAATGAGTTTTTGAAACCCATCTGGGTTGGAGCGCAATCCCCGTTTTTTGTGGGTTTGACTTTCGCCCCATCCGTTCGAATTGGCGTATAATATGTAGATATACGCGATCGTGGAAAACTGGTTCACCGACGAAGGAGTTTTTTCTTTCCTATTGGAAAAAAAATGCTTCTTTATCCTGATAGAAGATGGTTCCGTTGCTGGTGCTACTGCTTGCTACTGTTGCTGCTGTTACCACTACTGCTGCTGCTGCTGCTGTTGCTCTTGCTATGGCTGCTGCTGCTGTTGCTCTTGCTACTGTGTTGCTGCTGCTGTTGGTAGTGGTGTTCGTTTATCTTGTCTAAGTGTCTGGTCCAGAGTGTGCTGGGAGCGGAAAATGATTTTTTGCCTGGGTTATCCCGCAGACTATATAGCTCTTGAGCAGCAGCTGGGTGTACCCACGTGAGGCATTTTGAAGCCCCAATATGGAAGGGCAGCGTGTTAGAAACAATGAACAAAGAGCCTATGGGTTCATGGCAGCTAGGATGGGGCTGCGGGTCATTAATGGATGCCACAGAACAAAAAAAAAGCATAGGGTGGGCGTGGCGGGGGGGGGTTAAACGAGACCGAGGTTCAGCTGGAACAAAAGGACAAGGGAGTCAGAGTACCTCAGAGAAGAGAAGCAACACAGAAACAGAATGAGGAGGCAAATGACTCCAGACAAAAAGGCAGAGGTTCTTAGTATAAAAAATTGTGAACACCAGAAAGTCTTGCATCAGACGCACAGAGAGGACTGATGCCGAACTTACTCCTACCCAGATCCCGTTGCCTTTCGTCACCGAGTCACCATGAACAGTCACAGCTACACGAGTGCCAGTAACATTTCCGTTAAAGAAAGAAGAAGATACCCAGACTTCAGCTTCCTCTTTTACCTGACATTCGAGTGCCCTGATGTGTTTACCTACAGAACCAACCGCAACCGCGGATGTCCGGGCTCAACACGAACGACTGCTCAGTCATGTGTGTCCCGTGTGTAATATCGGTTTTGGTCGCGAAGACCACTGGACTAAAAGCACGCAGACCATGGACGGTGGGTAAACCAACACCGAGGAAGACGTTACGCCCTGCAGAAAGAAACTGCAAAAGTGGACAGTGAGTCTGTTCTCATCCTTTTTTCTGACCCCAGGAAAGATTGAATACACAGCATAAAGAAAAACAGCTGTTAGATCATTTATCTCTGGATGTGAAAGGGATGTATGACAAATATTGGAACGCTATCAAAACCCATAAACACCCTGGTAAAGTTCAATCTGTCTATGCTTTGTTTTTGGGACCCTTCTTTTGATTCCTAAATGGGATGACCTGCGTTTGGAGTTTTCCATGAACGAAACGAAAATTTAAAATTAATTTTATTATTCTTTCTTCTCAGACATAAAGAGCAGGGAGATCTGTCTTTCTTTCACGCCTCGTGTAATAACCACAGGGCTTTAGAAAAGCCTTGGCTCATCAGTTCAAAACAAGATTTTCTGTCCTTTCTTTCTGACTTGCGCGATCATGACATGCTGAGACATGTTCAGAGAGAACGACCCAACTCTCGTTGCTCGTGTTCAGGCAATCATGTCTACATCTTTCTATGTGTAGCCTCTACCTGACTTTTTCCACTGGGTTGTGGCTGTGACTCACTGCTGACTACATAGCCAACAAATCGTTTTCTGAACACGTTGCAAAAGATCAATACAATATTTGGATTACAACGACGGACTTGTTTTCTTTCGTTGTCTCGCTCTCCACCAAGGCCGCTTCTGTACATTCCCTACCAAAACAAACCAGGGCTTGGGGTAGGGGTGGGTATAAGTCAGCCACCACACATTTTCAAGGCATTGTTCTGTTAGCGTTGGAATCCATTGAAACATGTTTCTGATCAATGTGAATGTGTTTGAAATTTGATGAAAAGCAGACTCCCTCACCCCCTCCCCCCCCGATCCCAGTACCCCCCCATGTACTCCAGCGCGACTCACGCACAGAAACTAGACACAACTCTTTATCACCCTCTCTGTCGCTGCTAGCCTTTCCAAATGTGTAAACTTTGTACGCTGGGTTTAAACAAAAAATCCAAGAACCTCGTGGTTTCGTGAGTGATGGGGACCTCGGCAAACGTGTTGACATCATGGTGAAGTATTTGGAAAACCTCCTTTTCTTCTTCTCTACAGTGAACAGTTTTTGAAGATGTGTTTGACACGGTTAGAAGCCATTATTGATCCCTCTCAGGGTGACAATCATGAGTTTTGTAAACTCTCATTACATTCCTGCGCGTTTCCTTAAAAGAAAAACTGGAAGAATACCTCCACGAACTGCCCCGTATTGGTGGTTTAATTCTTCCAAGTATGACCTCACTATGATCAAACCCTATTTGATTCAGTGGTTTATGGATATAACTGCTATGACAGACAATGTTCAGTCCAACCCAGACAGGTTTGATCTTGCTGAGGAGCAGTAGAGGGGAGAAGGAGGAGGAGCAGGAGGAAGGAGAAAGACGAAGAAGAGGCGAGGGAGGAAAAAAAAGCAAAAAGGAAAAAGTAAAAAAAACAAAACCCGTTCAAGTTTGTGGTGAAAGGGAACAATCAATATATGTTTATCGCCAGTCAGAACTCTCAAGTTTTTGAAACGTTTCCAACTTTTTTGGCCCCTGGATTTTCAAACTCAAAATATCTCGAAGCGTTAGGGGCAGAGGAACCAAAAGGGTACTTTGGTTATGAGTGCATATGACCAGTTTGAACAAACTGAAAGAAACCTCTCTCCCACCTCACGCCGCCTTCTTTAGCAAACTCAAAAATGAAAAAAATCGCAGAAGAAGAGTACACTTTCTGTCAACACGTTGTGGCAAAAAAACAATATGACTACTCTACAAGACTTCCTGGTGTGGTACAACAATAAGAATGTGGCCCCATTCATGCAGGCTCTTCCAAGCCCAGATTGACATGGTATTCGCGTTTAGGTATTGGATCTTCTCAAAAGATGGTATTTCTGTTCCAGTGACATGTATTCGCGTTTAGGTATTGATCTTCGCAAAGATGGTATCTCTGTCCCAGGCATAACTCTTAAATATTGTTTCCAAACCTTTCTCCTGATGTGTACTTTTTCTCTCTTCAATGAAAAACAAGAAGACCTGCATACGCTCTTGCGTGACAATATTGTTGGTGGCCCCTCCATTATCTTTCACAGATGTCATAAAAAAGACAGAACATTCATTTGTGCCAATTTGGACAAACCTGTTCAATCGGTTTGAGGCTATGACGCCAGTGTGCTCTACCTGTGGGCTATCATGCAACCTATGCCCACACAAACACCCAACGTTAGACCATGTGAGACGGGCTTTAAGGCAGAAAAGAACGGATGTGTATGGTCAACAAGCGAGAGAATGGTTAGAGTGGACGGCGTGCACACGCAACATACACATACAACACAAGTACAACGGAAAAGAACACAGTTTAGGGCGCAGACACATCCGTGTAGATGGTTGGGACGCGAAGCATGACACTGTGTACCAGTTTCATGGCTGTTTGTTTCATGGACATGACTGTCGTCTCACGCGTGGCGAACACATTAACCCTGTGAACGGAAAACCACTCACAGACCTCAGAGAAAACACACACACGACATTACCAGCTATCTTCGTGAGGACGTGAAAGTGACTGTGGTAGAAATGTGGGAACATCTATATGCTTTTAGCTCATGACGTCAACAATATCGATCCACTTTCGACTCACGACACACCGTGACCTTGACCCTTCCGCCTACTTTCGAAATGCGCACTATGACTTCCGGTCCAGGGCAACTCCCGCCTACTTCCGGCATGCGCACGACCACTTCCGGTGGAGATCCTCTCCCAGATCTCCTTTTAGCGAATCAAAACTCCGTTACCTACTACTAGAATGGTCTCAACGTACGGGTTTTTATTGTAACTTCAGTACATTGTGGGTCATTTCTGCTAACACCATCTTTGTCACCGACAGAGGGTAGTCTTCTCTAAAGGATGCCCTGAGTCACCCACCGTTTAAATTTTGATGTCAGAATTATATCATGCTTTCTTGTGCAAATGTGTTTATTAAACACAACAAAGCGGGATTATGACGTATTTTTTTTTTATTAACCAGTAGCATGTCATGTACTAGCTGTATCATAGAGTAAGGAAAAGTACAGGTAACGAACATGCCCTAGGAAGACTTGACAACATTGCAAAAGAAGATAGACGGAAAGGGAAGTAACGACTTAAAAATAGGGCTGACTGTATCTGTTGATAGTTTGAAATGGGTATAAAGTATTCTGGGGAACCGGAGATTTTTCTGTGCCCACTTTGCGTGTGGGTGAGCAGGTTTATGCGTGCGTGTGCACGCGCGCGCGGGCGGATGTGTGTGCTAACGCATGTCTGTGTGTGTGTGCGTGCGTAGTAGCGCATACTGTGTGTTTTGTCTATGGTCCTCTCTCTCTCTCTCTCTCTCTCTCTCTATACTGATACAATAATATATATAGTGGGGAACAATTAAGTAGTGGGGGAAAGCAAGTGCAGGCTAACAATTCTTCCGTCATTATAGTAATGACTTGGCAAAGATTTGAAATTGAGAGGAAAGAAAAAAAAATTGAAGATGAAGTAAATGGGAAAATGTATATAATAAATATGAAAAACCTTCACTAGCTCCATAAGGAAACTATCGCAATTCCTCTCAAAGACCAGATCTACATGTATCGCCTGCTCCGAGGCTTCCTCTCAAAGACAGATCTACATGTATCGCCTGCTCCGAGGCTTTTTGCCCGCTGGATCGGACTCATCAGGGGAGACACGGCTGATTGTGTCTGTGCTCTTCGCGTCAGATAGAGACACACCACAGTCCATAATTCTGTGGTGTTCCGACCGCCAAGGGTTCGAAAAAGAATCCAACAGCACCCCCAAAGCAGCCAGCGAAAGGTAGTAGGAATTAAAGAAGACGAAAGTGTGGAGAGGAAAAAAGTTGTTGAAAACTAAAAATATTACGCAAAACAGTATAAAATGTAAGGGACAATCTTTGAGCCTATGCTTGAGGATACAATTAGGATGCAAGGGAGATCAAAAGATACGGAACAGTCTGAGTGGTCAGCTCTACTGTTCAGTAACTCAAGCATTGTCAGCGGCTAATAATTGTGCAGAACAACCTTTCCTTGGATCTCGTAAGAGATGCAATCACCCACTGATTGACCAAACAATATAATACTGAAAGAATTAAGTAGTGGGGGAAACAAGTGCAGGCTAACAATTCTTCCATCATTATAGTAATGACTTGGCAAAGATTTGAAATTGAGAGGAAAGAAAAAAAAAAAATATATATATATATATATATAATATATATAGATACGATATATATATATATATATGAGGGGGGGGGGGGGGAGTGCGGTAAAAGAGAGTGTGCTAATGCATACCTGTGTGTGTGTGTGTGTGTGTGTGGTGTGTGTGTGTGTGTGTGTGTGTGTGTCTTTGTGTTTGCATGCTCTAGTATGTGCGTTACATCTTGATTTTTGTCATCTTTGGCTCAGCTGAAACTCCCTGGCGCATACCACGCACTGCAACATGACTCCATACAATGATATAATGTAACACAACATGATAACGCCACACAATACAGCGCAAAAAAACTCAACACTGCTCTTGACAAAGCAAGATAACCCCTCCTGTAAAGAGCATTTCCATGTTCACAAAACGCCACGGACAAAACCTGCACATGCTGATCGAATCGTTTTCCATGTCCAGTTCCAAAGCTCCACACAGTCCTAGAATTCAAGAAACAGACAAGCGAGCAATGGGAACGGAAAGCTTTATACCACCAGCAGTTGAAACAGGTGACACAAGATCAACAACATTACCCAGACGACAAACCAACCCAGACATCTGTCCCAAGCCTGGAACTCCTGGAGGAATCTTAGCGACAGGCAGGCTGACTGGCACAGCTGAGGAACGTGTCAACGTGACAGACAACCACAGTGACAGCACTCAAGAGTTGATCTCAGCTATCGCCATTGCAGCCACTACAACAAGCCCACCTTCTTTGCCCCGTCTCAAGGGATTGGTCCGTGGACTGACGGGGTCTCTGTCTGACAACAGGTCTGTTCCACTGAGCTCCTGTGACTGGAAGATCAAGGTACTGGATGGCCGCCATCTTACTGCTGTTCTACGGCTGGCTGGAGAACGACTTCTGCCAAAGTAAGTGAGGCTTGGATGTTAGTCTGGGCTTTTTTTTTAAACAACCGTATCCGCACCATAGCACAGTTTCTAGATTAAAGAACTTAGAACTTAGAAAATGGTTAATTCAGTAAAGGACTGAGTTTTTAGGCATAGCCTGTTCTTCCAATCTCTTCCTGCTGAACTGAAATATGCACATAAATATATGAATATGAGGACAGAAGGAGTAGGGAAAAGGATGGGAAAAAAATGGAAAGGAAACAAGATGCAAAGCATATAAACGTACTCCCAGTTTATCCTGAATACGCGGTGATATCTTCCATGAAGAGAGGAAAAACCGTCTTGGGCTGGTGTAAACCGTTAGCAATGGCTATTCTGGTTTAAAAAAAAAATCAGCCATCATCTGTGACCCATAATGAACATACTTATACAAATTGTCAGAAAGATCGCCCAGTACTTTCGGAGATATTCCATAAAGACGGAAAACAGTTACAGGCATTACAGCCGTTAAAAACGGCTATAACGGGCTAACTAAAATACGATCGGGCATCATCCGCGACCCATCATGAACATACCTGCTAATTTCACAAAGCTCGGCCAAATACGTTCGGAGATATTCCAAAAAAGAAAAACCGTCACAGGCCGTTACAGCCGTTAGTAAACGGCTATAACGGTAAACCAAAACATTGATCATCATCCGTGACCCATAATGAACATACCTACAAATTTTCAGAAAGATCGGCCACGTACTTCCTGAGATATTCCATGAGGAAGAAAAAACCGTAAGGTGCCGTTATAGCCGTTAGTAACGGCTTAAACGCTAAATTAAAACATCGGGCATCATCCGTGACCCATAATGAAAATACCTACAAATGTTTCAGAAAGAACAGCCACGTACTTTCTGAGATATTCCATAAAAAAGAAAAACCGTTATGGATAGTTATAGCCATTAGTAACGGCTTATAACGGTAATTGAAAATCCTGGCATCATCCGTGAACCATAATGAACAAACCTATACATTTTCAGAAAGATCGGCCAAGTACTTTCGGAGATATATTCCATAAGAAAGAAAAACCCTTACCAGCCGTTACAGCCGTTAGTAACGGCTATATAACGGGCTAAAACTAAAACATCGGGTATCATCCATGACCAATGATGAACATACCTGCTAATTTTCACAAAGATCGGCCAAGTACTTTCGGAGATATTCCATAAAAAAGAAAAACGTTACAGGCCCTCACAACTGCTAGTAACGGCTATAACGGTAAAGTAAAACATCAGGCATTATTCGTGACCCATAATGAACATACCTACAAATTTTCAGAAAGATCGGCCAAGTACTTTTTGAGATATTCCATAAAGAAGAAAAACCGTTACCGGCCATCACAGCCATTAGTAACGGCTAAAAAAACGGGGTAAAAACCAAAACATCGGGCATCATCCGTGACCCATAATGAACATAACTGCTAATTTTCACAAAGATCAGCCAAGTACTTTTGGAGATATTCCATAAAGAAAGAAAAACCATTACAGGCCGTAGTAACGGCTATAACGGTTAACTAAAACATTGGGCATTCATCCTTGACCCATAATGAACATACCTACATATTTTCAGAAAGATCGGCCCAGTAGATTTGTCTGGAGCGAGTGTGGACATATTTTGACCACGGACAGACGGACACACAGACAGCATTTCTTCGTTCCCATTCTAAAGTACTCCCTGTTCTATAAGAACGGGGAGTACAAAAAGCATACTCGTTCAAGGAAACGGGCCTACATGCATTGGTCTGGCACCAAGAACGCACAACCACAGACAGGAAAAGGGCAGGGTGGGGGTGGTGGGAGAGGAGAGGAAGGGAAAGAAGGTGACGGGTCCGGGTAATGTCACAGAAATGGAAAAAAAAAAATGAGAAGGATATATCAAAATGGCTTACACACACACACACACACACACACGCACGCACGCACGCACGCACCGCACGCACACACACAGCGACATGGCAAACTCAACAGTAAATTTTACAGTTACGCTGATTTTGTTGCCAATGGCCTAGACGGGGATTTCCACATGCTGAATAGTACAGGGAAGAGAGCTGGGAGAGGGGGATTGCAGAGGCTGTTTTAGCTTGTCAAGTATTTTTTTTTTTTTTTTTTTTTGCTGTCCCAACTTCTGCGCCACCTCAGAGGCAATGCACCCATGCTGCTCATTCCGACACCCCCATCAGCCACAGCCCGGTCAGCCCCGCCGCAACCCCCGGCACCGGCAATCCACAAGGAGCAGTCAATGCTCAAGTCGTCAAGAGGCAACCCACCGGAGGAGATACTGCACTGCTGCCGAGTCACTTCGGTGGTGTTCAGTGGCACCTGTTCTGATCTAACATATGCAGACACCACCTACTAAGCCCCCTACTGACGACAATAATTGCTCAGTCGCGGAGCCGGCGTGAGTGAGCTCTCCCTCAGAAGGGGCGCCACCACGTCCGTCCAACGACAGCCCCCATGGACTCGCCCGATACCGGTGACCCGACGGAACCAAACCAAGACCACAAACTTGGAGAGGACATCGAAATTGAGGTCACCATGAGAGCAGGGCATGAAGGGCCACAGAATTTGAGACTTTTTTTTTTTATTATGCTGATCGGTGAGAATGAGGATGATTTAGATGGTACTACGGATTTCCATTTCGGTCTGAGACTATATGACAGGGCTGTACTCTATGCTTCCTTTCATATATATCCCGGCGTCAACCAGGCCCGAGAGATACAGGCACCTGCAGTGTTGGTCAGGAAATTTGAGCAACACTCTCAGAAAACGCATCCATTAAGTGGATGAAACTCGACTGTGTGGTCCCAATCTTCCCAACTGAGTCCGCAGCAAACTCAACTCTGGGTAGGAGCCGTCGGAGCAGGCAAAAAAAACCCACATGACTCTGATGGGATTCGAACCCACGACCTCCCAGCCGGAGTCCGCGACGCTAACCACTTCGCCACGGCGGCTGGTTTGTCAAGGATTCTGACCCGAGCTTTTGCCTTGTGCGGCCGTGACATGGATGTCATGACTGTTCAGAAAACACACCTTGCATGTGTCGGTATAGACTCTGCAGTTGGTTGAGCTCGCCTGTGTATAGGGCAATGTTCCTGGATCTCCTGACAGTCCATAATCAGTAGGGTCAGGTGAGACATAGTTAAGGATCCCAGTAAATACACTAATGATAATGATTGACTTTTTTTGGTACCGTTTTCAGCATATCTTCCCCTAGCCTGAAAAGAAACTCAAATCTCAGTCTTCTCCTTTCTGACTTTGACTCTCATTTTCTGGATGGTAAGTGAAAATATGTTGAAACAGGTTTGATATTGAGTGTATAGCATTTAAAGGTTGAAAAACCCCAGGCAAGAGAGAGCAAAATAGCAGTGATTAAAGCTGGTCAGCAAAGGAAAGCCCAAAAGTAATGCAGGCTAACGCAAGGAAAAGTCAAAAGGAAAAAGATGCTCCAGGATTCACCGAAAGGGGGAGAGAATGATGAATCCATCGGTGCTCAACCAATCACGACTGCAAATTCCAAACGGACTATGAACATGGGACCAAATGGAATATCCATGTGTCTGTGGAAAGCGTTTCGCTACCACCCGCGGCATGAAGATCCACAGGACAAAGATGGGATGTGTGAAGACTCATCTGAATGAGCAGCAGCGCACTGCATCAGCAGATAAGACGTCGGAAGACCAAGGCCAGGATTTAAACCACAGTGCCAAGGACATCCCACGCTGTTGATTTGGATGAGGTATTTGCACAGGCCCTCGATGCCAGGCGCCTGAAACTCTACCTGCCACGAGCAAACGAGACTAAAGATTGGGAGAAAAAGGATGCAAAAATCGTCCAAAGACTCGATGCACTGATAGGGAAAAAGCACCCTGGAACACAAACTAGCCACACATATGGGGACATGTGTGTAAAAACTCTGGGAAGACCTGAAAGCAAAAACACAGCGCCCTCAGCAAAGCGGAATCTGCGAGGAAGAGGAAAGAGCAAAAAAGAAGAAGACACAAGAGCGCTTCTTCAGAGACCCCTTCAGTTTGCCAGAACTCTGTTTGAGCAGCCAAAATCTGGGACCCTAAGTGTGGACAAAGGAGTTCTTGAGCAGCATCTGAGGAAAACATACTCTGACTCACAGAGCAAAGCACCACTCGACATTCAAGGTCTGGTGTGGCCAACCAAACCCTGAGGAACAGTTCAATGACAAGCCTCAAACGTTGGCGGAAATCAAGAAGGTGTGTCGACACAAAGCCAGAGCGCCAAATCATCACCAGGGCCAAACGGAATACCTTACCAGCTGTACAAGAAATGTCCCAAGGTGCTGGAGTGGCTCCACAGGCTGCTGCGATCAGCTTGGAGAAACAGAAGATCAGCGGCCAGTGGATGACGGCAGATGGTGTGTACATCCCCAAAGAGCAAAAAACTCAAGTGACATCAGCCAGTTCAGGCCAATATCACTACTGAACGTCGAAGGGAAAATCTTCTTCTCTGTCATGGCAGCAAGGCTGACCAAGTACCTCATGGAAAACAAGTACTTGGATGTGTCAGTCCAGAAAGGTGGGCATCCCAGGCGTGGCTGGCTGTGTAGAACACGCCACAATGATCTGGGACGCAATCCAAAGAGCAAAAAACAGAAAAGAGAGACCTGGACGTAGTGTGGCTTGATCTGGCAAAACGGCATATGGATCTGTACCCCATGAGATGATACAGTTGGCTCTTGAGATGTACCATGTGCCAAAGAACATCGCGACATGCTCAAGAAGTACTTCAATGGCTTCTCAATGCGGTTCTCTACCAAGGAGTACACAACAGATTGGATCAACTTGGAAGTGGGCATTGCAATGGGCTGTGCAATTTCCCAATACTGTTCGTGTTGGCAATGGAAGTCATCTTGAAAGCAGCAACAAGCAACGCAAGACAAACAGACCTTGGCGATGGATACAAGATGCATGCCCCCTCTCAAGGCCTTCATGGATGACACTACAGTGATTTCATCCAGAGAAGACGAGACACGTCATGTGCTGGAGAGGCTGGATGACATAGTTGCCTCATCCAGAATGAAGTTCAAGCCAAAGAAATCACGGGTCTCTCTCACTGAGGAAAGGAAAAGTGGCCGAATCTGTGGTCTTCAGTGTTGCCAACCAGGCCATTCCAACAGTTACAGAAGAGCCAGTCAAGAGCCTTGGAAGATGGTATGATGATACGCTGAAAGACACACAAAGAGCAAAAGAAACCCAAACAGATGTCGGAAGAAGGCTTGGAGACCATTGACCAGTGTGGGCTCCCTGGCAAATACAAGGTCTGGTGTCTGCAGTTCATGCTGATACCAAAGCTTCTATGGCCTCTGATGATATACGACATCTGCACCAGCATAGTGGAGGCAATGGAATCCAAAATCAACAAGTTCACAAGGAAATGGCTTGGTGTCCCACCCTGTCTGACTGACATAGCGCTGTACTGTCGCCAAGCAAAGCTGAAACTACCACTGAAATCCATCCTGGAGGAATACAAAGCAGGGAAGATCAGACTTCAAAGCATGCTGGAGGACTCAGGAGACAAGGTGGTAGAAGCAATCAAGCCCCAGCTGAAGACAGGCAGAAATGGAAAGTTCAAGAGGCGATGGATTCTGCAAAAGAAAGAAAGTCTCAGAGATCAGAGAAATAACAGGACACACACAGACCAACAGACAAGGACTGGGGATGACCAAAAACTGAATGGTGGTCAAAGGCCAAAGGAAAAGCCAAAAGAGACATGATGATTCAGGAGATGAGAAAAAGAAGAAGACCAAAGAAGACTCCAAAAAGCAGTCCAGCAGAGCCAGCAAGGCAATGGACAACTTGGGAGAATGCACTCCAAAGAAGTCTCACTTGGAATGACATTTGGCACATGGCCCCTCTCAGGATCAGCTTCATTCTCAGATCTGCATATGACCTTCTGCCTTCAAATGCAAACCTGGTGTGAAGTGGGGGAAAAACAGACGATCCTTCATGCCCCCTCTGCCATGAAAAACAAACAGTGGAGCATGTCCTAAGCTCATGTAAAGTAGCCCTGGCTCAAGGAAGGTACACATGGAGGCAAACCAAGTGCTCAAAGAGATTGTACAAGTAGTCTGGGCTAGTACCAACACCACAAGAGGGAAAATCAGGACTCCAAAAAGCACCCGCAACATTTTTCACGGCAGGAGGCAGCGAATCATGGCCAAGAACAACAGTGCCACTCAAAACATGCAGGCAGAGTCTGCTGGATGGGGCAGATGACTGGGAGTGCACTGCAGACCTCCCCAGAATGGAAGAGTTACCCAGAGATCATCAGCAAGAGTGGCATGAGACCAGACATAGTAGTCCACTCTCAGTCAACCAAGCAGCTGATCATGATCGAGCTCACGGTGCCATATGAGAACAGAATGGAGGCAGCTCAAATCTACAAGACTGAAAAAGTATGCTGATCTGGCAAACAGCCTGAGGAGAGAAGGCTATCAGGTCAAAGTCCTCACTGCAGAAATTGGAGCTAGGGGGTTTGTAGGAACGTCTGCATACAGCCTCATGAAACAGCTCTCAGTTGCAGGGAGGGGAGGGAAAAAAAACAGAGCCCTGAAAGCAATGGCAGAAGCAGCAGAGAGGTGTTCAAGCTGGATCTGGTCAAGGAGGAACAAAGTCATTAAGCGGAAATGATTGCATGTCCAGAGGGGCACGGGGTTCGCATCCCAGCCGTGGCTCGTCCCAAGATGGGAAAAAAAAGGGGCAGCAGAGGGACATCTGGAAGTCATGAACCGGGTTGTGGCCCAACCCCCCTAGAGTGTCAGGAGATAAGGGCCAAAACACTTGCTTGAAGGGGGCTTCTCTTCTGAGGACTCTCTGTTGCCACTCTCTCCAGAGTTTCTTCCTACTGCAATGGAGAAATACCAAATGAGCAAGAAATGACTTTTGTGGAGAAAGGGACAAGTATAAATAGGAAAAGCATATTCATATTAAAAAGAATTAGATGATTACTTTAAGCTTGAAGAACGTAGAGTTCAATAATTCATTTAGCTGCTCATGCTGTTGACATACCCATACATTCTTTTTCAAAAGGCATATGTTGGTCCTGAAACTGTCCATAAAAATCCCTTTGTTCAAAAGACGTCTATTGACATTGACACCTTCCAGAACATTTTTCTTGCTTGTGCAACATGTGTGACACCGGGAGAGAAAAAAAAACAGTGGCCCGTTTGTTTTTCTGCCTTCCTTCGAGGGGCAGCATTAGAAAAAAGGAAGACCCAGAGGTGCCAATGGGACCCAGAGAAGCACTGTTCTCAACTTCCCGACCAGTCATCCGGAAGTAATTCTGCACCATCGTTGGGAAGCCTGCATTTTATTCATATAGGATAGAAGCATGGCATATGGCATTCCAGGGAGACGTCAAGGGATACAACTGCTCCCTGACAGAGATTATTATGTATGACAAGATGGTACACATCAAAACCTCCATGGTAGCGCCCACATTGTGTGTCAACAACCCATTTCATGACTGCACATCCACACCAGCGAAATATGCCACCAGCAAGCGAACTGCTGCACGCATTCTGCAGACCCACTCGCTACTGTTTTCGCTGGACAATCGTGAAAACAGTACAACTCCAGACACAGCCAAGCTTTCGCCCACATTTCCTTACTGACCCTCTGAAGAGAATCTCAGATTGCAGACTTTTCTGCTGTCATCGGGTCTTTCCCTGCCTTCCTTCGAGTGGCAGCATTAACTTTTAAGGTTCTATGTGTTGCTGGTCCTGGTGACTCACGATCACTTAAAGGAATTATTCGTTTAAAGGGTTTTAGTGCTTAGTGTCTGCCTTCCATGAAAAGTTTAGACAGCTAAACCAGACATGGGGGAGGGAGGTGGTAAATTTGTGCTTTCCTGGCTGGACAACAACATTACCCTCGACAGATGGAGTTCCATCTCTAGCGTCACTGAACATTTAGATGCACTACCTGATTGATCAATGTATGAGCAGTTGTTTTCCTTCTGCTTGAAAGGATGTGTCTGTTTTTCTGTCAGGACCAGACTTTTGCTCATGGTAAACAGATATGTAATGCTGCTGAGTTAAACAGAGAGGCTTGCTCTCTGCAAATCTGAAGCGAGACAGGACGATCTCTCACAGTTCCCTAGCCCTTCAAGAGATGCCCGTCAAGTGATGGGACGTGGGCTGTGGTCAGACTCACTCTGACACATGTGGCCAGGTCAACGAGCAGTGTGCGGTGTGTTTAGGAATACCCAGATGTACCCCAAGCAGGTATCAACAAACTTTTGTATGCAACGATCAATCAGACAAGCAAAAGCGAGAAGCGTTTCACGTTTTAGTGTGGAATGAAGGGTTCTGCCTCTGGCAAAGACTGACATTGCATTTCCTTTTGTCCCTCGGGTGTGGTGATGTCGGTGAGTCAGTGGCTCACCGTACTTAAGGTAAACCCTCCTGATGTCGCGGATGTCCTCCGCCTCCTTTCCATGAGTCGGTGGCTTGATTACCAACCAGGCTGCAGAAAACAAAAAATATCAATATGAATTGTGCCAAAAAGGAGACCTGATCTCCAACAGGAGGTAAAATTGCATTCATATTTAAAACAGTTCAGCGGTTAATTTCCGAGGCAAATAGATTAATGTGTAATTATAATTGTAAAAAGAAGCATGAAATGATTACCATTTGGAATTGTGACTATCGTTTGGAACACTCCCATTATAAACATATAATGCAGTTCAATGACTGACTAAAGTTTAGATAAGTTAATCTGTTGATCGATGATCGTGTTTTGATTAGTTACATTTTGGTTATGGAATATCCCCAGTACCCCTCTCCGCAGCTTTTTTCAGCTGTTCGTCTTATTATTTTTAGCTTAACTTTTTAAGTCGAGTTTGCTTTTCAGTTTCGAGTTTCTCCCTTATAAGTCTACCTTTGATGAACAAGGTATATCACTTTGTGTTGTATTTTTACTGAAGTAATGTCATCCCTTTTGCGATTTATCTATTCATGTGTATATCAGTTAAGGGTCCTTGATTAGTATTTGTGAGGTGAAAATGTTTTCACCACCCAACTATCTATAAAATATATGAAAAAGTGCGACGTGTGAGCAACACAATTGGCTTTAAGCCTGCTGCTGCTGTTGCCATTATTCATGTCTTTATCATGTGGTACTGTTGCCTGACTAAAGATTTAATTATTTAAGCAAATAATGATTATGATAATAACAACACAACAACAACATCGAGAACAACAGCAACAACAAGAACCATAATGATGATGACAATAGCAATAACTATTAACAATGACAATAACAGTAAACAACAATTATTATAACAACTAAGAAAAAACCGAAACCATAGTACAAGTGCTTTGCCTTCAAACCTCAGTTGTGACTGAAGAAGAAATGTTCAACCGCAGAAGCAGAGTAAATTCACAAGAGTCATTGTGAATCAACCGCCTCACGCAACTTTATACAGTATTTGTGGATGGTGAGGCTACTACGACGAATCTAAACTTTAAGCAATAGGAATGCTTGCAGCCTTTTTGAGGATGATAATTATGTCGCGAGACACCTACTCTGTTCTGTCTGTTATAGTGCACTGTACATGACAGTGGGTTGCAGAGGGTTCAATGGCGTGTGCCATGAGAAATGACAAGCAGTCTCCTGTACTCTTGTACCTAATATGGTCAGGCTGTGGGTGACTGCTACAAGGAAAAAGGCAAAAAGCTCATGTTCGTTCTGTTTGTCTAAAAAAAGCTGCTTGTGATAAAGATCTGGTACTTTAAAAAGGCATGCAGCAGCTCTAGTCAATCTATTTTTGCTCTTTCTCACCGACCTGCTAAAAAGGACCGTCGTCACTGAGCATTAAGAACGGAGTTAACAAATTATGGTGTTGTATGTGTGTAACCGTGGGCAAGAGTGGCAAATAGCCACACATAGTGGCAAACCCGTAACTTGTCAAAGGGTTCTTCTCTAAGTTTCTTGTAAAGATGATATGGTGGGCGACTGTAAAACTAGGACTTGGTATCACGTGAGCGGACGTTGTTGGTAACATTCAAGCGTACTGGTCGTCTCATGTGTGTGGTGTGTGTTTGTGGGTGTGTCGGTGTGTGGGGTGTGTGGTGTGTGTCGTATGCGGGAGAGAGAGAGAGAAGTAGAGAAGGCCGAGAGAGGATGAGCAGAGAGAGAGTAGATGAGAGAGAGGATGGTGAGGGAGTGAGAGAGAAGGTGAGAGACGGGGACCACGAGGAGATCAGGAGAGACAAAGACAGAGATGAGAGGCGAGTGTGTTTGGGGGCAGTGAGACGCATTCATCTGCTGTGTGTGTGTGTGTGTGTTTGTGGGTGGTGTGGGTCTGTGTGGGGGTCGGTGTGTAGTGTGTGTGTAAGAGGGTGCCACGTGTAGAGCGCGGTACGTGTGTGGTGTGTGTGTGTGTGTGTGTGTGTGGTGTGCTGTGTGTGATGTGGGTGTGTGTGTTTTCATGGGTGGTGTGTGTGTGTGGTGTGTGTGTGTGTGTGTGGTGTACGTGAATTGTGTGATGTGGGTGTGTGTGTGGTGTGGTGGGTGTGTGGTGTTGCGTGAAAAATTAACAAAGGTGTATTGTGGGGTGTGTTGGTGTCTGTTATATCGGTTGCATTTCCATACATGTGGTGACCGTTCGAGCTAGCGGCAGTTAATATAGAGGCATGAGCGTAGGTGAGGGGTATGTGAGGGTGCAGGAGGGAGAAGTTTCAGGATGCAGGGCAGGGCAGCAGAGGAGCGGAGTAGAATGAGGGGACGTTTCAATATACATGTAATTGTTGTGGGGGGATGCTTTTTTTTTCTGATGGGCTGAAAGTGCCAGTATTTACAGATGTGGACTTCTGAATTATTCCATTACAGTATCTCTCGGTCTCTCTTCTTCTCTCATCTCTCTCCTCTCTCTCTCTCTCGTCTCTCTCCACAACACCCACACTAGCACACACACAAACACACACAACCCACACACACAATCACACAACACACACACAGGAGTGTTGGTAAACTGTTTCCAGTCTTGCATTGTGAGCGTATTGACGATGACTGAGGTTGTCATTATCATTTGTCTTGGTTCAACGCCCAGCCCGACCTCAATCAGAGACATTGGGAGCTTGGCATTTTTTAAATGTAGGAACTCTGTCTGTTCCTCCCATAGACACTCAACAAATCCCCCTCTCTCTCTCTCTCTCTCTCTCTCTCTCTCTCATCACTCTGGGGATTGTATATGTGTGTGCTTGTGTCGTCCTGTAGGTTATGATATCTGTGTCTGTTGTTTACTGTGTGAGTGCATGCGCTGTGGCCATGCGGAGATCCGCGTGGGGTGCATGTATGTCCTTGTGTGAGGGGGGGGGGGGGGGGGGGGGGGGATGTTTGGTACTTAGTGTGCGTATGTGTGTGTTGTGTGTGTTTGCTGTCAGACGGCCTTGTGTGTGCCCTTGTGGTGTGTGTGTGTGGTGTGTGTGTAATTGTGTGTGTGTGGCTGTGATGGTGCGCACGTAATGTGTATGGCCATCTATTGGTTTATAAGAAAATTCAAATGTGTTGATTTGATGTTTGATGCTTCACTACATGTCTAATGGGGCAATATTGGCACGCGGGTGGGGGGGGGGGTAGGGGGGTTGATGGTCGTCGCGCGCGCGCGATTGTCTGTTGTGTGTGTGTTTGTGGCGGCGGTTGTGCTCGTGCACTGTGTGTGTGTTGTGTGTGTTTGTGTGCCTGTGGCATTTAGATGTTATGATCATGTATCTGGTTATAAACAGAAAATTAAAGTGTGCTTGGGATTTGTTGCTGTCTATTGTCTAATGTGTGTGTGGTGTGTGTGTGTGTTGTGTGTGTGTGTGTGTGTGTGATGTGTGGCGCGCTGCGCGCGCGCGCGCGGCATGCACTGTGCACGCATGTCAGCAACTAATGGACGACAGCAAGGACGAAGCTGTCCTGATCTTCCCTGGCCGGTCTGACGAGTGCCCCTCTACCGTGCTCTACGGCTCGTTTACGGTCCTGCTGTCATACAAAAAATCATAGGCCAACTGGCCTTCAGCAGTCTACGGTCCGCACCGACGATGAAACTAATCCCGTCCCCCCCACAGTCAAGATTTTTCTTCCTGGCTGCCACCAGACACAGCCTAAGCAACGAGCTGCACGTGGTGTTGTCTAGGGCGTCGTCGTCTTCAGGATAGCATCACAACCCCCAGGCTTGTCGGTCTGGCTCCCATGGGCCCGCCTTCATGGAAGGCCTCCCTATGTGTTGCATCCACCTGACAGAACTGTCCGTAGTGTTTCCTCAGTTTTTCACCGACTGGATATTTTGGAACTGGACGTGTTTAAAGGTTCTGTTTCTTCACAAAGATGGGGCCTCCAGAAACATGCTTCTGGAGTGAACAGACGACTTGGTTGTATGTCTTTGTCCGGTTATGACGAGTCAGTTCGTATCTATACTTAAATACACGTTTGGGCTTATGTGAATGTGAGGATGTTGCAATAACCATTATCAGACCGCTACAGTTCATACAAACTCGGCAAGGTATTGCATGTAAGGTGGTTAAAACGTGGTTTTCTGTTCTCATGGGGCCAGGGCAGCAAAATCAACCGTCGTGAACTGATGGAGAATGTGTTCTGACAGATTAATTGTTCTGTGGAGCCGTTCTACACCCCTTATAACACTTCACGAAGGAAACCAGCGTGATTGCAACCTGCCTGAGTGCGAGAACATGAAAAATGAGGGATGCAGGGCACCAGACGAGAAGGGGGTCACTGGATGCCTTTCAGACAAATGCGGTCCTGTGGATGCGAGACCGTGGGCGGTAGGGGACGACAAGTGTTACATATCTTCATTCTCTTGGAAATCTTCTCTGTCATGGAAATAGATGCCAAACAGGTTGGATCGAGATGAATGAAGGGCAGGCTCGGTACTGTTATGCATCACAGAAAGAAGTGAAGCAATATTGACATACTTCGCTTCACAGTGGAAAAGACATTGGTTCCATTTGACCATAGGACTGACAGATGATACGAGAAACGATCTTCCCTTGGTGTACAGCAGAATGTGGAGTATGGGCAGGACAAACCGAGTATTACACGATCAATCAAGGAGACTATATCTTTGTTCTGAGGGAAGAGTCGTCGGAGCTTGATGTGACATAGGAAGAAATAAGATGGCTGAGTTATTACGATTGGTTTACTTCTTTGTATCGAGGTGGCGTGGCGTATCAATAATACTTCCCACTACTCGTATTCAATCTGAGATGTTTCTATGTTGGTGTGAATACAGACACAGCCAGACACAGAGTGTGACTGGTATGAACTTGGGATGGCCTAGGAGCACTCTATCATTGGACCCCCAGTGTATGCAGGGATGGCAGAGGACCTAATGAAGCAGAGACGACTCCCGTCGTTAACCTTGTGTCCACAGGGGTCACTGTTAGAGAGCCCCAGCGAGTTCCGTGGCCGGTGACTCGGGCAAGCAGCCTGTCGGAAGGGTAGAGCTCATTCCACGTCACGAGTGTCAATGAGGTTCACAGCGAAACAAACAGAGCACCAAAACAGACACCATGACACTGCATTGCGGACATAGCTGTACAGGTGGGGTGACGTGGCCATGTTTGTCTGTGGATAATACGGTTCTTCAGACAACTGCCGAGTACGCATCTGGTCGGCATTTTGGCCTCGGACTGACTACAGGGAGTGCTGCCGAGTGTGAAACATTTTGCCACCAGCACAACGTTTAGGAACATTGTGAATGAACCGGCACTATTATGTGATAGTGGTCAAGAACGTGGCAGACAAGGGGGACAAAGACATACAGGCCATCAGATTAGACGTTGGTCAGTGACATGCCTACGATGAGGCTGAATGCAAGACTGGGAAACCCTGCTGTACTGGATATTCACGCAACCTTGGATATTCGTCTTTAACTGGGCCACCAGTCAGCTTGCGACCGAGCTGTTATAGATTCATAGGTCATTCATACCAGGTGGTGGTCAGACAGTTGGAAAGTGAGAGACCAGTGCCCAGACAACACCCACTTCAATTGTTCAGAGCTCGCTTTCTGTTTACCAGTGTACGTGCGATGTAAACGGCATATATGACTGCCCACACGAGGAAGACGAGATGCACTGTGACCGTCACACATGTCCAGCGTCTCTATCGATGCCGGGGATCCACAGCGTGTGTGCACCCGACTCACTGGTGTGAACGGTGTTGTACAGTGCGCGTTGAGAGATGATGAAATGTTGTGTGGCTCCTCTTGCCCCTCACAGTGTCACTGTCAAGGTCTGGCATTTGTCTGTGACGCCGGTTCTCTGCTGACCAGCTTTCCTGAGATTCCGTTAACCTGACGAGTGCCAGCCATTCGTTGTTCACCTGTGCCCACACCTGAGCAATAATTTCGCTCCTGGTTTTCTTACGGGCATCACTTCTTGTAATATCTTTCCATTGTTGACTGCACCGATTTTCCAACCTCCAAGTCCTGTGAATTTAAGCGGTAATCTATATAGGCGTTAGAGTATGGATGTTTCTGAAACTTTCTTACCAAATCTGAAGACACTGGACCTGTCCAGGAACAGATTACGGGCACAAGGGACCCTTCAAAACAGACTTGTTCAAAACACAGTGTGGCCAAACTGATTTTGCCATTCAATTCTCCAGTACATTGTCTCTTTGGACTGTAAATCGTTTAAAGGCATTCAAATCCGTATGATCAAAGTCCAATGGGTCTCAGTAATTCTAATATATGTAGAACTCAGAGCGATCGCGAGGTGTTTCACCTATGTTTTCCGCTCGGTCCAAGAAATCGATAGTAGAGAGTTTATTAAAGGGGAAAACTGTTTCTTTATTTAGTATGCTACTCTAAAAACACATTGAAACCATATACACAGGATGAGTTACAGACAATGCCTGCCAGTAGTTGTTTTACCCAAAGTTGAAAATGACATTAGTTTGTACAGGCTCTTCCGCTAGATTGACGTCTGCTCAGATTTGCTGCGATCCCAATTTTCAAAGCGTGTGGGGTCTATGGTTCATGGTACTTTTGTGTTTTGATTGGAAACGTAATGGTTTCTGACTCGAGAAGTTTGTAGGCAGAGCAGGCAAAACAACGAAACTATGAGAGTATGTGATGCACTGGCCTGCAACTTGGATCTTGTAATTGTATGATGGGTTTGTATTCTGCATTGTCGCGTGCGCGGTCAGGTACGAATTCCAGGGCGATTTTGTGTTGCACGAGACACAATGGTGTCTAGACGATGTTCAAGCTGTAAGATTGAGTGTTTTGTGACGCTTAGAGGTCCTGTGAGGTGTGTCTCCTTAATCATTGCGCTTCTATAGGTCTGTCGAAAGTATGCTTGGCTCTGCTAGGCTTGTCCTGTTCAGGTCTCAGTCGCCACAGTGTGGGACGACTTGAATATAATGTCCCGGGATGCTGGCCGGGTGTGCTTTTGTGGCATACTATTACCCTGGATACCAGGCGTAGTGGCAATGTGGAGTGTCAACGAGCTTCACCAAATTTGCTAGGCCCGGGCCGGTTCTGGACCAGGCAAGTACCAGCTTCAAGCCTTATCAGCTTTGTTGTCCTTGTGTGTTTAAACTGCACGTGCACTATTAGTTACCGCCTTTTTGTTTCAATATCTGGTTGATACCTTTACGTACGTTCCAGACATGCTTATTGCAATAGCATCTGCATGACTTCACGGGATATGTTAGTGCGCTCAGCGAGTGATGGCCCTTGTCGTCACTAGCATGTTTGCTGCATGTCAGTTGGTATTGTGAGTATCATGCACACTGCTGGTACAGCAGCTGTAGACAGCACTGTCATGGACCGTCAGTGATTGTTTCTGTAAGACCACTGGCTCCAACTCTCAGTCCGTTTTGTTGTATGTTTAAGTTCACTTGACGAGAGGCTTAAACTGAGAAAAGGGGGAAGCGCAGCTCATGCAGCTTTTTGAAGCTAAATGAGGTCACAAATAACACAGCCATGTACATCGAGTGGACCAAACATCAATAAAGTTTAACGTGCACCCAAGGCATGTCAGTATGTGCTGACCACGTAGTTCAGGTTTATTGAGACAGTTGTCTGCAGGGGACACGTCAAGCTTAATGTTCAGGGACATTGAGAGAGTGCTGGTTTATCTCATGAAAATGATATACAGCTCTTCACACTGCACAGCACTTTATAGTCTCTTGTCATTAGTTTGTCGTCTTGTTTTGGTCATCGCAGTAGTCATCGTCGTCGTGTTGTTGTTGTCGGAGTAGTTGTTGTTGTTGTTGTCTGCTGTGTGTCAGTTGTCAACCATCTTATATCTTATTCTTAACTATAATAGATATATAGTATATCTATATATAGATTATAGATATAATGCGGAACAATAAGCATGGACTCTTGGCGTCAAATAGAGACACACCACTGTCCGTAATTCTGTGATGTTGTCACCACCAAGGGTTCAAAGAAGAATCCAACAGCACCCCAAAGCAGTCAGCGAAAGATAGTAGAATAAAACAAAACGAATCTGTGGAGAGGTAAAAAATGTTGCTGAAGAACTAAAAACATTGCTGGTGCAGTCGTCAGGATATGGGGGGGTCAGTGCTGTCAGTGTTTTATAGGTTGTGTTCGCTGTCTGCCATCACGTGCAGTCAGTGTTTTTACATGTGTTTTTTTATTTCTGTTCGATGATAGGAACTTCCATTTGTGTCTGCAATTGTTAACCATTTCTATCCTGGTGTTTAGGGTGCTAATTGTGGTTTGCATAATATCATATATTTTTCTGTTAGACATAGATTTACATCTTTTTGAAATGTTATTATATGATGCAGCTCTTTTTAAGATTTTCCAGGATATGTTGTAGTCTATATTTTTTTTTATCTTTGAGTTTCCAAATATATTTACTCAATTCTGTTTGATTTTTGTATCTTTCTTTGTTACATGCGCACAGAGTAAAATTAAAATGACACAGTTTTGAAGAACTCACAGCAGTCGGTTTTCCTCTGCCCCAGATCGCCTGGCACTCTCCACACAGTTTTAGCTGTAAGGTGTGTTCAGAACAATTAGTAATGATAACGTAAAATCACGGTGGCCATGGTGACTTCCCCCACCCCACCCCACCCCACCCCACCTTTTTTTACTTTTTCATTTTTTAAGTGCCCCCTCGCCTCTTGGATACCTGTGTGAAGTTTCAATTCACTTTAAATGCGACACAATGTCTTACATTTTATCTTTGGTGCTTGCTCCCTCGCTCGTTTGCGGTGGTCAAGCAAACATCATCTTATTGTTTTGTTTGTTTGTTTGTTTTGCTTTTGTATGATGATTGTACTGATAATGGATTTTTACTTTTTTCATTCTGATATTGTTTTCCGTGTGTTTATGGTATATGTGTTTGTTCAAAAACTATTATAACTTCTTCAGGTTGACCGGTTTGATGGGCTCATTGTATGCTCTCAGTTGTATATGAGGTTGGTGACCTCCTTTGGGTTCGATGTATTTACACATGTTATTGTCTTCTTCAAAGCTGATTCGTAAATAGAAATGGACAGTATTCTCTCAATTAACTGCCATGGACTCAATAGTTCGAATAAGAGACGCGATGTCTTCCATTATTTAAGGTGTAAAAAATATTCTGTGAACTTCTGGCAAGAAACTCATTTTGAATAAAAGATGGAATGGTATATCCAGTATGAGTGGGGCTATAAGGCGTATTTTCTCAAGTTACTCTTCCAACGCAAAAGGAGTCGCAATTCTGTTTAATAACTACTTTGGATTTAAGGTAAGCAAATTGTTAAGGGTGATTCTGGAAACTTTCTCTTAATAAATGCTGAGATACATAGGAATGATTACTTTTTAGTTCATATATATTGGCCAAATAGGGATGACGCAGATAAAATGTTGGGCTTGGTATATGAAAAGTTGTAATAGGTGGGGATTTTAATCTGGTCCTTGACCCTCTAGAGATTATCATAATTACAAACATATAAATAATCCTCACGCAAAACAGTCTGTTGAAAACTGGAACGATAATTGGCGGAAACTAAACCCAGAGTGTGGCCGTTTTACGCGCAGAGAACTAATCCTTTTCACAGGTCAGGCTAGATTTCTTTTTGATATAAGACACAGTGGTTTGTTTTTATACTGATGAAGTACACATTGAATCCAGTTACAGAACAGATCACTCTGCTGTGTTGTTAAAGGTAAATTCGATGAAGACATGAAGCGCAATGATTTTTGGAAACTTAACTCGTCTCTGTTGAATGATAAGTCATATTTAGATGAAATTAATACTGTGATTGAAAACATTAAAGAAGAATACTCTATAGACACACACAAAAAAAATACTGATAAAACAGACGAAAAAGTACAATTCTCAATTTCTGATGATCTATTTCTCGATTCCCATAATTGAAAATAAGGTCGAAAACAACTGCTTATGCTATTGCGAATAAAAGCAAGACTAATGAAGAGGAAAAACAATTAGAACAAGACATTATTAATTTAGAAAAAAAAAAGAAAAAATGAAGATGATATCAAAGTCATTAACGAGAAAAAAGAGAACGACTGTCGGATATCACAGGAAAACGAATAGAAGGAGTTTTGTTAAGATCACGCGCTAGATGGATAGTAGATGGGGAGAAAGTTAGTGCTTATTTTTGTAATCTCGAAAAACGGTATTACATCAGTAAAACATGCCTTGACTATTTGATAAACAAAATAATGTTTTAACAAATCAAAAAGACATACTAAAAGAAGTATATAGTTTTAATAAAACATTATACACAGAAAATATTGTAGAAAAATTGTGATATGAAAAATTTGGTGGAAGACGTCCTCCATTTAAATGAAACAGAAGCTGTGGACTTAGAAGGTCTTATCACATTGGAGGAAGCGATATATGTCTTAAAGACAATAAAAAATAATAAATGCCTGGATCCAATGGCTTCACTTTTGAATTCTTTAAAGTCTTTTGGAAACAGATTGGTGTGTTTGTTGTTAAAGCATTAAATGCAAATTTTGCAGAAAAGAGAACTGCAATGTGTACAAAGAGAGGGAATCATTACATGTACCCAAAAGGTGGTAAATCCAGGCAGTACATAAAAAACTGGAGACCTATATCTTTGTTAAATGTCGTTTATAAGATATGATCCTCTTGCATTGCCAACAGAATCAAATCTGTGTTGCCTAAAATCATAAATGAAGATAAGACTAGATTCATTAGAAATAGATACGTCGGCGACCATGTAAGTTTAATATTTGACACTATATCTCATTTAGATGAAAATTATCTGTCTGGTTTGTTGTTAAACAAAGACTTTGAAGATCCAGGACCATTGCCCTATACAGCGAGCTTAACCAACTGCAGAGTCTATACCGACATGCAAGGTGTGTTTCTGAACAGTCGTGACATCCCATGTCACGGCCGCACAGGCAAAAAGCTCGGGTCAGAATCCTTGACTAACCAGCCGCCGTGGCGAAGTGGTTAGCGTCGCGGACTCCCGGCTGGGAGGTCGTGGGTTCGAATCCCATCAGAAGTCATGTGGGTTTTTCTGCCCCGACCGGCTCCTACCCAGAGTTGAGTTTGCTACGGGCTCAGTTGGGAAGACTGGGACCACACAGTCGAGTTTCATCTACTTAATGGATGCGTTTCTGAGAGTGTTGCTCAAATTTCCTGACCAACACTGCAGGTGCCTGTATCTCTCGGGCCTGGTTGACGCCGGGATCTATTATGAAGATGTAAATAAGGTGTTCATCCGACTAATATTAAGTCGGAAACAGGGATCTCCCATCGCGACGCCCGTGTTGGCCCCGCTCCTTTCGTATTGTCTGTTCCTGTTCGTCCTGTCTGTCCTAAAGTTTGATATTTTTTTTATGGATGGACGTATGAAAGGATGAACGAGGGCTCTTTATTTTAATTTTTTTTTTTTTTTTTTTTTGGGGGGGGGAAATAAAGGGAGTTAATTTCTATTTCCACACATAGTAAACAAAACTGGGAAATCTTTTCTTAAAATTAAATGTGGATTTCAAATTATATTTTAACATAAAGAGAAATTAAGTGATAATATGAATGGTTCGCACACACTGTTTTCATGTCTTTCTTCACTGCACCTACACATTTAGAGTTTTTATGAAGAATTTCTTTGAAAGACACTGATCTTCGCCGCAGGGCGTTTTTTTTTTTTTTTTTGTTCTGGTTTTGGCGCATTCCAGCGCCTTCTACCAAGGCAGATCGCTCGAGGTCCATCGGGAGGCTGGCTCGGACACCTTGGCGACTGGCAGCTGTGCCAGCAGTGGGGACCTGAACCGGCGATGCAGCTGACGGACTCAGGCACCGTGGAGGGGTCTGCTGCAAGACGTGGTTCCTGGACTCCATTGATAGATGAGCTGAGTGACTTTGAACTGTGGTGTAGAAGGCGTGGAAGCAGCTGTGTGCCAGCCAAGACAGTATGAATGGATGACCACTTTGAATGAATGGAGTGTGGATGACATTAGTGTGAAAGGGATTGAATTGTGTTGTTGTCCTGTGAATTAATGTGTAGGTGTGTCCTTGCTTTTTCTTCTTTTACTTGAAGGGACATAGCGATTAGTGGGATTTAGGGCAAACAATAGGCGGGTGACCTGGTTCTGGGGGAAGGTGTATTGGGGTTACTTTGTCCCCTTAAATAGATAGTTTCTGGTAGGTATCTATCCTTTTTCTCTAATTCCCACCTTCTCAGAACTCGTTCCTCATCTGTCCTCTTTTCTTTTTTAGTTTCCCTTGTCCCATATCTGTGTGAATGACAATGTGAAATTTATGTTAGTGTTGTCAAAATAAATGTTGTTTTGAATTTACCCCTGCGTTTCCTGGTGTGCCTTTCTCCACCACTTACTCTGTCTCCTTCCTAACCCCTAGGTCACTTGACCTTGACAATTATGGTGGAGATGCCGGGGAGGAAGACGTCGAGTGAGTGGTGGTAGAGTAGTAGTCGCTACACCCTCTGCTTACCCCACCAGGTCTCTCAGGAGGTTGTGTATGTGTACTGTTAGTGGGAGGTTGGTAGGGTGGGCTCTAGAGTAGTAGAGAGCCAACAGTGTGGACCGTGTCGGGATTGTCGCGGTGGAGATTCCTGCGTTCCGCCAGGGTCGGCGGCATCCTTTCGCGTCCGTAACCGTGTCCTGTCTTGCGTTGTGGTATTTTCCGGGATTTAACTGCCGACATATTCATTTGAGTTCCGAACTCCTGTACCTTAGCTCTCACATCTAGCCAGGTAGATAGTGGGAGTAAAGCTTGGGAAGGGACAGGGGGGGTCGGTATAGAATAAGTCTTGTCTGTGCAGAGGCAATGGCATCAACGGTTGTGTTGATCAGTAGTGAGCGTGATTTGGCAGTACCCAAGACGACGACTGGGTAGCCAGGTGAGTGTAGGCAGGAAAAGCATACGCACACCACTTGGTCGAAATTTGGTGAGGAATTTCCGCTAGGATAATATTCCCCTCTTTGAAAACACAATAATATGAACACACACAATATATATATACACACACACATATACATATATATATATATATATATATATATATATATATATATATATATATATTTATAGTTATCTTGTTATTTTCCTAAGTCCTGTTTTGATCTATTATATAACTCTTTTTGAGTGGTTATATTTCTCCTTGTGGGTTGGAAAAAAAAAAGAGAAGAAATTTTCTTCATTTCCTGTTTGTAAGTACATTTACTTCTAAGTTCTCGTTAATCTAGCTCTCTTTATATTATCGGTCTTTGTATAAGTGAGTGGCATGTGATGAGAATAAAGTTGTCCAGGAGTGAGAAAGGCATGTGTGATATGGACTCTGTCTATGTGTCGATCCATTGCGCCTCTTGCTTCTTGTTTACATCACCCCCACCCTCCTTTTTTTCTTCACAGTGTCCTTGGTATAAGCCTTACCTTAGCTCTCACGCTCATTCAGTGACACAGACGCATTCCGTGCGTGCAAACCGGGCTTAACGTGGCAGATTTTGCGCCGTCCCTTTACTTTTCGTTGAGTCAGGGAATGATGAGTGGCCGTCGTTTGCTTCCGCATTCATTGGCGAGGGTTGCTGGGTCAATAGGCCGTCCCGTGTTGATACTACTTCGCTGCGTTTGTTGTCATATTTTATGCTGTCTCATCCCTATTGTTTGTTTACCCGTTGTTTACCAGTGGTGTTTGGGAGCAGACAGTCCTTGGAAACCTATGGTCGAGGTTCGATAGCCTGCTTCAGTGCTCAAGGCATAGCGACAGTAAGAGGGGACTAATAACGTTTGTTCCATCAGCTGATTGGTAAGCTGGTTTAGACAACTGGTGATAACGTGGTTTCTGGCCTGTTTGATATTGTGTGCAGGCGGCACACTAGGGTCTTTAATTGTGTGTTCTTGTTGAAAAAAAAAATTGTCATTTATCTGATTACATTTTCAGCACAAATTTGTTTGTGCATACTCCTTAAGGTGCGCATAAGGAACAAGCTGGGTGCTTCCTTTCTCTTGATCGCTCATATTTGCGGGTGTAAGTTGTGAACCGAGTAGGTTTGTTCTGACTACTCGTAAGGCTCACGTGGGCGGTCACACTTGGCCGTTGATTAAGTCGCTGATGTGTTGATCAGGGAATAATTGAGCCAGCGTTTGTTGTAATTACGATATTTTGTGCCTACATCGCAAGTGTGTCGGCAAGTTACACACGGACCAGTCAAGGGAGACAACTAGTTTGTTTCAGTTAAGCTGTTGATTTTTCAACGAATAACGCTGTGACGTGGCACAGTGTGATTTCCGCACAGGTTTGTTGTTGCGACTACTCTTGGTCGTAAGCCAGATAGTGTCGGAAAGGTGGTTAGAGACTAGTTGATCAAGGAAGACAAAGCTAGGAAGGTGACTACCGTGGTGTGGCTACGCTTAGCCTAGACAACATGAACAAAGTGTTGTGCTCACCCATAGTTAGCGCCGTCGTCGAGAGAGATAATTTGGGTACCTGTTTCATTGACTGTCAGGCTTAGTGACTTGGGTCTTAAAGTCAAGAATTGTCAATACTGATTTACTTTTCTGGCAATTAGGTCAGTGGATTCCAGACGTGGCTATTGTGCTTGCTCGATAGTTGAGACTAGGTTACAAGAATAATTTAGCTTCTTTCAACAGGAGTTTAGTACTTTTCCTTGCCAGATAGGGACTTGAAGTTCCCTGGTTTATAACTTCAAGTTGTTCCCCATTGTGGAGAGTTGTCACACTCGTTTCTGATTCTTGGGATGCAAGGTATACCCAACCGTACTGCCACTTCAGATCTTTTCACACCTTCGATTTGCGATTTTGCGAAAAGAAGAGTGCTTGGTGATGGCAGACGAAAGTGATCGTCGCTTCACGCGTTCCCAGGCAAAAGTCACTGAATTCTTCCGGGTATGGGAACCCTGTTGCTGTGACTACACACGCAGCCAGTGGCCCCATAACCCAAGTAGTTTCTTCCTCGAGGGAATCTTTGTCTCCAGCAATCTCTCAACCCTCCTTATATGATAGAACTCCTTCAGGACCACCGCCCCCTCGGAGGCATTATCTGACCTCTATGAGTGCTGACTTCCGCCTTCGTCCTCCTCTTGCGCATGATGAGAGATGAATTCAGACCTGTTCCTCCTCCTCGCTATCCAGGACCAGGATCCATGGATCCCTTTGTAATCATGAGAATGGAGAGAGAGGAGAGAGAGGGAGAAAAGAGAGGGAGGAGGAAACGAGGGAGAGAGAGAGAGAGAGGAGAGAGGTGAAGGAAAAGAAAGATGAGAGAGAGGAGAGGGAAGCGAAGGAGGAAAGAAGATGGAAGATGGAGATGGAGGAAAAACGATTAGAGAGAGAGAGAGAGAGAACGACGATGGAGAAAGAAATGGAAGAACGTCGATTAGACAGAGAAGAGAGAAAGAGAACGCAAGAAATACAGGAGCAGGGACAAGAGTTTCGACTTCACTGAAGAAGAGGAGAAAGAAAAGATGCGAGTTGAACTCCTGGAACAACTAGGGGTGGCCGAGAGTGGAGAAAAACTACCGAAGTCGAACAACTTCACACTTCGACACCAACAAGGATGAGCAATCAAATTGTCACCCCTGCTCTTCCCTTAGCTCCCCCGGTGCTTCATATGCCCATTTATAATGCCAATGAATCCATTGATACATACATTGAGCATTTCGAAGCTGTGGCAGATGTATATCAACTAACTGAAGATCTAAGAGCAATGTACCTCATGGGAAATTTGACGGGGAAGGCCAAGGAGGCATTCATCAACATTCCTTCAGGAGCGACCTACGCTGAATTGAAGGCGGCTTTGCGACGTAGACTGCAAATGTCGCCTGAAACATATAGAAAACAGTTCCGAAACATGAGGAAGTCCTCAGATGAAACTTTTCATCAGTTTGGGGAGCGTCTCAAAAAGACAAATGAACTATTGGTTAGAGTCGTCAGGAATGGAGCTCAAAGACTGTTTTCTCCTTGAACAATCATGAACTCTGTTTCTTCTGAGCTGCGATGTAAGCTGGGCGAGAGTCAACCCAAGTCATTCCAGCAAGCGATTGAGATCGCTGAAGCCTTCGCTGATGCTCGGCGACATTTTAAAACCTATGGCTCATGGCGAATCCACCAGATCGCATGATAAGGAACCGAAGAACAGCAAGCAAGCGCCCCAGATCGGAGGTGAGGGATCAGATCCATCACAGAACCCTCGATTTCGAAGGAAGAACTGCTTCCTTTGTCATGCCCCTGGACATATAGTCAAGAATTGTCCCCAGCGGAGCGACAAATCGAAGCCCTCCATGTCACAGGCCAAAGTGGCTTTTGGAGAGATAGAGGTGACGACACCAACATGTCCCAACTTTCCCATTGATAGTTTCTGGCAAAGTTGTGGAAGCTATCAGGGATACTGGCGCCACGTGTGTGTTCGTCGACGAGCGACTGGTACCTCCCGAGGCGCCACGCGGAGAAGAGTGCCAAGTGACAGGAATTGAGTCATCGTTCCGGGTCACAAGGTCAACAGTGCTCGTTGACCTATCTACACCTTACTTTAAAGGGAAGGTGTGGGCTGTCGCCCTTCAGCGTCCAGCATATTCCCTATTGATTGGAAATTGGGTAAACTTCGAGGATGGACAACGAAAGAGAGTATCTGCCGAGTTACCCCCAGAAGTGCTTGGAGACGTCGCTACACGATCCCAAGCCAAGAGGGAGCAAGAGTCCTTGAAGCCACTGCTCAAAACGTTGACACGACATGACTCAGTGACGTTGGACCCACAGACTGTGCGTACACTGCAGAAGGGAAACCCAAGCCTTAACAACGTAAGGGATTTGGTTGGGAAGCCTCCCAAGAACAAACAGAAAAACTCTGTGGAGTCATCGAGCGGCGAGGATTAATTCAGAGGCGCTTTACCACCCCCCACTGGAATAGTGACCCAGCTGGTTGTGCCTTCATCGCTGCGCGATACTGTGTTACGTTTAAGCCACGACTCACCCATGGAGGTCACTTGGGAACTCGCCGGACGCTCGAAAGAATCCAGCAGGATTTCTACTGGCCTAGGCTGCCTAACGACGTACGCCAATATTGCCGGACATGTGATGTGTGCCAGTGCACGACTTCGAAAGGGCGAAATACCAAAGTGCCTTTGGGGACAGTACCCCTGGTCACTACTCCATTTAGTAAGGTTGGAGTCGACCTGATTGGTCCCATCATCCCTTCATCAGACCGTGGTCACAGATATGTGCTTGTCATGGTTGACTACGCCACACGCTACCCCGAGGCCACTCCGCTCAAAAAGGTCGATGCAGTCACAGTGGCGGAAGCCCTGTGGGAGATGTGGACCAGACCGGTATTCCTGACAAAGTACTATCTGACCAAGGGACCCAGTTCCTTTCCGACATCATGACCGAGGTGTACAAGCTCCTACAAATCCATCGCCAAACTACCACTCCTTACCATGCACAGACCCAATGGATTGGTTGAGCGTTTCAACTGTACCCTAAAGCACATGATTCGGAAGCTGGCACAGGAGCAACCAAAGGATTGGGACCGATACATCCCAGGTGTGCTTTTTGCTTACCGGGAGGTTCCACAAGAAAGCTTAGGATTCTCGCCGCTTTCGAGCTGTTATGGCAGAACTGTGAAGGGACCCATGGCAGTCCTAAGAGACCAGTGGACCAAGGAGGGGACTGATGAAGAACCCAAGACCCAGGCTGAGTATGTACTCGACCTGAAAGAGAGAATCGCCACAACTTGTGAGTTAGCACACCAAAATCTTGCACAAGCACAGAAAAGGTACAAAGCCTTCTATGACAGAAAAGCACGTCACAGGTGGTTTGAGGAGGGCGACGAGGTGTTACTGTTATTGCCTCTCCACCACAACAAACTACAACTCTCCTGGCAAGGGCCCTTCAAGATCGCCAAACGTGTTGGCGATTGGAACTATGTTGTGATGATAAGAGGGAAAGAGAAGCTGATTCACGCTAACCTTCTGAAAAGATGCGAAAGGAGACAACTATGTGCTGCCGGCTTCACCCCTGTTGTCGTTGAGGGAATGGAAGAGGAACCTCCTCTTGTTTTTGACATCCCATGTGTGAGCGTGCAGCAGGAGGAAACATGGCAGGATGTCAAAATCTCTGACAATCTCACTCTAAATCAAAGAAAATCTGTGGAAGAACTGTGTGAACAGTTCCACGACATTCTGTCCGACGTTCCTCTCCGATGTGATTTAGGGACATGCCCTTTGAGTTTGACCAAGAAGAACCAGTTCGAGTCAAACAATATCCCTTGCCACATTCCCAGATGGAAACCGTCAAAACAGAAATCCAAGCCATGCTACGGATGGGGGTGATTGAAAGGTGTAGTTCACCTTTTTCTTCACCCATTCTGTTAGTGAAGAAATCAGATGGGAAAATGCGCTTCTGTGTCGACTTTTGCAGACTAAACAAAGTCCTGAAGTTTGACGCCGAACCAATGCCAGACACAGACAAAATATTTGCGCAGCTGGTGAGGGCCCAATACTTCACCAAATTGGATCTCGCCAAGGGATATTGGCAAATCCCGATGAGAGCTGAAGACAGGGAGAAAACGGCATTTACCACACCAGAAGGACAGTTCCAGTTCCTGGTAATGCCGTTTGGACTTAAAACGGCAGGTGCTGTCTTCAGTCGCATCATGCGACTTATGCTGGAGCCGCTGAGGATGGAGCATGCTCACAATTTCATTGACGATCTCCTACTGGCAACTGAAGGATGGGAAGAACACTTGCAGTCGCTCAGGACCTTATTCAGTTGGCTGCGACAAGTGCAACTGGCCGCACGTCCATCCAAATGTCAGATTGAGAAGCTGAAGTTCCTTTCCTCGGACATGTCGTGGGACAAGGTCACATGGCACCACAGCAGGACAAAGTGCAACGTATCCAGGAGGCCAGACCACCCAGGACCAAGAAAGAATTGAGATACTTCCTTGGATTCACTGAGTGGCCAAGCCTCTGATGGATAGGACCGCTGCCAGGAAACCTGGAGACTTTACAATGGGACGCTGAGGGCAAAGAGGCTTTCGAAAAGCTCAAGGAAGCGGTCTCTTCTGAACCTGTGTTGCAGCTTGCAGACCCGACCAAACCTTATGTGCTGCGTACCGATGCTACCAGCACAGGACTTGGCGCTGTTTTGCTGCAAGATCAAGGCAAGGGATTGTTACCGGTTGCATATGCGAGCAAGAAGCTGGTGGGAGCAGAGTTGCGGTACCACACAATAGAACAAGAATGTCTTGCCGTAGTGTGGGCAACTCGACGGTTTTACCCATACCTCTATGGACGAGAGTTTACCCTGGAAACTGACCATCACCACCCGCATATTTGCATCGGATTCGTCCAGTCAGCCGTCGTTTGATGGGGTGGGCCATGGAACTGCAAAGTATGGCCTTTTTCCTTCCGGCACATCCCGGGTAAAGGTAATGTGGAAGCAGATTTCCTGAGTCGGATGACGGAATAGCTAGCCGTGTTCTTTATGGACTGACATTCATTTTTTTTTCTTCAACATAAACTACGGCGCCGTACATGTGATTCCAGAGACATGTACGTCAGAGGCTGCTGTAGTCTGTGCCTCAGTGGCACGAGCCTTTCAGTTGGGGGGTGTTGTCACGGACGCCTTTTAAATTCTTTAGTTTATACATAAGGGATTGTTGCTGACAGGCAGTGTGTCAGTTTTAGCTTGTGTGGAGGTTAGAGCATAGAGGTCATGCTCTCAAGCGTGTCGTCCATGGGGTTGCAGCATCCTCTGACTTGACTGTCCCCTTCAATTAAAAAAAAAAAGCTGAATGTGAGGGGCACGCAAGAGCGAACGTGTGTACAGATGATACGGCGCACGTGTGAGTGTGCGTTGCCGCGCAGCTGTGTGTGCGTGTGTGTGTGTGTGTGTGTGTGTGTGTGTGTATGCGCGCGTGTGTGTATGTGTGTATGTGGGTGTGTGTAGGCGCGCGTGTGCGCGTGGGTGGGTTTCTTTTTTTTTTTTAGATACCTGGCCAGAGTTTCAGGCCGGATTGTGTTGCTCGTGTTTTTCTGGCAAGTTGACATTCTCGAGATGTCCCTGGGTGGGACTGTAACTGTATTCAGACTTGTTGCAATCTTGGGTTGGTCGATCTTGGGTTTTGGTTAAGCACTCGATTCGCTGGCAGCCGAGTGGTAAGGATCCCCATCCTTGGGTAGTGGGCCTCTTTTGTCTACTTCATCGTAGCACTGCAGCGGGGGACCTAGCCGTTCGCTCAGCTGAAGGAAGCCGCTGGTCTTCTGTTGGGATCTCTATCCCTACCCACTGCCATCTCTCCATTGGGTCGTCCAGGACCCTGAAGTTCCTTTGGTGGGGACTGGTTGGTCGAGTCCCGTCTTCCGTCGAGACTGGGGGCTGGCCGGCACTTCCTTTTGACCACCCGCCGTTCTGGTAAGAATTTATTTCTGTATATAGAGAAAGTATTTTGTTATCGTGAAACCACCCCCTTTTCGCAAGTGAAAGAGAAGAGAAAAAAAAAAAAAAAAAAAGTTTTTTTTTTATTTTATCCATTTTCCATCTTGCTTGTAAAAGGGTGTGTAGTCGAGGCGTGTCTGCGAAGCGCTCTCGAATATTTTCGGCCCATTCGGAGTGTTCCGATTGTGATTTATGTACTCTGACTCTATTTCTGTTTTCCTTTACCCAATTCCTGAGTGATTTCTGGGGAAGGAGAAGCTCGCTTCATGGTTGTAAAAAGAATTCCGTATCTTTTGTGGCACCAGGACTATAGGGTTGTCTTTGTGCTAGAATGGTTTTGGGCGCTGCTGTTAACCAAGGAAGGATATATATGGATGGTTGATTTCTGACAGCCCAGAAGTCTTGCTGGATATGTTGGTGCCTGACCGGTCGGAATTTGACATTATTATTTTAAAAAATATTTGTAATTTAGAATACAGACATGCGAGATGGATGCGGATGTAAAAATAAGGTGTTCATCTGACTAATATTAAGTCGGAAACAGGGATCTCCCATCGCGACGCCCGCGTTGGCCCGCTCGTTTCGTATTGTCTGTTCCTGTTCGTCCTGTCTGTCTGTCCTAAAGTTTGATATTTTTTTTATGGATGGACGTATGAAAGGATGAACGAGGGCTCTTTATTTTTTTTTTTTTTTTTTTTTTTAAAGGGAGTTAATTTCTATTTTCACACATAGAAAACAAAACTGGGGAATCTTTTTTCTTAAAATTAAATGTAGATTTCAAATTATATTTTAAACATAAAGAGAAATTAAGTGATAATATAAATGGTTCGCACACACTGTTTTCATGTCTTTCTTCACTGCACCTACACATTTAGGGTTTTATGGAGAATTTCTTTGAAAGACACTGATCTTCGCCGCAGGGCGGTTTTTTTTTTTTTTTTGGTTCTGGTTTTGGCGCATTCCAGCGCCTTCTACCAAGGCAGGTCGCTCGAGGTCCCATCGGGAGGCTGGCTCGGACACCTTGGCGACTGGCAGCTGTGCCAGCAGCAGGGACCTGAACCGGCGACGCAGCTGACGGACTCAGGCACCGTGGAGGGGTCTGCTGCAAGACGTGGTTCCTGGACTCCATTGATAGATGAGCTGAGTGACTTTGAGCTGTGGTGTAGAAGGCGTGGAAACAGCTGTGTGCCAGCCAAGACAGTATGAATGGATGACCACTTTGAATGAATGGAGTGTGGATGACATTAGTGTGAAAGGGATTGAATTGTGTTGTTGTCCTGTGAATTAATGTGTAGGTGTGTTCCTTGCTTTTTCTTCTTTTACTTGAAGGGACACAGCGATTAGTGGGATTTAGGGCAAACAATAGGCGGTGACCCGGGTTCTGGGGGAAGTGTATTGGGGTTACTTTGTCCCCTTAAATAGATAGTTTCTGGTAGGTATCTATCCTTCTTCTCTAATTCCCACCTTCTCAGAACTCGTTCCGTCTGTCCTCTCTTTTCTTCTTTAGTAGTTTCCCTTGTCCCGTATCTGTGTGAATGACAATGTGAAATTTATGTTAGTGTTGTCGAAATAAATGTGTTTTGAATTTACCCCTGCGTTTCCTGGTGTCGGGAGTTTGGGGTGTCGACTGTGCCTTTCTCCACCACTTACTCCGTCTCCTTCCTAACCCCTAGGTCACTTGACCTTGACAGACTCGCAGACGTAATTCATTTGTTCAAAATATGCATAAAACGCCAGATTACGCCCCTAGATAGAATAGCAATTTTGAAATCCATCATCCCTTCAAAGCTGACTAATATTTGGCTGTTTCTACCAAACCCACCAGATGCTTTCTTTCAAACATGCCAGAAAAGATGTTACAAGTGTGTGTGGAATTAACAAAAACAAAAAAAACAAAGAAAAAAAAAAAAAAAAAAAAAACAAAAAAAAAAAAAAAAAAAAAATCAGTCGAAAAACAGTGCATAAAAGGGTACGGGATGGAGGTATTGGTCTTCCTGATGTAAAAACCTGCGTGATATCTTTAAAACTATCCTGGATCCATAGGACTGAAAGATCAAACCACAAATGGAAACATATTCTTCTCAGTAATTTTCCTCTTTGGCCTCATATGAGTAAACATGGTTCAGAGATTATCTCAAAATTTACAAAATATAATCCATTCTGGGCAGACGTCCTTGAAGCTTACAAACTTTTTTTTAATTACAAATGTCTGCCAAAAATTCCGCTGAACTACTTGCTGAACCAGCTTGCTTCAACAAACGTATTCAAGTTGGGGAAAGACACATTGTCTCTAAAATGCTTCAAACAAGGGTATCTACTATCTCGCACACTTTTTTTTACGATAATGGTCAGCTCCTTTCCTACGGACACTTCAAGAAAAATATGATGTCAATATTGATTTTCCACCTTACACTGGGTATAAGTTAGCAATAACTGTATTCATAAAGAAATCTCACATTACCATCGAAAACAACAAAATAATGTATTACTTTTCCATTCTGTTATTAGATACTGATTGCCACTTATAAAGCTTCAAAGACTTATTACGATATACTGATTGATAATCAGTTGAGAGCTCCTTGCTGTGACAAATGGGACATACCCAACTTTCACAATCTCATGGCTGAAATTCATGCTTTTTTATGCACATAAGATTGCAGATGTAAAACGTAAGTGGTTTCAGCCGAGAATTATTCACAGTTACATGTTTTTTTTTTAAGAAATCAGAGTTACTGATAATGATAAATGCAGCTTTTGCAGATTGTTTAAAGATTCTATTGACCATATGTTTGGAAATGTACTCATGTCAAATACTTCTGGAGTAGGTTAATTGATTTAGTAAAAGAGAAATGCACTCACGCACAAAATATATGCCTAACAGAGTCTCTCATACTTTAGGATTTCGACATAACAATCGCCATTGATTACATTTTTTTTACCTCATTATTCTTCGAGCAATACATTACTTACATAGGTGTAAGTTAGAAGGCAGTCTTCCACATGTAGCGGTTTTCTTGAAAATTTTGACCTCTAGATATAGAATTGAAAAATATGACTTATACTTAACCATGAACCACATGGATTTTCATGCCAGATGGCTTGCATATGAAGCTTTGATTTCTAATACCTAGTTGCTTTAGTTACCGTCTCTGGAACATGTCTTTTAGTATATAAATGCGCATGATGCACAATAATATAACAACAGTTACTAGACTAGCTAGCTGATGCCATCCTTTTCCTTTTTTTTTTTGTTTTGTTTTGATCTTTTGCTGAGGATATCCTGTGTGGCCCTTGTATGCTGCCGAAATATTTCTGTATATTGGTACTCAAGAGATGATGTACCTTATGATAATAACATACATTATCTTCACTTGCTGTGACCCACCCCATTCTGTCTTCTTGTTTCTTGGCTTGTCTGTCTGTTCGTCTGTCTGTCTGTCTATCCGTCTGTCTTTCCTATTATTTGTGTGAATATTTATCTTGCTATATATATATGATGAGATGAAGAAAATGGGGGAAATATATCATAATTATGAGGAACCCTTCACTAGCTGCCTGAGGGAACCATCGGAATCCCTCTCGAAGGCAGATCTGTTAGTATTGCCTGCTCCTAGGCCTTTCGTCCACTGGATCGGACTCATCAGGGAGACACGGCTGATGATTGTGTCTGCACTCTTGGCGTCAAATAGAGAAACACCACTTGCAATATACATATATATACATATATATATATATATATATATATATATATATATATATATATATATATTTTTTTTTTTCAACAAAGGCATGTATACATCTCTTTGGGTAGTAATATTTATGTATAGTTAATATGTATTTATAAGATGTATACAGGTTTATGTATATTTCTTAAAGCATTGTCTTATGTTTGTAAATAAGTAACTATGTTTTTTTTTATACATAGACAATGCTATGCTGGCACACTCCCTTCTCTCTCTCTCTCTCTCTCTCTCTCTCTCTCTCTCTCTCTCTCTCTCTCTCTCTCTCTCTCTCTCTCTCTCTTTCTTTTCATGTGTGTGTGGTTTGGCTTTTTTTTTGTTGTTTTTTTCTTGCTTTATACCTAACTTCTAGCTATGAATGTCGCTGCTAATTTCTTTTTTCGTTTGGCTTTTTTTTTAATGTGTTTTTCTTTTTGTATGTGGAACAACAATAAAACAAATGACAATATTAAAAACAAAAGAGACCAAGTCATTGTAACTTGCGAATTCAAGCAGGCGTAGTCCTCAGTCATTAGTGGTCTCACTGCAGACGGGGTCGCGGAAATTCACTGGTTTCTTTGTCATGGCAGTCACCCTGAACTCTGAGGATGTCTTTCTTGTCAACCTTGTTGATGACCGTTAGAACCTGAGAGCAGAATTCTTTAATCTAGTCATCATCATGATCAGATGTGGGTGCAAGGAAATGTGCTACTGGGATGTTCACTGGCTTTGACCATGATCCTGCAGAGAACAGGGCAGCGCAGTGCAGGTTGTGCCTCCGCCTGTCTGGGATTCACCGTTATCTCCCCATCTATCTTTGCACAGGTAAAGAATGTGCCAGGAGTATCTATCTCATCGATTAGTTCTTTCAATTATACAGCCTTCCCGAGTGTTCTTACATAGTAAATGAGGAATGTGACAACGTTCCTTCCACCAATACTCGCTAGTTTTTTTTTTTTTCCCTGGTCGCTCTGTGTTTGCGTCCGCCCTGGTAGGAGCCATTAATTGACACGAATCAAGATTTCATATCGATTTTTTGTTCTCTTCCATGAAATTGACTACTTTTGTAATGCATATCTTCTTCTGACGAACACAATATGCTAGCAGTTTATAAAAGCACAACCGAAAGCACTCGGTATGCCATTTCATCGCATGTAACTTCAAGTCAGATATAAAATTAAACAACTTTAATCAACAAAAGACTGCGTTCAATGTCATGTGGAAGTGCTCAGTTTTATTAATGATTTTCCTTTAATCCTTTAGCTACCCCGTGGACATGCTCTTTGGCATTGCCAGTGCGAACATTAATATCATTCTCTAATAGGCTGGATGCAGCAAACATGTCAGCATATATACACACTGCCGTTTGTTTCCAACGGATAAAAGGCACACACTACAGTCGTATTTAAGAGCTAGTCAGCTTTGACCTGAAAGGACAAGATAAATGCTCTCATGCGCTCTGGAGAAATGAGTTTTGTGTTAAGTGCTGCTTGCAACCTCTGCAGAATTTCTTCCTTCGAATCAGTTGTGTCATTTTGTATGTCTGGTTCAGAGTGAAGGAGGTTGGAATGTGATGGAATAGTGGAAGCAGATGACAGTTCCTTTTTTGTTTCGAGGTACGTCATGATTTGAGCTTCGTTTTTCTTTCCTGCGACGTTCTGCTAGCATGTTGAATGTGTACAGAAATGGGTTCAAGGCGGAGTTTAAGGGCAACACAAAAACGGACATGGACACGCTTACTTCTGTAGAGACTGGAACTCCTGCAGCAGACAAAAGACCCAGCAGACCAATGGGACACCAGCAACAGAAATCAGACATGGCCACAGTGATCAGACGGCGAGCAATAGTCACATCCTTCTGCTTCTTGCTCGTGCCAACACTCAGTGCATTACTACGGACTGAGTGAAAAATAAACCCCTGGCCACCTGCGATGAACAAGAGCAAGATAAAGTTTAAAACAATCATGACACCAAAGGAATAGTCATGTCCACGAAACTCTTGCTTGGTTACAGGCAAAGGAATGCAAGTTCCTGTCTGGCTGTAGAAATCCCAATGGGGTATGAGGAGAGGCGTTAAAGAAAGACAAAACCCCACAGCCCAGATCAACACAGAAGTAGTGAGTGCTGACTTTCTCATAAACCTTCTTGTACTGAAAGGAAACTGCAAAACAAGGAACCGATCAAGCGTGATGAACCAGATGGTAAGAGCTGAAACTTCACTGGACAGCAGTGACAGCACTCCTGACCCACTGCAAACAATACTAGTTAGCCAAATATGTTCATTTAAATAATACTTTCCACGATACACACTGTCAGCCACACCAATAATGATTAAATAGATTCCCATCAAACAATCGGCCACAGATAAATTACTCACAAGGATGTTGAAACCAGATGCAGAGTGGGTTTTGAGAATGAAGTTTTCTTAACCAAAAGCAGCCAACATTCCCCAAAAGAGAAGTAACTCCCATGAGCCAAAGGAATGCTCTGAACACATCCCAAACCAACAAGTCTTTCACACGATGACAGCTCATTTTTGGGGAGCGTCACAGAAAATACCAATTCTGTCAGGCAGTATGCCTGGGCAGCACAGTTTATAGTCATCTGCATAAATATACTTAATGGATCGCATGTTTTTTAATATATCGTGTGGATAGTTTTTTTATATCATTTCCTCTCAGGTCAAGCCGTCGTAAGGATGAAAGAGATTGAAATCCTTTTACAATGGTTGACATTCTACTAGACGACAGGTTCAGAGTTTTGAGTGAAACGAAGTGTTTGAAGACCTCCCCAGACAACACAGACAACTGAGTGTGAGATAGTTCAATGGAGATGAGCTTTTCCTGGAAGTTTTTGGTGCCACCAGTCAAACTATTCAGTGGGTTACCCATCAAGGACAATGTTTTGAGCTGCCTCAAATAAAGAAAAACACTCATGTCCAAAGAGTGAATTTCATTCCATGAAATGTCTAAGTATTTTAAATTTGGAAGCGTTACTGTATTGATTGTGCTTATTCTGCATGACCTTAGTTTCAGAAACACAAGAAAGGAATTTGAGGCAAAATCATCGACCGTCATCATTGATCCACTGGCATCCAGAGAACGGAGTTCAGGAAAGTTCATGGCAGAGAAAGGCTGAGGGCAGACAAAGGACAGTCCATGGCACTGACAGTGCTGGGGACACTGCAGTAAATCACACCACATCTCATCATCACGCCAGGGGCATTGTGCTATTCCGTCACACACATGGGAGACATGCAGACAGGTTTGTGTCCACCTGCACCGGTAAAACCCCTGGACAACTGAAATCATTGCAAAACATTTCATCTTCATGCTTTGAACAGTCGTTAACCTTATTACACAAGAGATACACTGGTAGACAATAGCTTGAACTTGGACAGCGGAAATGAGTATCTGGACAATCCTGTTCTAAATTAGCTGACATACGTAAACCACGTTTAGTGGACTCTGCTGTTACTTCGCAGAACAGAGGGTTATAAATAACGTTAATAAAACAGTTTACGTCATACGAATCGACAATACAAGGAATATCACTTCCATCAAAACAATCTGTTATCAAATCCATTTCTCCATCTGCAGAAATACACTGCCCATTTTTACAGCGAAACACACCTACAGAACATGCACTCACCGTGCAAAATGATTCGTCTGAGCCATCCGAACAGTCGTTTATGAAATCACAGACAATAGTGTAGTCCTGTTTCTCTCCGTCATCACAAATAAATTCTGTGATATTGTGGTGTGGTAAAAAAGCATCTGTGAATGATGATGAAATCGATGAATACTCTTTCTTCATTGTCGCCTCATGGTGTGAGTTGTTTCCCAGTTTTTATGGGACAAAAAGCCGCCGTAAGATGAACGAAACTGTTGCCTGAACACCTAAACAGTCTGAGATTTTGTGCAACACTTATGTTTACAGAGGGTTTAATCTCAGGAATGGTAGCAATGCTCTATTGACCTCATTTTCTGTTGTTTCAACCTGACATACATAATGAAAACAAGAGATTGCATCATGAGATGAGATGTAACAGCCCTCCTCGTGCCATGACAGTAAGCAAGGGAGGTTCTGGTATAAAGATTGATGGTCGCGTGATATTCACGTCAAAAGCAACAGTATGGTCAACCCAAAACCAAGCATGAATGTACAAGTGCTGAGGAGCGCTGAGGTTCTTATACAAGCCGATGTAAACACAGTCTGGTATTCTGTTGTAGACGTCATTGAACGCTGTCCATTCTTTATCGTTTTTCATCATGGCCAGACTGCCACCTCTTCTCTGACACTCTGCACGTGCGGCTGACCAGGTCAAAGGGCTGACTGAATGGACTGGAAAGAAGCATTTCCCCCCAGCGTCCACCCACCCTGGACACAGCGAGCTGCTGAAGGGGCAGTGCTCCCCCTCATCCTCTCCTGCATGACATTCCTGCCCCAAGTTGCAGTGCAGGTGGACCTGAAAGCTGGGGTAATCAATCACCGAACAGTTGAAGAGCCCGTTGCTTACTTGGTGAGGAGCTGCAGCCATGTCATGGAAGGAGAAAGACATGTTAAATCCTGCACCGTGTTCACTGGTGTAAAATATCTCTCTTCATCATTGTACAGGTCCAGGGGTGTAAACAGTATGACCAATTTCTTCACCCAACAGCTTTTGGGTGAAACATTGGGGAAGTCATCAACTCCGTAACGCCATTGACTTCCATCATGGCAAATTCTTTTGGCTCCGAAAAGATCTACCCCCCACTTGACCGTTTTGAAATACGACAAACTTACCATGACGTCATTCCCGTCAGGGACGGTGAATGTGTGGCTAACATTCAAAGACAGACTGTGAGGCCGGGTCAGATCAAACGCCGGGGATGTTATGAATCCAGATGTCGGTGACGTCCACACGCAGGAATCATTTGTGTCCACCACTTTGTTGCTGTGGATTTGAATACAATTTTGTACCTTAGTGGGTTGGAGATACCGCCAGGGGTATAATGGACTCGTTTGAATATTGTCACATTTACTGCATTTGTCTTCAAAAGAAGAACGGGAGACTTCTCCTCCTCCTTGTCGAATCCATGGAATAAGAGCCGGTGTGTGTTGTAAAGAAACATGATATATACAGGGATCAAATACATCCAGCAGATCTACCGTCATGACCAGGAAGCGGTCTCTTTGGCACAGTGACCGATAAGTGACAGTGTGAGACGAAATCACTATGGTTGTTGTGCTCTATAAGACCTGAAATCAACCCCTCTGCACCCCGTATGGTGATGACATCGCTAGAGACACAGTCCTCATCACGCACAGTGTGGTGGTGGGCATCTCTGGGTAGTGAGAGGTTTGGAAAGGTACTGTTTAGTTCTTCGTGACATGTTCAACATTCATGAATGTGCAAGGCTTTCAGACTGAGGTTCAATTGTAAACACTCCTATTTCATGACAGCTGGACTGATATAACCTATATTTACGGTTAAAAGCATATTACACTGTTCACTCTCTCTCTCTCTCTCTCTCTCTCTCTCTCTCTCTCTCTCTCTCTCTCTCTCTCTCTCTGTGTGTGTGTGTGTGTGTGTGTGTGTGTGTGTGTGTGTCGCAGTGTGAGGTTTGTTATTTGAAACAATGGGGAATACAGTCAAAGCAGTGACTGACAGTAAGTAAGTACTATATTTCGTGTACTTTGATCGAATGCCACAGGCAGTGACTGACTATAATCGCGACTAGTTTGTCCAAAACCTTCCATAATAATATTGACATAAAAGATTCAGTAACAAGCCTCTTGTTGGGGGGTGGGGTGAAAAGATGGCGTTTGATTCTGTCCTGAATTATGACAGAACTACAGTCAGTGAGTCATCTCTTACTGATGGACATGCTGGTCTTGTGAAAATGGAATGTCCCGCAGAGTTTTAAGTATAGGTGTCATGAATTTCATAAATTAAAAGTCTGTGTTAGTGAGTGGGAACCTGAAATTAATGATACATGAGAGAGAGAGAGAGAGAGAGAGAGAGAGAGAGAGAGAGAGAGAGAGAGGGGGGGGGGGGGGGCACTGGGGGCAGGGTGAAGGTGGATGATGAGAAAGACGAAAAGAAATGTTAATGTTCCATTTTCAGGGTAGAAGGTACACTGTCATATATCTTTGAACCAAACGCATTATGCAGTGCAGCCAAGCTGTGTGAGGCGAAGAAATATTCAAACCAAAACTTTTAGGATAGAGTAAAACTTTATTTCATGGCGGCTCATAGAGAAGTGTAGGAATGTTCAAGTGTTACTGGTGACAAGTTTGATTGATTTTAGTGAAGCCTTTGGCCTTTGGCATTTCAATTCACACACTGTCTGGAAGATATTCATGCCGTATGGCATACCACTTGCTTACTTTTTCAGTGGAGAAGATATACTGTAACTGGAGTCGCTAATTACGAATAGAGGATGAACAGCAGCTGCTTCCAGGTCACACCAGGTCCACCAAGGGTGCATGCTGTTTCCTCCCCTCTTTGCTACAACCGACTATGTATTATACCGGCTGACAAAAAAATCAGAACATTGCCTGATTGAAAAATAATCCTCTGCTAGACCTTTTATTTTACAAAGACATGGCAATTATGGCAGACAGCATCCCAGATCTTTGAAATCTGTTCAGTTCAATCAAATGCAGCACAGGTGGATTTTAATTCACAATGAGTGCCATTTAAATGAAGAGCTTGTAGGCAGACAAGCATTAGTCTAAAAGGTCGGCAATACTAAAGATTTCACACGCCCTTGAAGGTCCGTTTACCACCAAAGCAACGTGGATCATTGTCACTCTTGCACACACACATTCATGACAGCATTTACTCCAAACGCACACGCAATCCTTCCAGTCAACCAAAAGGCGCACCACAGAATGTTTTTTCTTCTCCCCCTCTCTTCCGGAAAAAAACACTTTACTAAATGTATTGAACAATTCCGACAATATACATCACACTCTAGTTAGTTATCAAACAAATCTATACATGTCTCTCTCTCTCTCTCTCTCTCTCTCTCTCTCTCTCTCTCTCTCTCTCTCTCTCTCTCTCTCTCCACACTGAGAGATAAATCAAGTTACGAATTTATATGAGTAAAGTCTTTCTAGATTACTCCTTTGCGGCAAAAAGAATGCACACATCCTCCAAGAATATAAAGTCATGGCCTCTTACACAACATTGGCCTAAGATCCAGACCAGGAGAACAAACAATTCATACCATCATGATGCCATACTTGCATCAGAAAAAGCGCTCGCTCCATACCGTCATGATGTCCCGCCCGCATCAGAAAAAAAGCGCTTGCCCCTTGAACTCTCCAGTCACTGGGTAAGCGATGAGATCCGACTCCTCTACCCGGGATCTTCGATTGCTGGGGCTGAACTATCGGTGTGTTCCCCCACACCATGGCCATCGTTAAACACCCGTCTCAGCACTTAGGAAAACGATGTCGTCGCAGCATCAGAGGAGGAATAGCTGACGGGTTGAAGGGTGAAGGGTGAAGGGTGAAGGGCTGAAACACGAATAAGGTTCGTGTAAGTAACCTGCTTCCCAATTTAACATATGAATTCTTTTCTTTCTCTTTTCTTTAGGTTTTCCCCTGTACCTTTCCCCAACTATCTGTGGCTCACCTGCTAATGACTGGTCAGCGGTGAGGACCCCCCTGACCAATGTCCTGATGGGGTCGAGTCTTTAGGCCATCTCCTGGGCTAAAACTAATTCTTTCCTCCCTCTTCCTAGTGAGTGCATACTCAGTGTTCAAAACACATGACCAGCTTCTTACCAGCCCTTATTAAACTATCTCTCATTGGTCACTTTCAACTAATGACCACCCTTGTTTTATTTTACCGAGTGATCCTCGCAATGATTGGGTCGCCAGCTACACTAGTCAAGCCACATGAATATTCTTCCTTTTTAGTTGTGACACGGGGGAAATGATTCAAATCACTAGAAGAAATGTGAAGGAGCGTCACATGCCTTGATGTGAGGCTACGTCACATGACACCCCCCATCCTCGGTGAAAAAAATTTTCCCTCAATTTTGTTTTAAAGATATACAATTTCACTTAAAATAGCGTGACCCCAAAACTCGATCTGCCAGTATCCTTTAGTTAAGTTCCTTCTGAGAGCTGACACAGAAGTTTTTTCAATTTCTAGGATGGGCTTCGCATCGAACACAGTGATCTTGTACAATTTCCTGTAATCGATGCAGAACCGCACCGAACCATCAGGCTTTTCCACCAATACACAACTGGTGAGCTGTATGGAGATGTAGAAGTTTCTATATGACCTTTAAATCCAGTATTACTTTAATTTCTCTCTCGTCATCCTGTTTTTGCAAACGGGAGGGGGTATGGTCTGGTTCGCATTGGTATTTCAGTACTTAACTGAATACTATGGGGTTCAATACCTGTCACTGTACCTGGGGTATCTGTCAGCACATCCTGAAAGTCTTTCAAAATTTGTTTGAGCTGTTCTGTCTGACTTGCTGACAAATCATTCGACAGAACCACATCATCATAGGTTTCACCTTTGATAGACAGAGTAGGAAGGGGTACAACATCATCTGCACTGGTAGATGTTAAGGATCCTACATTTGCTGTTTTCACAACCTTTGATCTGTCCTTGTACGTTACATTGGGTTAAAAATCATCACTGATAATATCTGTCATGTTGACATCAGTTTTTGAGTTTTTGACATAGGACATATATCCATTCAACTGACTGGTTGATGGCAACATTTGTACGCTCAACATTCGTCTTCAACATGTTCACGTGCAATACCTTTTCAGTGTTTGCCATTTGATCTTATAATTAACTGTATAAAGTTTTCCGACTACCTGAAAAGGACCCTTTCCACATAACACGAAGTTTGTTATTATTCATCAGTGAGTAGTACAAGGACTTTATCCCCTACACGGACGGAAGGAACGTGCCTTTGTTTTTTCTATCTGCAAAGACCTTGTATACATCTGGTTTTTTTCTTCTTCTCAGCTGACTGTTGAGCAAGCTCACATGCATCCTTTAAACGATTATGCACTTCATAAACGTATTGGTAGACATGTATGTCTGTCTTACTTGTCCATTGTGTGATCAGTAGATCCAAAGGACCCCTTGGTGAACGTCCGAAAGACGTTCGAATGGTGAGAATCACAGTGTTTCGTTCGGCATTTCCCTGTACGCGAAAAGCAAAGCTGGTTTGAAACGATTCTATTCCTGGTGTTCCTGCCTTGCAACTTTTTCTCAGCATGGACTTTAACGTTCCAATGAAACATTCAACCATGCCATTCGATTGGGGATGATATGGCGTGGTTGAAATGGAGGAGACTGACAACAGTCTGTAAATTTCCCTCATGAAGTCGGAAATGAATTGCGTTCCACAATCCGAGAGAATTTCGTCTGGAAGACACACTCTGGAAAAAAATCGCGAGTAGGGCTTCAGCGACAGACACTGTATCAATTTTCTTCAGTGGAATGGCTTCTGGAAACCTTGTCGTTGTATCCACCAAAGTTAGGATATAGCGATATCCGGACGAAGACAGTGGGAAAGGCCCAACAAGATCAATAGCCACCTTCCGAAACGGGACGGAAATGAGAGGCATTTTGTGCAAAGGTGCACATGGGACGCGACCTTACTGAGATGTCTTTTGGCAGATGTCACAGGAGCGGCAATATTCTGTAACTTCCTGTGTGACACATGGCCAATAAAACGAATCAAGAACTCTCTTTAATGTCCTTTTGAT
>JADBJO010002716.1:231560-237859 GCA_016801955.1 Conus betulinus | reverse complement strand
AGTGATTGAACCGTCTGTATCACCGTACAGTTCTCCAGTCGTTCTGGTGGTAAGCCTGATGGCTCAATTCGATTCTGTATCGATTATCGGGCTCTCAATAAGGTCACTGTGTTCGACTCTGAACCGATTCCAGATGTTGAGGATATTTTCTGTCGTTTGTCTGAAGGTCGGTATTTTGTCAAAGTAGACCTTGCGAAGGGATACTGGCAGATACCTATGTTGCCTCAGGATAAGGAAAAGACTGCGTTTCAAACTCCTTTTGGGTTGTTGTTTCAGTGGACAAGAATGCCTTTCGGGTTGCAGAACGCACCAGCTACATTCGCAAGAATGATGCGGAAGCTGCAGTTGTATCAGTTTTCAGCTGTAAGTTTTTTTTGTGACATTTTTCTTGCAGCTCGTCTTTGGCAGCAGTTGTTGGACTACTTACGCATGCTTTTGACCCGTCTCAGGTTGTTTGGGTTGACAGCTCGTCCGTCAAAAGTGCTGGCTGGTTTTCAGGAGTTGGAGTTTTTGGGACATATGATTTCCGTTGGTCATGTTCGTCCGGAAGTCAAGAAAGTGCAAAAGATTTTGTCTGTGGGTAAGCCAACTACGAAGAAGCAGGTTCGCTCTTTGTTGGGTCTTTTGTCCTACTATCGCAAATATGTTCCTCATTTTGCTAGTCTTACTGCACCTTTGACTGAACTGACTAAGGGAGATAAGAAGCGTCAGATTGAGTGGTCTGATGAGTGTCAGAAAAGTTTGGAGAAGGTTCAAGCTGTACTCAATTCATTTCCTGTGTTACTTCTTCCTAACTTGGATGAAGATTTTGTCTTACGTACAGATGCTAGCAGTAAGGGCATGGGTGCATGTTTGCTACAGGAAAAGTCAGGACTTTTACATCCAGTGCAATACGCTAGCAAAAAGTTTTCTGTGGTGCAAGAGAGATACTCGACTATTGAAAGGGAGTGTCTTGCTTTGGTCTGGGGACTGGACAAGTTTTGCTAGGTTTTTATCAGGGAGACCTTTTGTTTTGCAAACTGACCACAGACCGTTGACATTTTTGAAAGCGTCAAAATAAAAAAATAATCGCCTGTTAAGATGGGCATTAAGCATTCAAGAGTACTGTTTCACTGTTGAGCCTATCTCTGGGACATCTAATATTTCGCAGATTTGTTGTCCAGGGAGAGTGCTATACCATGTGTTTTATGGTCCTGCTGATGCTGTATTTTGTATTTGTGATTGATCATTGCATATGCTTATTCATTCCTGTCTTGTAAGCTACAGTTAGCTACAAGTTTGAGTGAGTATGGTCTACACAAGATACAAGTCTAAGAATTGTGTATATACATTATTGCTGTATCATTTTGTGGTCAAATTGTCTGTATTTCTCTTACTTGCGTTCATGGGTGAAAATGATTTGGTGTAGTGTCATTGTAAATGACCATTGCAGATTGGCTGCTGTGCATGTTCATGGTCATGTAGATAATTTTGAACCATGATTGGTGATTTTAACGTGTGTCTCATGCTATTGATACACGATGGATTTCTTGAGGTTGTCTTTTGAAAGATCACTGCATATTTTGATATCTTTGTGTGGGTGCTTACTGTTTTCATCTATGCATATAGTGCAGTTCTTAATGGTTTCATCTTGCATATTCTGTTGGGTTTGACAGGAAGTGTGGATCATGCAAGTGTTGTGCTTAAGATGTGGATTATGTATTTTTGGAGAGATATTGAGGTGATCCATGGATAAAAAGTGTTGATTCCTTTGATGAATATACTTTTGTGCATTTGATATGTATATATAGTACTTCTGGTTTTGGGTTCCTCTGTGGGTATCCTTTTGCAAGATTTCTCCGGTGGAAAAATCTTACCCCGGGAAGGGGGGTGTCATGTAATGCGGAGCGATATTTCATATGCTACGCGATTACATGAAACAGTACAGATTAGAAAAAGATATTGATTCGTGCGTTACACTATAGGTTAGTCGTGTGACACAAGGGAGCGTACTGGCTGAACGTGGCCCAGAGTTTGAGTGAAATTTTTAACACTGTTCACGCGATTTGAATATAAACAGGCGTTGACCTGTATCGGTGCGCACTCTGAGAATGGAACAGATGATTTAGATGAAGAAGAGGCAGACTGTGCCCAATGATAAAGGCAGAGGCCTAACACACAGAAGTATGTGAATTGTAGTTGAATGACCGGTACTCAAGCCCTGGGCCGACTCCCCGTGCGGTAGAGGAAAGAAGAGACTGGAGATCGGGCACTAAGGTGGATGGCCGGGGGCTGCGCGCGTTCCCAGGCCAAGCTCCGATCCGCGGGAAGATCCAGGTTGGGCAAGAGTTTGTCGCCGACCAGTAGTTGTGATGTGTATGGGATCCCCGCACAGAGGAAGCCAGTTCCGGACACCACAGAGAGTGTGTGTGGACACTTGCAGTGAGTAAACCTGCAATAGTGACTTTCAAAGAAGCGTGCTTGTTTGGTTGCACCAGCTGAAAGACAGATAATGAAAATATATAAGCTTTGATTGATGCCAGAGTAAAGGGAACCCCCATGGGATTTTAAAAGATTAAGGAGGGGATGAATCAAAATTGACCTTTGTTTGCGCCTTATGTGTATGGAGTGGATGCAGTTAAAAAAAGATAATCAAGAAAAAGATGTTTATTTGGGCTGAGCAGTAATCAACTCCACCCCCTACACTAGCTGAGTGATGGAGGTGAAGTCGATCCCACACTCAGAGGGGTAAGGGGGAAAATCCATATGAAACGATAGGAAAGGGAAAGAAATAGATATTGAGAGGGGGAGGGACTATCACTCCCCAACCATGCCCCCTGCTAAATCAGAGCAGGAAGAGGTTGGGGCTATCAGTCCTGGGGAAGGGGAGCAAACAAATTCTAATATTCTAGGGGAAGGACAGCGACTCCTCAACGCCCCCCCCCCCCCCCCCCCCCCCCCCCCCCCCCCCTTGCTGCCAGGTACGAGCTACAGGACATTCAAAACAACACACCAGCTAGAACGGTACGTCAAAAACACAACAATTTTGAAGTTTAAAAGAGCACTAGTTAAATTTAGACTCGGAATAACCAAAAAAAAATAAGAAAATATAAAGATAAGACAGCAGAAACAACATGCCCCTTTAGTCCTAACGAAAAAACCGAACTACATTTCTTAATAAGATGTCCCAAATATAAGCAACCAAGGGAGAAGTATCTACAGAAACATTTTAAGAACCTACCTAACCAAACTCTACAAGGAATACTGCAACAAACTAAGACAGAAATTATCAGAGACGTTGCCATGTACATCTATTACGCAATGCGCATCAGGGAAGACTTACTAGGTAATACATGAAATATGGATGCAATTCTAAAAGAAAGCTGTTCTGAAGTAGAGTTCTCATCAATTAGTAAGTAGAAATGCTTAATATAAGCTTGTTACACAAACTAATACAAACTAAAGCACAAGAAGATACAATCGAAACATTATTATAGGTAACAGCATAGTAAGATATACGTATGCATGTATATTATATATATATATATATATATATATATATATATATATATATATATATATATATGTGTGTGTGTGTGTGTGTGTGTGTGTGTGTGTGTGTGTGTGTGTGTGTGTGTATAGCATAGCAGATATGTAAACACACAACCCAAAACCAAGACAGCAACCAGAAGTTGTGAAGGCCAATTCGACTAAGCAGGGACCCCCTTTTTCTTTTTTCTTATCAATAGAAAGAGCTAGTATCTATAAATAACATTTATCACCCCGCAACCTGGTAACACAATATGAATGCACATACGATACGTGATAGACAGACGAATATACAGGGACATAGTAAATCAGGATGGACTCAGAGCTGATCACACCCAAAGAGCATAGGCCAGAGTAATAGAGATATACTGGCCCAGGTTTATAGGCCAAGGGTAGCAAATTTTGTGTCCGATTTTGATCTTGATGTTGATTTTGATTTCGATTTTGTTTTGATTGATGTTCGATGTTCTAATCCCTGGTTTTTTTTTTTTTTTTTTATTTCTTGATTTTTTACCTATGGGTACGAAGGAAAGAGAGGAGTATTAATTTTAAAAGGGCTCTGACAGAAAGCATGTATGACGTTTAAACCTATCTTTTGTTTTTGAACATTGATTTTTGATTATTGATTTTAGACTGTTGACTAGAATTTCTATCAAATATTGTTCGAATAACTAACGATGGCTAACTACCGATTGAACTATTGATTATGGATTGTGACTACTGATTATTGATTATCGGTTATATTGTAGATATGTACATATCCCATCTTGTCTTGTAACTCCATTTACGTATGGGCTGGTGGCCTGGTAAATAAACATCGTGTGATCTCTCTCTCTCTCTCTCTCTCTCTCTCTCTCTCTCTCTCTCTCTCTCTCTCTCTCTGTGTGTTTCTCTGTCCGTTTCTCTCCGTCTGTCACTCTGTTTCTCTGTCCGTTTCTCTCTGTCTGCCTGTCTGTCTGTCTGTCTACAAACAAAGGTAACACAATGAGATAGAGACGTGGATCTATAGGGGTGTGAACATATAGAGAGGAGGGCTGTCTCTATTACTGTACATTGGAGAGACGTAAGTACGTAGTCTCTCAGTCGTGCAGTCATATCCATTGTCTGGTGCCTTAAAAAAAATATGTGCACTTCAGGTCCAATTTGTCGCAACGATGACAGATTGGGCAGCAGCGACAATTTGGGATGTATGGATCATCCCAAATTGTCGCTGCGAGAATTTGGGAAGCTGCGACAATTGGGACGTAACAGTGACAGGAAGAGTACATTTTTTTTTATTCACACAGGGGTTCATTCTCACAGAATATTGGTCAGTTTGGTGGGTCAGGGTGGCCAACGATCAACTGGGTCTAGATGACCTGTTTTCTGGTACAGTCTGACAAATAAGTGGTCAGGTTTATCTAGTGGTCTGTAGTCAATCTGGATTGTCTTAGTGTTTCATCAGTCTGAGTGACCAGTGGTCAGTTTGCAGTCTGATTCACAAGTAACTAGATTGAGCATTAATCAATCTGCATGAACAGAGGTCAGTCTGAGTGTCTGAACGACCTTTAGAAAGAGTGGGGGTTAGTTGCCGCCGAGGACATTGACGAACAAAGTACAGGACAAGACACGATGCATTTCGACCGCTTGGGTCTTCTTCAAGTGAAAAAAAAAAAAAAAAAGGATCACATTTAACATTTAGGACAGTACAAATAAAGAACGAAGAGAGACTTATCTGATGTCCATGTGGTATGCTGTGAAGAATGGCCGACAGAAGGAAATGACAGAGGGGATTATGGGAGAGGAAGAGGGCTGGTTTGTCAAGTTCAGTTTATGTATCAAAATGGGCAACTATCCTACTGCGGCCATAAAAGATAACAAAGATGTGTAATTATGATTTAACTTTGCTTTGATGCACACAATTCCAAGAGGGAGGCAGCGTAATTTTTTTGTTTGTTTCATTTTCATTTGTCCACCACTGAATTTTGATTAAACATGCAAACGGCTGTTGTTTGTTTTTGTTTATTTTTTTTAAATAACATTCTCTGCATCCATGAATAATTTTCCTGCATTGTCTTTTTACTGATTGTGTTTGCAATCATATCTTTTCTTTTCGTGACATATTCTGGTGAAAGTACGAAAACTGCCTACTAGTTTAACTTTTCACTATTCTCTTCACTCAATATAAGCTGAGTTACGATTTCGTTTTCATTTGAGTGTGGAAAATTGTGTTTATATTTTCGACTGTGAAATGTGCTTAACACATTGCGTTTAAAAACAAACAATTTTAGTTCACTTTGTTTTCTTTTTATTCACTTGTCGTTCATGTAACGTTTACAGAAATGAACAAATATGAATAAAAAAAATGTCAACAATGTCCTCTGCTTTCGACTTCGAAATTTGATTGTGTGAGTGAGTGAGGGCAAAAGAAATAGACTGTTACTTACTCCCCCCCCCCCCCCCTCCCCCTCCACACACACACACACACACACACACACACACACACACACACACACACACACACATGCACAGGCTACATACAAAACTGATATACATACACATATACTCACACACACACACACACACACACACACACACACACACACACACACACACACACACACACACACACACACACCGCATTTCAGTCCGCCGTTTTGATGAAATAGAAAGTCATCAAAATTGCAGGAATAATCAATGAAAGCGTAATGATAGTTTATCGTTTCAATCAAAGAAACAGAATATAAAGCGCCCCCGCCGTTTTATAAAAGCGCTTTAAAAAAACGGCGGGG
>JADBJO010002716.1:196560-226560 GCA_016801955.1 Conus betulinus | reverse complement strand
TATCCTCAAATGTGAAAAAGCTCTTGCCAAGCGTCATTCGACCATTGCAACGTTCTTTGATGTTCATAAAGCCTACGATTCAGTATGGCATTCTAAATTGTTGTACAAAGCACATGAAGTAGGAATACGAGGTCGTTTTTTCCAATTTCTAAAAGCTTTCTTATCGGACAGAACTATCCAAGTCAATGTACATGGAGCTTTATCAACTTCTAAGACTATATTAACATGGGTGTCCCCAAGGAAGTGTAATCGCTCCAACATTTTTCTCGCTAATGCTTTACGATATTAAACAGGTTAATACAAAAGGTGCCACATTAGCTCTATATGCAGATGATATTGCTCTGTGGAGAAATGTAAACTGCAATTTTTCCAAACAACAAACCAAAAGAAAGAAAATCATTGAACAGTATCAGGAAATAGTTGACAATATTTTTCATTACATGAAATCAAATGGGTTTGGTTTCTCTGCTCACAAAACGGTCTTTGTTGTCTTTACAAAGAAAACAATTGCGTTTGAAGGCAGAGAAGCTATCTCTATAAGGGTTGATAATAATTTGATATACCCAAGCAAACAAGTTAAGTTTTTCGGTGTAATCTTCCACTATAAACTTTTTTGGAGTAAACATATTAATTTCCTTGTAGAAAAGGCTAGGAAAAAAAATTGGTTTTATTACGTGTTCTTTCTGCCATACCCCTGATTAACTGGGGATCTAATCTCGTCTATGTCGCCTCAGGGTTAGTTTGTTCAATTCTGTCTTATGGCCAAGAAGTTTTTTACAGCTGAAAGACAGATTTGCACAAGCTAACCAGTATTGACTCGTTAGCCTTTAAAAATTGCATTAGGACTTCCCCGATGGGCTTCAATTGATTTGACGTACAAGGAGGCTGGTGTGTTGCCCTTAAATGAACACAGGCTAAGTTGCGCCTGTAATTTTACATTGAGGGCAAGAACCATCCCAAATTCAGTAATGACTGAACTGGATGGCGGTACGTATATTTCAAGAGAGATCCGTAACAAATCGGTATACATGTCCCTAGTGATTATGTTTCCCCATTGTTTCAGAACTGCAACCTGTCTCTTGATGGTATTGCCCAGGTTCCATGTTGTTCATACCCTTCGTGGTTGTCAGAGCAGGCTGAAATCATCTACTCTTACGGAGATTTTAATAAAAAAGATAATCCTCTGTTACTATCATCCTATGCCAAAGACTTGATAGATAGGAAATACGATTCCCATCTACACATTTTCACGGATGGTTCTGTTTAGATTCTTCCGATGTTGGGGCTTCCTTTGTAATACCAGCGCTTAGCATTAGAAAGAAATTCCATATTACGAAAGGATGTTCTATATTTACAGCAGAGTTATTTGCTATTTTGAAAGCACTAGATTTTATACTTGACATGCCGTTTATACATAAACAAATACTCATACTATCGGACTCAAAATCAGCAGCGCTTACGGCTTTACATTGTCAATCAAAATCTAGTCGTTCAGACTTGGTGTGTGAGATCTTATTTCTCATTCATCGGTTAATAACCCGGGGTATCGATGTAACTCTGTTATGGGTTCCAGGGCACTCCAGTTTACGTGGCAATGATGATTTAGCTGACTTTTATGCTAAGGAAGCTGCAAGAAATAAATCTGATGTTTTGAATTGTGATATCCCTTTTCTTCATCTGAAGCTATCCACATTCTGACAAGTTCAATCTGGATTCAGCTCGGAAGCACAGATGGGATATGACGAACCAACAAGCAAATGCTGTAATAATCCTCCCGCGCCAATCCCAAATCGTAGCCTTGTACATAGGCTGCGGGTTAATGGTTGGTTAGGTAGGTATTTAAAACGGCACCTGCTTGTGCATGTGGTCAGACTCTCGATATCCCTCATTTTTTTTTATTTGATTGTACTAGTACAAAAAATCACTTTCACCTTCATGATAAGATGAAGTCCTTCAAGCTTCCGTTGACTTTGTCAAGTTTTTTAATCCCAGTTATGAGAACAGTTGGAGCCTGGCAATGTTGGCTGTTACTCTTATTAAAATCTCATCCACTTGGAAGATATTTTTAATTCTTCCACCGCTCCACCCTCTCCTCCTCACTGCCTCCCTCCCCCCTACAGTTTTTTTTATTTTTTTTTTTGTTTGTTTGTTTTTAAAACCAATTCGCGAATTTTTGAATGTTAAAATCTTATTCTAGGCATATATTCCAGATCAGTATGGTTCGGCGTCTAATTTGCACGTAGAGCAAGGCTTTTTCATTCCTCCCCCCCCCCCCCCCCCCCCCCCCTTCCTTCCCCCCCCCCCCCCCCCCCATCTTCCTTCCTCTTCTCCCCTTCCCCAATCCATATACACCCATAAGCTGTTCGACTCTTACGAGTAATATGTCAGCCAGTTCCATACTTTAATGATCCTTGACTACCATGTATTGGATAATGATCCTTGACTACCATGTATTGGATATACATGTAGTCACACAGAATTGGTGTTTCTGAATACCGGTATATATGGGCTCTTAGTGTGTGTGTGTGTGTGTGTGTGTGTGTGTGTGTAGTAAAAATATCTCGTCTATAGGCTTATTGCTTTGATGTTTGGACGAACGAACGAATGAACGAAGTTTAATGCTGTTAGGCTGTAAAGCCCATTAAGCAAATCGGCGGGATGGACAACACACAAACGCGACTCAATTTCGATTTTATTAACAGGGAAACCACAGCAATATCCTTTTTTTTTCACTTTACGTGACGAAATCATGAACGAGAAAATGTCACTGGTATTCACTGTCATTTCTGTAGACGACGGTCACCCCAAGTAAAACTGGATCAGTCCGTGGACAGCGTGCAGCCGCCATAGAGCACATGCTTGAGTCTCTGCATGCTTCGTGTTGCCGATGCGTCTTCCTTTCCAAATGCAGGACAACTTAAGACGTTCCTCCTCTTATGACATGTGTCTTTCTTCCTGCTTGTTAAACCAGAAAAAAAAGCGATCGTCTTCCGAACACGGATCGCAGGAATATTCTTGAACGACGTCGTCTGATTCACACAGCAGCACACTCACATCATCCGTTTGATGGAACACATCCTTCCGAAATACTTTTTGTCTATAGCTTGCTCCAGACTTGTGTCGATGTCCGACTGGTGGATTTCTAGGCCCCTGCTGTTACACTCCGACAGATCGGAATGCAAACACCGAAGCGTATCCTGAATGGGCGTGGATGTGTATGTGCGTGCGCGCGTATGCGTGTGTTTATGAGAGTGAATGCATGTGTGTACGAGTGTTCGAGTATGAGTGTGTGTGTGTGTGAGCGCGCGCGCGCGCGCGCGCGCGCGTGTGTGTGTGTGTGTGTGTGTGTGTGTGTGTGTGTGTGTGTGTGTGGGCGTGTGTATGTCTGTGTGTGAGTGTGTAAGTTTTGAGTATATGTGAGGGTATGGGTGTGTTCGTATTGAAATGGGTGTATTTGTGTATTTTATGTAAGTGCGTACGTTTGTGTGTGGTGTGCGCGCGCGGGCACGCGCGCCCGTATGTTGTGTGTATGTGCGTGAGTACGCCAGCGCGCGCTTGTGTGTGCGCTTGTGTGTGCATGTGTATGTGTGCGCGCGTATTTTTGTGTGTTAATTATACTTCTTTGCTTTGAATGAAAAACGTTGGTATTCTGTTCATAATGTTTTCTTAAATGTCAGTACAACTTTGAGTTAATCTGACAATAAATTGGTTTCAGTCAGTCAGTGTGTGTGTGTGTGTGTGGAAATGAGGTAGATGCTGGAGGTTGCAAGGAGTGAGTGGAGGTGGTGTACGTGCATATGTGCATGGATGCACGTGTGAGGGGGACGGGGGAGGAGTGGGGGAGAGGGTGCGCATCGATAGAGCAACGTGTCACTGGGGCTAAGTGACTCTTGCATTTTGCGCCAAAGGTGTCGCGCCAAATGTGCTTACCATCACCTGTACATTAATTACCGCTATCATTATCATTATCTCTACGTTAACTACCGCTGCATGTCGATAAGGATACTTCTGCGTTCAGTAAAGCTGTAAGTCGCTACAATAGTTGTTTGTATCACTACATGTCGATAGAGCCACTGTTTACAGTGCTAAATCTTTTAGCATGTCTCCATTATTGAAGACTTTGTCAATGTGCCTGTCTACCCTCGCGTGAATGTATGCTTATTTACATTTCTGTCTTTTATTGTGTTACGTTTTGTTTTCTGTGTCTAATTCTTCTTATCAATGGCAAAGTTGTTGTCAACGAAAGGGACAACTTTTAACTGATGTCAAATACATTTTATTTTTTTTTGATCTCTCTCTCTCTCTCTCTCTCTCTCTCTCTCTCTCTCTCTCTCTCTCTCTCTCTCTCTCCTCTCCTTATAGTAAACCAAACATGATATATTTATTATGTCTTTCTGTCTCACTGTCGAAATCAGTGTCACACATTCATGTCAACTCCTTTATTTTGTACACGTTTCATCAAAACATACAAGCACACTAAAAAAAAAGGTGTCTCTTTTGTCGGCACAAGAATGAGAGTGGGACAATGAAAAGACAAACGCAATGGTGACAGAGAGAGAGAGAGAGAGAGAGAGAGAAGAGAGAGAGAGAGAGAGAGAGAGAGAGAGAGAGAGAGAGAGAGGTAGGGAGGAAGAGGGAGAACAAGCAAGTGGGCGGAGGGGAGGTGAGGAGAGAGAGAGAGAGAGAGAGAGAGAGAGAGAGAGAGAGAGAGAGGGAGAGGGAAGGGGAGAGAGAGGAGAAAGGAGAGAGAGAAATAGCAAAAAAAGCAGCAGCAGCATATTTCCTTCACATTGGACAACATCTTTTTTTTTTTCCTCACAACCCCATTACCTATACCTCTGCCTCTGTCCCCAACATCACTAGACAGACAGACAGACAGACAGACAGAGACAGAGCTCATATTTTTTCCCCTTTTTCTATGCATTCATTCACATACATGAATATCCATTCATCCACATCTTCTGTCCCACCTTTCTTTTTTTTCCTTTTTTTTTTTTTTCTTTCTTTCTCTCCTCCTCTTTCTGTGTACACTCGATGGACCTACTCCAGAGTTTATTAAAAGCGACGATAATGCATACAAATATCAACAGCGAAAACGAAAAGCCCGTAATTCTCTGGGCTGTCTCTGTGATTCATTCTCTCCCTTCTTTTGCTTCTAGCGATCACACCATTGCGTGCTTCCTATTATTGCTCAAGCAGTATAGATTCGTTATCGTCTGCGTGTGAAAACTTTGTCGACGTGGTAGGTTGAAGGCTGAGTGGATGTACTAATGGCTGAAATTTGAATATTGGTTCAGATTTCCATTTTATCTGTCACTTGCGACCACTAAAACACTGAGAATCGACTCTTCCAGAAATGTGTTTTCAACCAGAATGAATTGTCTTTTTTAGGCGAGTTAAATTTGGCCTTCTTCGGGGAAGATTTTCGTAGCTTCAGGCGGATGTCTGCTCCATGGTTAGAGTGACTGGACTCCCAGTTTATTCTTCAAGTCTGATGTTCTTCAGGCGAAGTAGGATCTGACATTCACGCTGGGGTATCGAAGCTGTATGATGGCAATGAATCAACAGACACGGTGGACAACTGTATCTGCGCTAATGTGCTGAGACCAGGAGACACTCCAACGTGCAGTGCTCTCGTTGGAGTGTTATGTGAGGCAGTGTGATGGGGCTGCACCTTCAACTTTTTGTGTCTCTGCGTATAGCCCAGGATCCATGCTGGAGGGACCTTGGTTCCTGTAGTGAGCTTGAGGTAGTGTGCTGTGCGTGGTGACAACGAGGTCTCGGATGCTACCTGGATTATGGCTGACACGGGCCACTGGGGCTGGATAACTTTTCACAGAAAGCCTGGTCAAGAAACTATACCTTTTCTCACTTCTTTTCTGTGAGGAAATGGTGGCTGGGGATTTCTGGGTTTTGTAATATACTGTGGTTGTGTGAGATGAAATAAGTGTTAAATTGTGGATGCTTTTGCAGTAATTGTGCTCGGTTTTATGGCATGGAAACTGGAACTCATTTTTGCACTCTAGGAGACGAATAAAATTAGAGGATTGCATGAACATAATTGTGTCATTTATGGCGCTTTCAGGCGCCATATGTGGGAAATGTTGTCTGGACACAGGTCTATCTGACGCGTAATCAGTTGTTTTGATATTTTGCAGGAGGATGGCTACCTTGGTTGGTGGTCGCCTGCTCTCTCTCTCTCTCTCTCTCTCTCTCTCTCTCTCTCTCTCTCTCTCTCTCTCTCTCTGTGTGTGTGTGTGTGTGTGTGTGTGTGTGTGTGTGTGTGTGTGTGTGTGTGTGTGTGTGTGTGTGTGTGTGTGTGTTTCTGAGTCCTCTTGGTAATAGTTAGGTGTTAGGATGGTGGAGGTTATGGAAGTTTTGCAGTTGAGTAATCACATGTCAACAGAACTTGCTACCCCTTCATCAACTCTGGGAACTAGATGGGTGGTTGATACACCTAAGGGGGGATTGCTCATAAACCAGGCCAGGGGCACGGAAGCGTTGTCTGCTGATAGGGAGACAGGCCTCCACCCAAAGCACCTTCCAGAGATGCAAGGCATTCAATGCATCAACCCATGGCATCATGTCTGTGCCCTGCAGCTGAACGCGCCTCAGTGCTTCCTATCCACTGGCCATGCATAGGCGAACATGGGCAGGCGAACATAATTATCACAGTGTTTTCCTATCCACTGGCCATGCATGTCCATGGCAGGCGAACATAATTATCACAGTGCTTCCTATCCACTGGCCATGCATGTCCATGGCAGGCGAACATAATTATCACAGTGTTTCCTATCCACTGGCCATGCATGTCCATGGCAGGCGAACATAATTATCACAGTGCTTCCTATCAAGGCCGAACATAATTCATGTATGCAATGGTCATGTATGCCTTGGCAGATGAACATATCAAAATGAGGTTTCTTATTTGCTGGGGAACTCTGTCCCACTCGTCCTGGAGAGCGATCCCAAGGTCAGCTAATGTCAGAGGCTGGTGATGTCGCCCTTGTACAGCCCGTCACAGTTTGCACGTGCCTTTTGCACTTGTGTTCTCTTGCCGACTGACTGAATTCAAGTTTACTGACCTCAAATAATGTGCCATGTTACAGTACAACCTAATTTCTTCAAACACATTTCAATATTTGCTATTTCTCGTGATGTTCAAAAACTGATACCTAGAGATGTGTTGAGTAGTATATGTCCTTGTACACATATGATCATGTTACCATTCACCTTCGTTGCTCACGTCAGGAGACCACTGGCTGTGGAGAAGGGGCAGAAGTGAACGGTCAGAAAGGAGCATGAAGACCTCTCGTTCTTCCCTCACCCCACACATCCAGCCATCCTGACGGAGGGCCTCGTCAGCCTGTATCACACATGTCTGGGCTCTGACCACGCCTTCACACCCACATCGTTAGTGCCTCGATTAGATGAGAAATACAGACAGGTAAAGTATTGTTGACACCTACTAGGAAACCTTTTCCTGGCCGGTCATGTTTGAAAACGAAACAACAACACAAAAAATGGGCTTTTTCATTTTCCTCATTTCTGGATGCCTGTTTTCGTGACCAAGATTGCCTTTCTAGAGCTGATGACATTGGGGAATCATTCCGTTCAGTTCTAGTAAAGTCTGTCGCAGCTGCCCTTATAAGCTGCTCAGAAACACGACACGCGCTGGTTTGGCATCCGCTGATAAGTGATCCAGTCATGATCATCATCATATTTCCCAGCCATACTTAGGTACCATTGCTTGGTGTACTCTATGTACGTGAAGGAGTGTATCTAGGGTCTGTAGAACAATTACCATTTTGTGGAAAATGACTGGTTTTTAGATTTCTTGAAATGGCCTATTGTCTGCAGAAAAGCACAGACCACAATACGAACAAGAACAGACACCCCCATCCTCTTGATCATACCATCTCTGAAAAAGGAACACTTCAACCCACTCAAAATCAAGAGCGATTTGTTTCTATTGAAAACCGAGCAAATCGGTTCTGCATTGCATTATAACACATATGATTTCCTCATATTGCTGCATCAAAACTTCCAGAACTAAAAAATGTGGACTTACCTCTGAAGATGAAATGACTGCCAGCAAAATTATCTTTATTTTGCAAGCGTCTGCATCTCTTTTCAGCATCCCTAAAAAGGTACAATGGGCTCACATCAAACTGTTTGTATGACCATAACGTACGGGATTTTATAATAAATTCAGATGAAACGCCATGGAATAACATATAACCGTTAGTGAGAAATACCTCGTGGGTCATTTCTACCAGCATCGTCTTGTCTCTAACACAGGGTGAGTAGTATGGTAATGGACTTTTGATGCCCTAAAAGGGGATCTCAGAGGAAATCTCCACCGGAAGTGGTCGTACGTATGCCAGAAGTAGGCGGAAGTTGCACTGGACCGGAAGTTGTGGTGCACATTTCAGAAGTAGGCAGAAGGGTCAAGGTCACAGTATGTCGTGAGTCGAAAGCGGGTCGATATTGTTGACTTAATGTGCTAAAAAATAGATTTTTTTCCCTCCGAACACCCGCTTGCGCTGCCACTCACCTTCCTGACGACACCAATGAGCGTTGAAGATTACTGACTGATGAGCATCGTCCCGTCAAGGTCTGTTAACTCTCCACCTCGTCCTCGGTGTTGATAGGCAGCCAAGTGACATATCAAACAGGAGGCCATGAGAATTAACGACGCTCTCTGACTGAAACACCATTTGGGGCTTGCCCTTTATTTCTGATTGTGGATCAATAATAATAAGGAAACAAAATAAACAAAGAGATCACATACACAAGCAAAGACAGAAACACACAGACAGATACACAGACATATGGTGGTGCTCCCGCTGCTGCTGTTGTTGCTGCTTCCGCCCTGCTGCAGTTGTTGTTTTTGCTGCTGTTGTTGTTGTTGTTGCTGCTGCTGCTGCTGCTGCTGCTGCTGTTGTTGCCGCTGCTGCTGTTGCTGCTGTTGTCGCATTTTCTTTTTTTTTTCTGTATTACACGGACCACGGTCCCGGCCCTGGTGGCGTAACCAATGAGTTTTTGAAACCCATCTGGTTGGAGCGCAATCCCCGTTTTTGTGGGTTTGACTTTCGCCCCATCGTTCGAATTGGCGTATAATATGTAGATATACGCGATCGTGGAACTGGTTCACCGAAGGAGTTTTTTTTTTTTTCCTAATGGAAAAAATGCTTCTTTATCCTGATAGAAGATGGTTCCGTCGCTGGTGCTACCGCTGCTACTGTTGCTGCTGTTACTGCTACCACTGCTGCTGCTGCTGTTGCTCTTGCTACTGCTGCTGCTGCTGTTGCTCTTGCTACTGTTGTTGCTGCTGCTGTTGGTAGTGGTGTTCATTATCTTGTCTAAGTGTCTGGTCTCAGAGTGTGCTGGGAGCGGAAAATGATTTTGCCTGGGTTATCCCACAGACTATATAGCTCTTGAGCAGCAGCTGGGTGTATCACGTGAGGCATTTGAAGCCCCAATATGGAAGGCAGGCGTGTCAGAAACAATGAACAAAGAGCCTATGGGTTCATGGCAGCTAGGATGGGGCTGCAGGTCATTAATGGATGCCACAGAACAAAAAGAAGTGTAGGGTGGGCGTGGCGGGGGTTATAACGAGACCGAGGTGCAGTTGGAACAAAAGGACAAGGGAGTCAGTACCTCAGAGAAGAGAAGCAACACAGAAACAGAATGAGGAGGCAAAATGACTTCCAGACAAAAAGGCAGAGGTTCTTAGTATAAAAATTGTGAACACCAGAAAGTCTTGCATCAGACGCACAGAGACTGTTGCCGAACTTACTTACTTCCTACCCAGATCCCGTTGCCTTTCGTCACCGAGTCACCATGAACAGTCACAGCTACACACGAGTGCCAGTAACATTTCCGTAAAGAAAGAAGAAGATACCCAGACTTCAGCTTCCTCTTTCACCTGACATGAGTGCCCTGATGTGTTTACCAACAGAACCAACCGCAACCGCCGCCATGTCCGGGCTCACACGAACGACTGCTCAGTCATGTGTGTCCCGTGTAATGTCGGTTTTGGTCGCAAAGACCACTGGACCAAAAGCACGCGGACCATGACGGTGGTAAACCAACACCGAGGAAGACGTTACGCCCTGTGGAAAGAAACCGCAAAAGTGACAGTGAGTCTGTTTCTCATCCTTTTTTCCGACCCCAGGAAAGATTGAATACACAGCGTAAAGAAAAAACAGCTGTTAGATCATTTATCTCTGGATGTGAAAGAGATGTATGACAAATATTGGAACGCTATCAAAACCCATAAGCGCCCTGGTAAAGTTCAATCTGTCTACGCTTTGTTTTGGGACCCTTCTTTTGATTCTCCTAAATGGGATGACCTGCGTTTGGATGTTTTCCATGAACGAAACGAAAATTTAAAATCAATTTTTCTTATTCTTTTCTTCTCAGACATAAAGAACAGGTAGATCTGTCTTTCTTTCACGCCTCGTGTAATAACCACAGGCTTTAGACAAGCCTCGGCTCATCAGTTCAAAACAAGATTTTCTGTCCTTTCTTTCTGACTTGCGTGATCATGACATGCTGGGACATGTTCAGAGAGAACGACCCCCACTCGTCGTTCTGTTCAGGCAATCATGTCTACATCTTTCTATGTGTAGCCTCTACCTGACTTTCCCATTGTTTGTGGTTGTGACTCACTGTCTGACTACATAGCCAACAATCGTTTTCTGAACACGTTGCAAAAAGATCAATACAATATTTTGGATTACAACGACGGACTTTGTTTCTTTCGTTGTCTCGCTCTCCACCAAGGCGCTTCTGTACATTCCCTACAAAAACAAACCAGGGCTGTCTATCAGCAGTGGGTAGGGTATAAGTCAGCCACCACACATTTTCCAGGCATTGTTCTGTTAGCGTTGGAATCCATTGAAACCATGTTTCTGATCAATGTGAATGTGTTTGAATTTGATGAAAAGCAAGCAAGCCCCCCCCCCCCCCCCTCGTTCCTACTCGTCGAAGTGATTGCAAGCATGCAGCAGACACCCTTAAAGTGTTGGTGTACACAAATCATTTTATGCACATCATGACATTGACAAGTTAGGACATGCGCTAGCCTGTTCCAAATGTGGTAAACTTTGGCACACGCTTAAGGAACTAAACAAAAAACACAAAGAACACATGTCAAGGCAGTCAAACTCAACAGACATACAAAGGAGGTGTGTACATACCACCGGTATTGGTGTTGCAGCAACTTTGTCGTTATGGTATTTCTGTTGATCTTGATTTTGTATTTCCTTACAGAGCTACTTTTGACTTTGAAGTTTCCTTTGAGACAGACGACCTACCACAAACAAAACAAGCACACTCCAGCGCGACTCACACAGCTAGACACGTTCCCCTCTCTGTCGCTGTCACTTCCAATGTACCTGGGTTTTAAGAACCTCGTTGTTTCGTGAGTGATGGGGACCTCGGCAAACGTGTTGACATCATGGTGAGTTATTTGGAAAACCTCCTTTTCTCTTCTCCGTGAACATTTTGAAGATGTGTCTGACACGTTAGAAGCCATTATTGATCCCTCTCAGGGTGACGAGTTTGTAAACTCTCATTACATTCCTGCGCGTTCCTTGAAAGAAAAAACTGGAAGAATACCTCCACGAACTGCCCGTGTTGGTGTTTAATTCTTCCAAGTATGACCTCATTATGATCAAACCCTAATTGATTCAGTGGTTTATGGATATAACTGCTATGACAGACAATGTTCAGTCCAACCCAGACAGGTTTGATCTTGCTGAGGAGCAGGAGAGGGGAGGAGGAGGAGGAGCAGGAGGAAGGAGAAGACGAAGAAGAAGAGGCGAGGGAGGAAAAAAGCAAAAAGGAAAAGTAAAAAAAAAAAAACCCGTTCAAGTTTGTGGTGAAAGGCAACAATCAATCAATATATGTGTATCACCAGTCAGAAACTCAAGTTTTTGAACGTTTCCAACTTTTTGGCCCCTGGATTTTCAAACTCAAAATATCTCGAAGCGTTAGGGCAGAGGAACCAAAAGGGTACTTTTTTATGAGTGCATGACCAGTTTGAACAAACTGAAAGAAACCTCTCTCCCACCTCACGCCGCCTTCTTTAGCAAACTCAAAAATGAAAACATCGCAGAAGAAGAGTACACTTTCTGTCAACACGTGTGGCAGAAAAACAATATGACTACTCTACAAGACTTCCTGGTGTGGTACAACAATAAGAATGTGGCCCCTTTCATGCAGGCTCTTCAAGCCCAGATTGACATGTATTCGCGTTTAGGTATTGATCTTCTCAAAGATGGTATTTCTGTTCCAGTGACATGTATTCGCGTTTAGGTATTGATCTTCGCAAAGATGGTAATTCTGTTCCAGTGACATGTATTCGCGTTTAGGTATTGATCTTCGCAAAGATGGTATCTCTCTGTCCCAGGCATAACTCTTAAATATTTGTTTCCAACCCTTTCTCCTGATGTGTACTTTTCTCTCTTTGATGAAAAACAAGAAGACCTGCATACGCTCTTGCGTGACAATATTGTTGGTGGCCCCTCCATTATCTTTCACAGATGTCATAAAAAAAAAGACAGAACATTCATTTATGACAATTTGGACAAACCTGTTCAATCGGTTTGAGGCTATGACGCCAGTGTGCTCTACCTGTGGGCTATCATGCAACCTATGCCCACACAACACACAACAACTGTTAGACCATGTGAGATGGGCTTTAAGGCAGAAAGAACGGACGTGTATGGTCAACAAGCGAGAGAATGGTTAGAGTGGACGGCGTGCACACGCAACATACACATACAACACAATTACAACGGAAAATAACACAGTTTAGGGCGCAGACACATCCGTGTAGATGGTTGGGACGCGAAGCATGACACTGTGTACCAGTTTCATGGCTGTTTGTTTCATGGACATGACTGTCGTCTCACGCGTGGCGAACACATTAACCCTGTGAACGGAAAACCACTCACAGACGTCAGAGAAACACACACGACATTACCAGCTATCTTCGTGAGGACGTGAAAGTGACTGTGGTAGAAATGTGGGAACATCTATTGCTTTTAGCTCATGACGTCAACAATATCGATCCACTTTCGACTCACGACACACCGTGACCTTGACCCTTCCGCCTACTTTCGAAATGCGCACTATGACTTCCGGTCCAGGGCAACTCCCGCCTACTTCCGCATGCGCACGACCACTTCCGGTGGAGATCCCCTCCCAGATCTCCTGTTAGCGAATCAAAAATCCGTTACCTTACTACTAGAATGGTCTCAACGTACGGGTTTTTATTGTAACTTCAGTACGTTGTGGGTCATTTCTAATAACACCATCTTTGTCACCGACAGAGGGTAGTCTTCTCTAAAGGATGCCCTGAGTCACCCACCGTTTAAAATTTTGATGTCAGAATTACATCATGCTTTCTTGTGCAAATGTGTGTTTATTATTAAACACAACAAAGCAGGCTTATGACGTAATTTTTTTTATTAACCAGTAGCATGTCATGTACTAGCTGTATCATAGAGTAAGGAAAGTACAGGTAACGAACATGCCCTAGGAAGACTTGACAACATTGCAAAAGAAGATAGACGGAAAGGGAAAGTAACGACTTGAAAATAGCGCTGACTGTATCTGTTGATAGGGTATAAGGTATTCTCGGGAACCAGAGATTTCTTCTGTGCCCACTTTGTGTGTGGTGAGCAGGTTTATGCGTGCGTGTGCACGCGCGCGGGCGATGTGTGTGCTAACGCATGTCTGTGTGTGTGCGTGCGTGGTAGCGCATACCTGTGTGTTTGAGTGTGTGTCTACGTATGCCTCTCTCTCTCTCTCTCTCTCTCTCTCTCTCTCTCTCTCTCTCTATATATATATATATATATATATATATATATATATATATATATATATATATATATACTGAACAATTAAGTAGGGGGGAAAACAAGTGCAGGCTAACAATTCTTCCGTCATTATAGTAATGACTTGGCAAAGATTTGAAATTGAGAGGAAAGAAAAAAAATGAAGATGAAGTAAATGGGAAAATGTATATCATAAATATGAAAACCCTTCACTAGCTCCATGAGGTAACTATCGCAATTCCTCTCAAAAAGACAGATCTACATGTATCGCCTGCTCCGAGGGCTTTTTGCCCGCTGGATCGGACTCATCAGGGAGACACGGCTGATTGTGTCGGTGCTCTTCGCGTCAGATAGAGACACACCACAGTCCATAATTCTGTGGTGTTCCGACCGCCAAGGGTTCGAAGAAGAATCAACAGCACCCCCAAAGCAGCCAGCGAAAGGTAGTAGAATTAAAGAAGACGAAAGTGTGGAGAGGAAAAAGTTGTTGAAAACTAAAATATTACGCAAAAGTAGTAAAAATGTAAGGGACAATCTTTGAGCCTATGCTTGAGGATACATTTAAGGATGCAAGGGAGATCAAAAGATACGGAACAGTCTGAGTGGTCAGCTCTACTGTTCAGTAAATCAGCATGTCAGCGGCTAATAATTGTGCAGAACAACCTTTCCTTGGATCTCGTAAGAGATGCAATCACCCACTGATTGACCAAACAATATAATACTGAAGAATTAAGTAGTGGGGGAAAACAAGTGCAGGCTAACAATTCTTCCATCATTATAGTAATGACTTGGCAAAGATTTGAAACTGAGAGGAAAAAAAAAAAAAAAAAATATATATATATATATATATATATATATATATATATATATATATGGGGGGGGGGGGGGAGTGCGCTAACGCATACCTCTGTGTGTGTGTGTGTGTGTGTGTGTGTGTGTGTGTGTGTGTGTGTGTGTGTGTGTGTCTTTGTGTTTGCATGCTCTAGTATGTGCGTTACATCTTGATTTTTGTCATCTTTGGCTCAGCTGAAACTCTCTGGCGCATACCACGCACTGCAACATGACTCCATACAATGATATAATGTAACACAACGCAACATGATAACGCCACACAATACAGCGCAACAAAACTCAACACTGCTCTTGACAAAGCAAGATAACCCCTCCTGTAAAGAGCATTTCCATGTTCACAAACGCCACGGACAAAACTTGCACATGCTGATCGAATCGTTTTCCATGTCCAGTTCCAACTCCACACAGTCCTAGAATTCAAGAAACAGACACAAGCGAGCAATGGGGACGGAAAGCTTTATACCACCAGCAGTTGAAAAAGGTGACACAAGATCAACAACATCACCCAGAAGACAAACCAACCAGACCAGACAATCTGTCCCAAGCCTGGAACATCCTGGAGGAATTCTTAGCGACAGGCAGGCTGACTGGCGCAGCAGGGGAAACGTGTCAACGTGACAGACAACCACAGTGACAGCACTCAAGAGCTGGATCTCAGCTATCGCCATTGCGGCCACTACAACAAGCCCACCTTCTTTGCCCTGTCTCAAGGATTGGTCCGTGGACTGACCGGGTCTCTGTCTGACAACAGGTCTGTTCCACTGCACGCATGTCACTGGGAAGTCAAGGTACCGGATGGCCGCCATCTTACTGCTGTTCTACGGCTGGAGAACGACTTCTGCCAATGTAAGTGAGGCTTGGATGTTAGTCTGGGTTTTTTTTTTTTAAACAACCGTATCTGCACCATAGCACAGTGTTCTACATTAAAGAACTTAGAACTTAGAAAATGGTTAATTCAGTAAAGGACTGAGTTTTTAGGCATAGCCTGTTCTTCCAATCTCTTCCTGCTGAACTGAAATATGCACATAAATATATGAATATGAGGACAGAAGGAAGAGGAAAAGGATGGGGAAAAAAATGGAAAGGAAAACAAGATGCAAAGCATATAAACGTACTCCCAGTTTATCCTGAATACGCGTGATATCTGCCATGAAGAGGAAAAAAAAAACGTCTTGGGCTGGTGTAACCATTAGTAATGGCTATTCTGGTAAGAAAAAAATCAGCCATCATCTGTGACCCATAATGAACATACCTACAAATTTTCAGAAAGATCGGCCAAGTACTTTCGGAGATATTCCATAAAGACGGAAAACAGTTACAGGCTGTTACAGCCGTTAAAAAACGGCTCTAAACGGCTAAACTAAAACATCGGGCATCATCCGCGACCCATCATGAACATACCTGCTGATTTTCACAAAGCTCGGCCAAATACTTTCGGAGATATTCCATAAAAAAGAAAAACCGTTACAGACCGTTACAGCCGTTAGTAACGGCTATAACGGTAAACCAAAACATCGATCATCATTCTTGACCCATAATGAACATACCTACAAATTTTCAGAAAGATCGGCCACGTACTTCCTGAGGTATTCCATGAGGAAGAAAAAAACCGTAAGGTGCCGTTATAGCCGTTAGTAACGGCTTTAACGCTAAATGAAAACATCGGGCATCATCCGTGACCCATAATGAAAATACCTACAAATTTTCAGAAAGAACGGCCACGTACTTTTGAGAGATATTCCATAAAAAAGAAAAACCGTTATGGATAGTTATAGCCATTAGTAACGGCTATAACGGTAATTTAAACATCGGGCATCATCCGTGAACCATAATGAACAAACCTACAAATTTTCAGAAAGATCGGCCAAGTACTTTTGGAGATATTCCATAAAGAAGAAAAAAAAATTACCAGCCGTTACAGCCGTTAGTAACGGCTATAATGGGTTAAACTAAAACATCGGGTATCATCCATGACCAATAATGAAATACCTGCTAATTTTCACAAAGATCGGCCAAGTACTTTCGGAGAGATATTCCATAAAAAAGAAAAACCGTTACAGGCCGTTACAGCCGTTAGTAACGGCTATAACGGTAAACCAAAACATCGATCATCATCCGTGACCCATAATGAACATACCTACAAATTTTCAGAAAGATCGGCCACGTACTTCCTGAGGTATTCCATGAGGAAGAAAAACCGTAAGGTGCCGTTATAGCCGTTAGTAATGGCTTTAACGCTAAATGAAAACATCGGGCATTATCCGTGACCCATAATGAAAATACCTACAAATTTTCAGAAAGAACGGCCACGTACTTTTGAGATATTCTATAAAAAAAAAAAAACGTTATGGATAGTTATAGCCATTAGTAACGGCTATAACGGTAATTTAAACATCTGGCATCATACGTCAAACCATAATGAACAAACCTACAAATTTTCAGAAAGATCGGCCAAGTACTTTTGGAGATATTCCATAAAGAAGAAAAAAAACTTTACCAGCCGTTACAGCCGTTAGTAACGGCTATAATGGGTTAAAAACTAAAACATCGGGTATCATCCATGACCAATAATGAAATACCTGCTAATTTTCACAAAGATCGGCCAAGTACTTTCGGAGATATTCATAAAAAAGAAAAAACCGTTACAGGCCCTCACAGCCGTTAGTAACGGCTATAACGGTAAAGTAAAAAACATCAGGCATTATTCGTGACCCATAATGAACATACCTACAAATTTTCAGAAAGATCGGCCAAGTACTTTTGGAGATATTCCATAAAGAAGAAAAAAACCGTTATAGGCCATCACAGCCATTAGTAACGGCTAAAACGGGGTAAACTAAAAACATCGGGCATCATCCGTGACCCATAATGAACATACCTGCTAATTTTCACAAAGATCAGCCAAGTACTTTTGGAGATATTCCATAAAAAAGAAAAAACCGTTACAGGCCGTAGTAACGGCTATAACGGTTAACTAAAACATGGGCATCATCCTTGACCCATATAATGACATATCTACATATTTTCAGAAAGATCGGCCCAGTAGTTTTGTCTGGAGCGAGTGGGACATATTTTGACCATGGACGGACGGACACACAGACAGCATTTCTTCGTTCCCATTCTAAAGTACTCCCTGTTCTATAAGAACTGGGAGTACAAAAAGCATACTCGTTCAAGGAAACGGGCCTACATGCATTGGTCTGACACTAAGAACGCACAACCACAGACAGGAAAAGGGAGGGGGTGGGGAGTGGGGGGAGAGGAGAGGAAGGGAAAGAGGTGACGGGTCGGGTAATGTCACAGAAATGGAAAAAAGAAAATGAGAAGGATATATCAAAATGGCTTACACACACACACACGCACACACACACGCACGCACGCACACACACACACACACAGCGACATGGCAAACTCAACAGTAAATTTACAGTTACGCTGATTTTGCCAATGGCCTAGACGGGGATTTCCACATGCTGAATAGTACAGGGAAGAGGGCTGGGAGAGGGGGATTGCAGAGGCTGTTTTAGCTTGTCAAGTATTCTTTTTTTTTTTTTTTTTTTGCTGTCCCAACTTCTGCGCCACCTCAGAGGCAATGCTATGCTGCTCATTCCGACACCCCATCAGCCACAGCCCGGGTCAGCCCCGCCGCAACCCCGGCACCGGCAATCCACAAGGAGCAGTCAATGTCAAGTCGTCAAGAGGCAACCCACCCGAGGAGATACTGCACTGCTGCCGAGTCACTTCGGTGGTGTTCAGTGGCGCCTGTTCTGATCTAACATACGCAGGACACCACCTACTAAGCCCCCTACTGACGACAATAATTGCTCAGTCGCGGAGCCGGCGTGAGTGAGCTCTCCCTCAGAAGGGCGCCACCACGTCCGTCCAACGACAGCCCCCATGGACTCGCCGATACCGGTGACCCCGACAGAACCAAACCAAGACCACAAACTTGGAGAGGACATCGAAATTGAGGTCACCATGAGAGCAGGGCATGAAGGGCCACAGAATTTGAGACATTTTTTTTTTTTTATTATGCTGATCGGTGAGAGAATGAGGTGATTTAGATGGTACTACGGATTTCCATTTCGGTCTGAGACTATATGACAGGGCTGTACTCTATGCTTCCTTTCATAATATATCCCGGCATCAACCAGGCCCGAGAGATACAGGCACCTGCAGTGTTGGTCAGGAAATTTGAGCAACACTCTCAGAAATGCATCCATTAAGTGGATGAAACTCGACTGTGTGGTCCCAATCTTCCCAACTGAGTCCGCAGCAAACTCAAACTCTGGGTAGGAGCCGGTCGAAGCAGAAAAAAACCCCACATGACTCTGATGGGATTCGAACCCACGACCTCCCAGCCGGGAGTCCGCGACGCTAACCACTTCGCCACGGCGGCTGGTTTGTCAAGGATTCTGACCCGAGCTTTTGCCTTGTGCGGCCGTGACATGGATGTCACGACTGTTCAGAAACACACCTTGCATGTCGGTATAGACTCTGCAGTTGGTTGAGCTCGCTGTATAGGGCAATGGTCCTGGATCTCCTGACAGTCCATAATCAGTAGGGTCAGGTGAGACCTAGTTAAGGATCCCAGTAAATACACTAATGATAATGATTGACTTTTTTTGTACCGTTTCAGCATATCTTCCCCTAGCCTGAATAGAAAAACTCAAATCTCTCAGTCTTCTCCTTTCTGACTTTGACTCTCATTTTCTGGATGGTAAGTGAAAATATGTTGAAACAGGTTTGATATTGAGTGTATAGCATTTAAGGTGAAAACCCAGGCAAGAGAGAGCAAAATAGCAGTGATTAAAGCTGGTCAGCAAAGGAAAGCCCAACATAATGCAGGCTAACGCAAGGAAAAGTCAAAAGGAAAAGATGCTCCCAGGATTCACCGAAAGGGGGAGAGAATGATGAATCCATCGGTGCTCAACCAATCACGACTGCAAATTCCAAACGGACTATGAACATGGACCAAATGGAATATCCATGTGTCTGTGGAAAGCGTTTCGCTACCACCCGCGGCATGAAGATCCACAGGACAAAGATGGGATGTGTGAAGACTCATCTGAATGAGCAGCAGCGCACTGCATCAGCAGATAAGACGTCGGAAGACCAAGGCCAGGCCAGGATTTAAACCACAGTGCCAAGGACATCCACGCTGTTGATTTGGATGAGGTATTTGCACAGGCCCTCGATACCAGGCGCCTCAAACTCTACCTGCCACGAGCAAACGAGACTGAAGATTGGGAGAAACTGGATGCAAAAATCGTCCAAAGACTCGATGCACTGATAGGGAAAAGCACCCTGGAACACAAACTAGCCACATATGGGGACATTGTGTATGCCACATGTAGAGACGCCTATGGAGCAAAACTTCCCAAAGAGAAAAAACCTCCAAAGAAATCCAGACGCCAAGAAGAGATGGACAAGATCAGGGTCCAAAAGAAAAACCTCAAGAAGCAAATGAAGACTGCACTGCCAGCTGAAAAACAAGGCTTGGAAAAACTCTGGGAAGACCTGAAAGCGAAACACAGCGCCCTCAGCAAAGCGGAATCTGCGAGGAAGAGGAAGAGCAAAAAGAAGAAGACACAAGAGCGCTTCTTCAGAGACCCCTTCCAGTTTGCCAGAACTCTGTTCGAGCAGCCAAAATCTGGGACCCTAAGTGTGGACAAAGGAGTTCTTGAGCAGCATCTGAGGAAAACATACTCTGACTCACAGAGCAAAGCACCACTCGACATTCAAGGTCTGGTGTGGCCAGCCATCCCTGAGGAACAGTTCAATGACAAGCCTCCAACGTTGGCGGAAATCAAGAAGGTGGTCAACAAAGCCAGAGCCAAATCATCACCAGGGCCAAACAGAGTACCTTACCAGCTGTACAAGAAATGTCCCAAGGTGCTGGAGTGGCTCCACAGGCTGCTGCGATCAGCTTGGAGAAACCAGAAGATCAGCGGCCAGGATGACGGCAGAAGGTGTGTGTACATCCCTAAAGAGCAAAACTCAAGTGACATCAGCCAGTTCAGGCCAATATCACTACTGAACGTCGAAGAGAAAATCTTCTTCTCTGTCATGGCAGCAAGGCTGACCAGGTACCTCATGGAAAGCAACTACTTGGATGTGTCAGTCCAGAAAGGTGGCATCCCAGGCGTGGCTGGCTGTGTAGAACACGCCACAATGATCTGGGACGCAATCCAAAGAGCAAAAAACAGAAAAGAGAGACCTGGACGTAGTGTGGCTTGATCTGGTGAATGCATATGGATCTGTACCCCATGAGATGATACAGTTGGCTCTTGAGATGTACCATGTGCCAAAGAACATCCGCGACATGCTCAAGAAGTACTTCAATGGCTTCTCAATGCGGTTCTCTACCAAGGAGTACACAACAGATTGGATCAACCTGGAAGTGGCATTGCAATGGGCTGCGCAATTTCCACAATACTGTTCGTGTTGGCAATGGAAGTCATCTTGAAAGCAGCAACAAGCAACGCAAGACAAACAGACCTTGGTGATGGATACAAAATGCCCCCTCTCAAGGCCTTCATGGATGACACTACAGTGATTTCATCCAGAGAAGACGAGACACGTCCTACCCTGTCTGACTGACATAGTGCTGTACTGTCACCAAGCAAAGCTGAAACCACTGAAATCCATCCTGGAGGAATACAAAGCAGGGAAGATCAGACTTCAAAGCATGCTGGAGGACTCAGGAGACAAGGTGGTAGAAGCAATTAAGCCCCAGCTGAAGACAGGCAGAAAATGGAAAGTTCAAGAGGCGATGGATTCAGCAAAAGAAAGTCTCAAGATCAGAGAAATAACAGGACACACACAGACCAACAGACAAGGTCTGGGGATGACCAAAACTGAATGGTGGTCAAAGGCCAAAGGAAAAGCCAAAAGAGACATGATGATTCAGGAGATGAGAAAAGAAGACCAAAGAAGAAGACTCCAAAAAGCAGTCCAGCAGAGCCAGCAAGGGCAATGGACAACTTGGGAGAATGCACTCCAAAGAAGTCTCACTTGGAATGACATTTGGCACATGGCCCCTCTCAGGATCAGCTTCATTCTCAGATCTGCATATGACCTTCTGCCCTCAAATGCAAACCTGGTCAAGTGGGGAAAAAACAGACGATCCTTCATGCCCCCTCTGCCATGAAAAACAAACAGTGGAGCATGTCCTAAGCTCATGTAAAGTAGCCCTGGCTCAAGGAAGGTACACATGGAGGCACAACCAAGTGCTCAAAGAGATTGTACAAGTAGTCTGGGCTAGTACCAACACCACAAAAGGGAAAATCAGGACTCCAAAAGCACCCGCAACATTTTTCACGGCAGGAGGCAGCGAATCATGGCCAAGAACAACAGTGCCACTCAGAACATGCAGGCAGAGTCTGCTGGACGGGGCAGATGACTGGGAGTGCACTGCAGACCTCCCAGAATGGAAGAGTTACCCAGAGATCATCAGCAAGAGTGGCATGAGAGACCAGACATAGTAGTCCACTCTCAGTCAACCAAGCAGCTGATCATGATCGAGCTGACGGTGCCATATGAGAACAGAATGGAGGCAGCTCAAATCTACAAGACTGAAAAGTATGCTGACCTGGCAAACAGCCTGAGGAGAGAAGGCTATCAGGTCAAAGTCCTCACTGCAGAAATTGGAGCTAGGGGGTTTGTGTAGGAACGTCTGCATACAGCCTCATGAGACAGCTCTCAGTTGCAGGAGGGGAAAAAACCAGAGCCCTGAAAGCAATGGCAGAAGCAGCAGAGAGGTGTTCAAGCTGGATCTGGTCAAGGAGGAACAAAAGTGAACTTCATAAGGCTTAACTTTCCTACAAATATCAGGTGTCCCAGTGGCTCAGTATTAGTGCGCGAGTCATTAAGTGGAAATGAGCATGTCCAGAGGGGCACGGGTTCGAATCCCAGCCGTGGCTCGTCCCAAGATGGGAAAAAAAAAAAAGGGGGAGCAGAGGGACATCCGGAGTCATGAACCGGGTGTGGCCCAACCCCCCTAGAGTGTCAGGAGATAAGGGCCGAAACACTTGCTTGAAGGGGGCTTCTCTTCTGAGGACTCTCTGCTGCCACGCTCTCCACGAGTTTCTTCCTACTGCACTGGAGAAATACAAAACAGCAAGAAAGTGACTTTTGTGGAGAAAGGGACAAGTATAAATAGGAAAAGCATATTCATATTAAAAGAAAGATGATTACTTTAAGCTTGAAAAACGTAGAGTTCCTAATTCATTTAGCTGCTCATGCTGTTGACATACCATACATTCTTTTTCAAAAGGCATGTTTCACCACCCACTATCTATAAAATATATGAAAGTGCGACGTGTGAGCACACGATTGGCTTTAAGCCTGCTGCTGCTGTTTGCCATTATTCATGTCTTTATTCATGTGTACTTTTGCCTGACTAAAGATTTAATTAATTTAAGCCAATAATGATTATGATAATAATAACAACAACAACAACAACAACATCGAGAACAACAGCAACAACAAGAACCATAATGATGATGACAATAGCAATAACATTAACAATGACAATAACAGTAACAACAATTATTATAACAACTAAGAAAAACCGAAACCATCGTCAAGTGCTTTGCCTTCAAACCTCAGTGTGACTGAAGAAGAAATTGTTCAACCGCAGAAGGAGAGTAATTCACAAGAGTCATTTGAATCAACCGCCTCACGCACTTTATACAGTATTTTGTGATGGCTGAGCTACTACGAATTAAACTTTAAGCAATAGGAATGCTTGCAGCCTTTTTGAGGATGATAATTATGTCGCGAGACACCTACTCTGTTTGTCTGTATAGTGCACTGTACATGACAGTGGGTTGCAGCTGGTCAATGGCGTGTGCACTGGACATGACAAGCAGTCTCTGTACTCTTGTACCTAAATATTGTCAGGCCTGTGGTGACTGCTAAAAGAAAAAGGCAAAAGCTCATGTTCGTTCTGTTTGTCTAAAAAAAAAGCTGCTTGTGATAAATTCTCTACTTAAAAAGGCTGCAGCAGCTCTAGTCAATCTATTCGCTCTTTTCTCACGACTAAAAAGACATTCTCACTGAGATTATGAACTGTATTTACCAATTATTTGTGTGTATGTGTGTAACAGTGGCAATAGTGGCAATAGCCCACATAGTGCAAACCCTTAACTTGTCAAAGGGTTCTTCTCTAATTTCTGTTAAAGATGATATGTGGCGACTGTAAACTAGACTTGTTATCACGTGAGAGACGTTTTGGTAACACTCAAGCGTACTGGTCTCTCATGTGTGTGTGTGTGTGTGTGTGTGTGTGTGTGTGTGTGTGTGTGTGTGTGTGTGTGTGTGTGTGTGTGTGTGTGAGAGAGAGAGAGAGAGAGAGAGAGAGAGAGAGAGAGAGAGGGTGAGAGAGAGAGAGAGAGGAGATCCAGGGAAGAGAGACAGAGAGAGACAAAGACAGAGAGAGAGAGTGTGTGTGGGGCGCATGCACGCATCTCTGCCTCTGTGTGTGTGTGTGTGTGTGTGTGTGTGTGTGTGTGTGTGTGTGTGTGTGTGTGTAAGAGTGTGCACGTGCTAGCGCGCGAGTACCTGTGTGTGTGTGTGTGTGTGTGTGTGTGTGTGTGTGTGTGTGTGTGTGTGTGTGTGTGTGTGTGTGTGTGTGTGTGTGTGTGTGTGTGTGTGTGTGTGTGTGTGTGTGTGTGACTGACTAAATTTACAAAGGTGTATGTGGGTGTGTTTATATCTGTGTGCATTCCATACATGTGGTGACTTAGAGCTAGGGCAGTTAAATGGTAGGTGAGGGAGAGGGTGAGGAGGGAGAAGTTTCAGAGGGCAGGGCAAGGAGCAGGAGCGGAGGAAAGAGGGACGTTCATATACATGTAAATTTTGTGGATGCTTTTTTTTCTGAGGGCTGAAATGAGTATTTACAGATGTGGACTTCTGAATTATTTCTCATTACAGATCTCTCTCTCTCTCTCTCTCTCTCTCTCTCTCTCTCTCTCTCTCTCTCTCTCTCTCTCTCTCTCTCTCTCACACACACACACACACACACACACACACACACACAGCTGGTAAAACTGTTTCCAGTCTTGCATTTGACGTATTGGGATGACAGTTTCATTATTCTTTGTCATTGTTCACACCCCCCTTCAAATGGGGCTTTGGCATTTTTTTAAAATAGAACTCTGTTCTGTTCTCTTTCTCCCTCTCCTCTCTCTCTCTCTCTCTCTCTCTGGGATTGTATATGTGTGCTTGTGTGTCTGTGTATATATCTGTGTCTGTGTATCTGTGTGCGTGCATGCGCTTGTGTGCGCGGAGATCCGCGTGTGTGCATGCCAATGTGTATGCGTGCATGTGTATGTGCATGTATGTACTTGTGTGAATATGTGTGTGTGTGTGTGTGTGTGTGTGTGTGTGTGTGTGTGTGTGTGTGTGTGTGTGTGTGTAGATGTGTGTGTGTGTGTGTGTGTGTGTGTGTGTGTGTGTGTGTGTGTGTGTGTGTGTGTGTGTCTATGCGCACGTACATGTGTATGCCCATCTATTGGTTAATAAGAAAATTAAAGTGTGTGCTTGATTTTGTTGCTGCCTATTGTCTAATGGGGGGGGGGGGGGGGGGGCGCGGGGGGGGGGGGGGGGGGGGGTGCGCGCGCGCGCGCGCGTCTGTGTGTGTGTGTGTGTGTGTGTGTGTGTGTGTGTGTGTGTGTGTGTGTGTGTGTGTGTCTGTGCATGTAGATGTATATGATCATGTATTGGTTATAAAGAAAATTAAAGTGTGCTTGATTTTGTTGCTGTCTATTGTCTAATGTGTGTGTGTGTGTGTGTGTGTGTGTGTGTGTGTGTGTGTGTGTGTGTGTGTGTGTGTGTGCGTGCGCGCGCGCGGCATGCACGTGCACGCACGTCATGTCAGCACTAATGACGACAGACGAAGCTGTCCTGATCTTCCTGGCCCTGACAAGTGCCCTCTACCGTGCTCTCGGCGTTACGTCCTGATGTCAACATCCAACCAACTGGCCTTCAGCATCTACGGTCTCACAGACGATGAACTGTCCCGCCCCCCAAGTTCAAGATTTTCTTCCTGGCCACCAGACACAGCCTAAGGCACGAGCTGCACGTGGTGTCTACGTCGTCGTCTTCAGGATACATCACAACCCCAGGCTTCGGTCTGGCTCCCATGCCCGCCTTCATGGAAGCCTCCTATGTGTTGCATCCACCTGAAGAACTGTCCGTAGTGTTCCTCAGTTTTCACCGACTGGATATTTTGGAACTGGACGTGTTTAAAGTGTCTGTTCTTCACAAAGATGGGCCTCCAAAATATGCTTCGGTGAACAGACACCTTGGTTGTATGTCTTTGTCGGTTTATGACGAGTCAGTTCGTATCTACTTAAATACACGTTTGGGCTATGTGAGGGATTTCAATACCATTATCAGACCGCTACAGTTCATACAAACCCAAGGTATTGTGAAGGTGTTAAAACTTGGTTTTCTTTCCATGCAAGCAGCGAAAAACCCGTGAAGATGAGAAGTGGACAGATGAATTGTTCTGTGCCCTTCTACACCACCTTTCAGCAGCACGTGAATTGCAACCTGGTGCGAGAATGTGAGGGTGGGGAAGACGAGGGGGGTCACTGCCCTTTCAGCAAGGAGGTCTGTGGAGGAGACGTGGCGGTAGGGGACGACAAGTGTTACCATCTTCATCTCTCGGACACTCCTCTGTCATGGCATGATGCCCAACAAGTCTGCCGGAAGGGAGAAGGGCAGCTGGCTGTTATCATCACCAGAAAGGAAGTGGAAGCATTCCTGAACTTGCTTCACGTGGCCAAGACATTGGTTCCATTTTACATTGGACTGACAATGTACAGAAAAAAGTCTTCCCTTGGTGTACAGCAGAATGTGGACATGGGCAGACAACCGCGCTTATTACACGATCAATCAAGGGAGACTATATCTTTGTTCTGAGGAAGGACGTCGGAGCGATTTTCCAGAAAGAAATAATGATGGCTGGTTATTACGATCTGGTTTCTATCTTTGATGGTGGCGTATCACTAAATACCCCCACACTCGTATTCAATCTGAGCTGTTTTCATGTTTGTGTGAATACAGACAGCCAGACACAGATGTGACTGGTAAGAACTCTGAGGATGGCCTTGAGAGCACACACCTTGGACCCCCAGTGTATGCAGGGATGGCAGAGGACCTAATGAAGCAGAGACACTCCCTGTCGTTAACATTGTGTCCACAGGGTCACTGGACCCACGACTTCCTGGCCTGTGATTGGGAAGCAGCCTGTCAGGTGACCTCATACACATCTCAATGTCCACTGATGGTCACAGCAACCAACGGCACCAACTCAGCCCATGACATTGCAGGTCTACCTGTACAGGTGGGTGAAGTGGCCATGTTTGTCTGTGCTGACTCGGTTCAGACACTGCCATACACTCTTGTCTGCAATTTTGCCTCAGACTGCAGGATGATTCAGATGAAACACTTTGCCACCACACACAGGAACATTGTGAAGAACCAGACTATTTATGTGATAGTGGTCAGTGTGTCAGAAGGGGGCAAAGACATACAGCCATCAGATTTGACTTGGTCAGTGACTGCTACGATGAGTCTGATGAAGCTGGACAACTGCTGGATATTTTCTGGAACCTTGAATTCGACTTTAACTTGCCACCAGTTAGCTTGCCGGCTACTATTGATTTTAGTCATTCATACCAGGTGGTGGTCAGAACATTAGGAAGTGAGACCCAGTGCCCAGACACCCACTTCAATTGTTCAGAGCTCGCTTTCTGTTTTACCAGTGTACGTGCGATGTAACGGCATATATGACTGCCCACACGAGGAAGACGAGATGCACTGTGACAGTTACACCTGTCCAGGTTTCTATCGATGCCGGGGATCCACAGCGTGTGTGCACCCGACTCACCTGTGTGACGGTGTTGTACAGTGCGCGTTGAGAGATGATGAAATGTTGTGTGGCTCCTCTTGCCCCTCACAATGTCACTGTCAAGGTCTGGCATTTGTCTGTGACCGCCGTTTCTCTGCTGACAGCTTTCCTGAGATCCGTTACCTGGATGCCAGCCATTCTTTGTTCACTTGTGCACACACTGAGCAACAATTCTCTCCTGATCTTCTTACGGCTCGCTTCTTGTAATATTCTTTCCATTGTTGACTGCCAATTTGCCAACCTCCAAGTCCTTGATTTAAGCAATAATCTGAGAGTCGCTGAGTTTGGAGTTTCTTAACTTTTTGCCAAATCTCAAGGAACTGGACCTGTCGAGGAACCAATTACATCACATAGACCCTTCAAACACACTTGTTCAAAACACAGTGTTGGCCAAACTTGATCTTGCCTTCAATTCTCCATTACATTTCTTTGACTGTGAATCGTTTAAAGGCATTCAAACCATTATCAAAGTCAATGTGTCTCATAATTTTGATATGAAACTCAGCGATCGAGGTTTTACATGTTTTCCCCTCGTCAAAGAAGTCGATATTAGAGGTATTAAATGGGAAACTGTTTCATTATTTGTGTATGCTACTCTGAAACATATTGAGACTATATACACAGATGATTACAGACAATGCTGCAGCAGTGTTTTACCCAAAAGTTGAACACTACATAGTTTGTGTTGCACCTTCCACTGGCATCGCGTCTTGCTCAGATTTGCTGCGATCCCATTTTCAAAGAGTGTGTCTATGGTTCATGGTACTTTTGGTTTTGATTGGAAACGTCTGGTTTCTGACTGAAAAGTTTGTAGGCAGAGCAAAACAACAAACTATGAATGTGGAGGCACTGGCCTGCAACTTGTATATTTGTAACTGTATGATGGGTTTGTATTTCGGCATTGTCGCTGCGGGTCAGGTACGATTCCATGGCGATTTTGTATTGCACGAGAAACAGTGGGTTGTCGAGTTCAAGCTGTAAGGTTGCGTGCTTTGTGACCTTGGTGTCCTGTGAGGTGTCCTGCCTGATCATTTGCCTCATGGCTGTCGACAGATGCTTGGCTCTGTATGCTTGTTCTGTTCAGTTCTCAATCTCCACAGTGTGGCTGACTTGCATCATGTCCTGGATGCTGGCTGTTTCTGTGGCAACTTTACCCTGGATACCAGGCGTGTCAATGTGGAGTGTCCACAGCGTCACCAGCATTTGTCTGCCCGTGCCGGTTCTGACCAGGCAATCCCAGCTTCAAGCCTACAGCTTTGTTGTCCTTGTGGTGTTTAACTGCACGCTCACTCTAGTTACCGCCTTTTGTCAAATCCTGGTCTACCTTTACGTACGTTCCAACTATGTTATTGCAATAGCCTGTCAGACTTCACGGGATATGTTAGTGGCTCAGCGAGTGATGGCCCTTGTCGTCACTAGCATTGTTTGCTGCTGCATGTCAGTTGGTATTGTGAGTATCATGCACACTGCTGGTACAGCAGCTGTAGACAGCAAGGTCATGACGTCAGTGATGTTTCTGGTACTACCACTGGCTCCAACTCTCAGTCCGTTGTTGTACTGTTTCAGTTCACTTGACGAGAGGCTTAAACTGAGAAAAGAAGCGCAGCTCATGCAGCTTTTTGAAGCTAAATGTAGGTCACAAATAACAAAGCCATGTACATCGAGTGGACCAAACATCAATAAAGTTAACGTTCCCCAAGCATTCAGATGTGCTGACCACGTAGTTCAGTTTATTGAACAGTGTCTGCAGACACGTCAGCAGCTTAATGTTCAGGACATTGAGAGAGAGTGCTGGTTTACCATGAAAATGATATACACTCTTCACACTGACAGCACTTTATCGTCATCTTGTCATTATTTTGTCGTCTTTGTTTTTGTCATCGCCGTCGTCATCGTCGTCGTCGTCGTCCTTGTTGTTGTTGTCGTCGTCGTTTTTGTTGTTGTTGTTGTTGCTGTTGTGTCATTGTCAACCACCATATCTTCTTCTTCTTCTCCTTCTTCTTCTTCTGCTGCTGATGTTTCTTCTGCTCATCCTCCTCATCCTCTCTCTCTCCACCTTCTATTCCTCCTTCTATATCTCTCTTTTTTGTGATCATATGTTCAAACAACCGGAGTCTATGTAATAACCCGACTACCGTTGTGCGTCTGTTTGTGAGTGCGTGCATGTGCGCACTTGCGTGTGAGTGCGTTTGCATACGTGTGTGCGTGCGTGAACGTGCTCGTAAGTGTGTTTGCAAACGTGCTTGAAATCTGTAATTAAGCTGTTTTTTTCTAAGCAAATTCTCAATATTACAAAATAGAGTTTTTTTTTTTTTAAAATATTGATCACTTACAACGAAAACTGTAAGCTCAGATGAAGAAATGTTTACT
>JADBJO010002716.1:176560-191560 GCA_016801955.1 Conus betulinus | reverse complement strand
TCCGACTAGGATGTTCATTGAAAGAGCTTAGGACTTGGTCAGATCAAAATCTGCAAACCTAGCATAATACAGAAAGACATGTCCTGGTGGACAGATTTCTTTTTTGTGACCCCTCCGTTAGAATGGACTGAAATGTCGCTTATGTTGTCAGGCCATGGAACAAGAAGTGCATTTTTTTAAAGTTTGCTGTCTTGGTCTCAGTGACTTAGGCGAAACTTTATTTAGTCAAATTTTTATTTAATCAAATTTTGATCCTTGTAGTTTTAGAGTCAACTTACTGTTGGCAACAAGACATAAACATGTTGATCTTGATCTGTACCCACACGAAGCACAAACGCGAAGCGACGACGAACACAATGTATTCATATAGTTTTGCGTGGTTTATGTGTGTAACTGCTTAGTTTCTTATTTCTTCTACTGAGAATCCTCCTTTATTCGTGTGTTGCGGTGTCACCCATTCAGTATGGGCAATGGTCTTAATCTGAATAAATTATTCGTATTCATTTTCACATCGTCCAGATCTTTCATCGTAAAAACAAGGAAGCTCATTTATTGAAATCGACTGACAGTGTATATCCCCATGCTCAACATATTTTGCAATCAAGCTGTCCTTGAGATTTGACGGTGCGGAACGTTTGTGAGTTCGACGAAAGGAAATCTTTCTGATCTAAGAGCCAAAAAAATCTCAGCCCGCCCGACACGAAGAGAGAGAGAGAGAGAGAGAGAGAGAGAGAGAGAGAGAGAGAGAGAGAGAGAGAGAGAGAGAGCGTGTTTCACTGAAAAATCCTCTTCTTCGGAATAGCGTATGCGATGACGATGTAAAATTTGAAAAGAAAAACATTTCTTGTTCACAACTACAGTTAGGGACTTAAATGTACAACATATGTGAGTATTTTCTCTTCTTGACTGCTACAAAACGCACGCCATCAAATTCAACATACGCCCAACGTTAATCTTCATTTGAACATTGAGGGAGTTATAAACAGTTTGAATTCAGTTTCCCTTTGGTTTAACGCATGCCATTTTTCTATTCATCAATATTGCGATGGCTCTCTGCTAATAGTTAGCTGGTCACTCAAATGCTTTTCTCACCTTCCGAGTCTCAGCTAAATCAATTACCTAAAAACTCACCGTGTTGTGATCTGTTCGTTAATGAGATATATCTTTCTTCATTGCTGGTCGGATCGAACGGTGACTGGCCGCTGAATGAGACCAGCTGATCCACACATGATTTGCCATGTCTAATTCATTTGTTATTTGAAGAATTAGCCACTCGTTGAGTTTGCTGACAGGCGTTTGATTGACTTAGTAGTGAGTCGGTAAGCAGGTAAAAGGGGTGAGGGGGGATAACTATGGGGGTGAATGAGGGAATGAGTGACTGGCCTGTGCCTTTGTGGATGAGATAGTTAACAGACCAACTTGATACGAACATGCATTTAATGTAAAGCTGGTGTATACATTCACACATCAGTTAATTGAAATGATTTTTCATCCTAAGTTACAGTTCGGATGTTCTAAGTTAAAATTCGGATGCAGGTATGCAGTCCATGGCATTTATTGTTCAATTATTCATACATTTGTTTCCTCTCATTACTCATCAAAAACAATCCCAGTTTCCCGGGTGATGATTCAGCTACCTCAGATGGCGTTTCACGCAGGATAGTCTTCAACTATTGCCACAGGTTTTCTGGACCTTGCTCGTGATCAGCATTATCCTCGATTTTCAGACGCTGCACTAATTTACTTTATAGCTTTTTTCTGGGGTTTGCATGTCATTTTGCTGCTTTCCCCCTTCTTCTATTTAAGAGTTGATTGGTGGGCATCCCAAGGTTAGCTCTGACCAGACGATTGGTTGTATGGTTGGCAACACTTGGCATGACCTCGGTGTGCGGGGTCTCAGACACGTGTTTTTGGCGCACAACAATACAATCCAGGTGTCAGTGCTTCGAGCGTGGATGTCTTCAGGATGTCACAATACTGGGTTTTTGCTGGAAGTGTTGTGGTTGCTCGTATCCATCTCAGTAGCTACTGCAATGAGCATCCTTCCATTGTTACTACAGTTTCCGGCTTTGGGCAGGTCCGGGACCCGTGGTCGTGACATCAAAGTCTCTCTGTCTACCTGGGCGTTGAAGTCGCAATACTGATGATTTTGCCTGGGCTGTTGATTTCCCAGAGAAGAGATTTAACTCTTTGTAGAAAGCTTAGTCCGTGGTCGGGTCAGCATGTAGGGTGGGAACACAGACGCAGATGAGAGTGACGAACTAGTGGTCACATAAACGAGCAATAAAGACACGTAACGCAGCTGGAGTGGCGGATAGGAAGCCTTAATACCTCCCTGCAATGCGGTTTTCGCCGAACAGCTGATAGGTACATATGTCGTTCTTCGCTTTCTTTCCAGTATCAGTACACGTTGTAACCTACTCCATATTCCATGAAGGAACCTTGGTCTGCAAATCGCAGTTCGCTGATACACGCAATGTCGGTGCTCAGCCATGCTAGCAATCACGCAGTAAGAACTGAGCGTCTTTGAAGCATATGGGCTGTCATCTGACTCCCCGACCCATCTGTGTTCAGGGCAAACGGTGCATTCTTCAAGAGGGCTGATGCTTTCACATTTTTTTTTCGTGTGTTATCAGCAACAGATAATCCATACTATTGAGCTGCCCGAATGAAGACTTAAAACTGTTACTTCCAGAATTGTCCAGTAGGCCTGTCTGTACGTCCGACCTTTCTCCGTCGTCTTATGACTTTCTTTATGTCTGCACTAAAGTTTTGAGTCAAGATCAGGTCATGCGAATCAGCGCTGACTGTTAAGGGCAAGGAGATACATCTAGGTGGCCTATGATGGTGGTGGCCGACACGAGGCTGTTGGTTTTTGTCATCAGGGTTTTCCCTCTTTTAGCGTCCGGCTCAGAAACCTTACTTTAAGAACATGGGCAGTAACTCTGGCTCGGGCCATGGTAGTGAAGACTGAAGACATAACAATGGATCAGGATTTTAACATCAAATTTATTACTCTTTAGCAGTTCGTAAAGTCAAAATCGATTTCTCGTGTTCTAAAATATTAATGACAAGGAAAATAAGCTTTATCTCCCCGTGTTTGGAACAGGATTTATTCTCCTCTCAGGTAAAATGCCAGCTAAAGCTATGAGGCTACTCTGTCCACCTACTGATGCATGCATCGATGTCGTGTTGGGGAGGGAGGAGGCCTGGTAATGTCCATCCACTTTGTCAGAACGCAGCATGTCACACATCAAAGGTGCTGCCTCTGTCCAGAACCCCCTAGCCCCCTACAATGACAGTAGTCTGCAGTGAATGTTAGCTATTCATGGTAAAACAGACCTCTCCGCAGCTTTTGACACGATCGATCATAATATTTTGTTCTCACGGCTTCAAACTTCCTTCGGATTCAAAGACACAGCTCTCGACTGGATTATCTCTTACTTGACTGGACGGACTCAGACAGTGTGTATACAGGGCAGAAACTCAGACAGTTCTCCTCTTAGGTACGGTGTGCCTCATGGTTCTGTACTGGGGCCAGTCCTTTTTGTGCTGTATGCTAGTCCTGTGTCTGACGTCATCAGTGGTCACGCCATGCCGCATGAGAACTTTGATGACGATACTCAACTTTATCAGTCGGCTCCCATTGTTGGAACTGACTCACTGATTTCTCGGACGCGGGGCTGCATTGCAGACCTGAAGGACTGGATGACAACCAACAAACTACAACTAAACGACGACAAGACGGAACTCATGTTTGTGACAAAACATCCTAACCATCCTTCTCTGCCTTCAATTGTCACTATCAATGACTGTACTGTCTCTGTCTCCACCTCTGTCCGCAGTCTAGAGGTCATTCTTGACCAATCCCTCTCCTTTGAGTCTCTGTCTCCACCTCTGTCCGCAGTCTTGGGGTCATTCTTGACCAATCCCTCTCTCTTTTGAGAAACAGGTTTCAAATATTTGCAAGATCGCTTATTTAGAACTAAGAAGAATCAGCTCCGTACGTCACCTTCTCTCTACAGAGGCTACAAAAACTCTCATTTGTGCCTTTGTCTTATCAAGAATAGATTACTGCAACTCACTTTTGGCCGGCCCTCCGAAGTACCTGATAGAAAGATTACAGCGAATCCAAAATCATGCAGCCCGAGTCGTCTGTAAAGCAGGAAAATATGATCACATTTCGCCAATACTTCACTCTCCTCACTGGCTATCTGTCTCAAACCGTATCTCGTACAAAATCTAAGCTCTCACTTCTCTTCTCTCTTTGAAAACGGACCTTTATCTCTCTCAAATCTCCTTAAAATCTACACTCCCTCTCGACAACTACGCTCCTGTGCTGACGGCCGCCTTCTACGAATGACTCGCTTCAGGACTACTACTGGTGAAAGATCTTTCTCTTTTCAACCTCCAACGACGTGGAACAGACTGCCAGACTCTCTCAGACATTCTGATTCTATCTCTTCTTTCAAGTATAAACTTAAAACCCATCTATTTTCTCATAATTAGTCAATGCTGTGGGGGGGGGGGGGGGGGGTACAACCTAACTCATAGTCGTCTGGGCCTTTTCAAATGTAGTGTTCTTTGTGCATTATCATTTTGTCATTCTGTTTTAAAATATGTTCTCTACTACATGTATTTGTTGTATAATTGAACGTTATAGGATTTAGTTTTTGTAGTGATACTTGAAAATAAGTGAATGTCGTACTCACAGGATTTGTTCGTTTTTGTAGTAATAGTATTTGTAGTTGGGTGTAAGGTGTACTATTGTGTATGAGAGAAGGGTGAATGCAGTATGATTTTGTAAAGCGCTTAGAGAAATTCTTTGATTAGGCGCTAAATAAGAAACCATTATTTATCATTATTATTAAAAAATATCTTACCGAATGCCGTACAAAGTGTCAAGACCAACGGTTATAATCAAGAAGAAAAAAATCAGTGGTTTTAGCAACGACTGTACAAAGAGGTAAAGGCCGTGAGTGAATAATGACAGGCTGAAATCAATCCATTACTAAACTTTGGATTCATCTTAACTACTATGTTTCGTTCACGTGAACAATTGTTGGAAAGGAAACGGATGATGTCTTTCGGTGGCAAAAGTTTAGTTACGAAAATGAATGCTGTAGGATACACTGAATATTGTTTCTTCCCTGTATTGAAGTTCCTAAATTACATCTTGAGCAATCTGATCATGGATTCGAAATATGGTTTTCTTGGAAGTCAGAAGGTTTTAAATGGGTAATAAACAAACGCCCTTTAATTTCTAAACTTCGAGAAATTAAAGCAAAACATAGGAAAAATATTTGAGGAAAATCAAGGTTGCCACCCGGTCATTCTATGGCTGTGGAATCGGTTCCATTGCATTTACATGTTTATTTAGGACAGCATGCACTTCATGGCATAAGGACAAAAGATTGTATCCTTGTTGAAGTCTGAAAACCCTAAATGACAATAAAAACGTTGTTGTTCTAATTAATCAAACGTGGGTAGATAGTTTCATGTTTATAGGTATGGGCGTCCATGATACAGGAAAAGAACTGACATTAGGTGTGTGGGATTATTCCTGGTTAATCATTCCCCATCTTAGCAACTGAGTTCTGTTAACATATTCGTATTTCAAAACCAGAGTCATGCATCTGTTAAAGCTGCTACCAATTCTGGCGTGTGTGTGTGTGTGTGTGTGTGTGTGTGTGTGTGTGTGTGTTTCGTCGTCCTTCCCCAATACGCATTTAGATTTTTTTCTTCCTATACACATACTTCTTCTAATTCTCATAACATAACACTTAAACCTTTTGTACCTTTTAAGACCTGTTTTTGGTGAAAGTGTTCGTTTTCTTTTGATTCTATGAGTTTCATTTAATTTATAACACCCCAAAGGACGTCTTTTTCATGTATTAACGGCTGAACGTTATTCATGAAAAGAAAAAATTTGCCTAATGAGTCCTGTTCTTATCTTTTCTTCGCAGAATCAGAAGACACCCAAAGTGGAGCGCCTTACGTCATCATCCCAAACACCGTTAACCTCACAAAGTTTTTAACAGATATGGAGGATATACAGGAGCCACCTCAGCATCTCGGCCAATTGCCCAAATTAGACTGGCTAAAACGCATGTAAGTTTCTACGGCTTCAGGACATCTTTCAGCTCTTCAATACATGCCCCAATGTTCGAAATGCATGCAAACAATATCTACTTCAACAGCGATTAGTACTTCCTATGGAGCTCAATAATTTGGATTTCGGGCATAACGACAGTGATTTTATGTCCCCTGGAAAACTGAAAATATTGAAGCGTTGGGGATGCTATTTTGGGAAAATCTATTTTCGTGCTAATACTTTTCATATTGAACGACCAACGTTTGACGTGATGGTAGAATATCTTGTCACACCACGCAGTGCCGTAAAGTCGGTATTTATAGAAGTGAAAGACCGCACGTACCCAAACTTTTTCCAGCCTAATACCATTGGAAGAAACTGTCGAAATTAATGCAGCACTTTGTCACCACCAAAACAGATATCAGAATCACACTTTGTGTCGATATAACTGAGCCTACAAATCCTGTTCTGTCTGTTCGCTGTTCGGCGGGGGATTGCCCGCCTCCGATCCTCGATGCCGGTTTTTAACAACCTTGAACGTTTTTGATGGATGTCCGTCAGGGTTTAAAAGCAAATTCCCCAGACCTGACCCATCTTCATCCCCGATGGCTGTTTTCCTGTCCAAATTTTCCGACCTGAGGGAACTGAGTCTGTGCTTGTGCTATGTGAATGATGCTTTTCTGAACCAACTTGCTCAGCAAAACACGGGACTTGCTGAACTAGCGCTCACGTTCTCCCCCCGCCCAGCGATACAAAGGACGTGTCAGAACGCGCCTGGAGTAATTTAGCTGCTGCCCTTCCTCAGTTGAGAGTGACGTGTAGACTAAGTTTACGTGTGCTTGACGGAGACAGTTTGGATGGTTTGTTCGATGCCGTCAAAGAAGGTGCACCTGTGATCAAAATCTATGCACGCAGCCTGGAGCGTACAAACTACCATCCGTTTCTACAATGGTGTACGGTTTTTTCTGATGTCCTGGAAGATCTGGAGATCTGGATATATGTGTGAGGTTGCCTACAAAGACGAACATTTCACATCACCTATCAAACACTGTCGCGGAGTTGTGTAGCCTTTCAGCACATTTACAAGACATTAGACATGAAGTACAAGTAACGGAGAATGATTCGTCACTGTGTGATCATCACGTCAGGTGCCGGAGAATACAAGCTGCATGAAGATCAGGTGTAGTGTTATTAGCCAGTGCCGATAACTTGTTGACAAACTGCTTGTAGAGACCATTAATCATGGACATCGTCACAAGGCTTCACACACTGTTCGTGTGCAAAGGAAACCACTTTGTTCTGAGCCCTTTACTTTTCAGTGGCTGGAAACAATTCGACTGTTTAAAGAATGCGTGTGCCGGTCAGGTCTTGTCAACCATCTGACCATGTGTATACTTCAGTGTAGTTATTCTCAGCATTCCCTTCATGTTTATACATTTGAGAGTAAAGTAACTCATTCATGTTCTTTCTTTAGATTCACAAAGTGTGTTGGTGTCTGACCATAAGGAATTATTTTGCTATTCATCATCGTCATCATCATCATCAGTCGTCGTCGTCGTCGTCGTCGTCGTCAACGACCATGATAATGACGATATCTTTTTCCCTTTTTATAGTTCATTATCATGCCTTGGTGTGTTGTGATTTCTCTCATTTTCCCATTCTTTGTACAGAATCTTTTTTCAATTGTTTAATGAATGTTCATCTCTTTTCCTTGCAGAGGCTTCGTGTTTACACTTTGATGCTGAATTGAGTAAACTCATTTATGTTTCTTTTTCATGCTTGCTTAAACGTTCATGCTTAGCTGATTTTTGTACAGCTGTTCTTTAAAAGCACTTCAAATGTAATATGTGGAAGATGAACACTGTTCATTTTCGTTCCTTTCACGCCGTTCATGACTATCTTACTCTCTGGTTGCAACGTTTCATTGTACGCACAGGTGTAATGGTCATGTCAGTTTTGTTTTTGGTCGCATATCTTTATATTTTTCCTTTTGCGTCTGCCCTTGGGGTGTTTACATAAAAAAGGTCGATGTTCCTTGTCTACACTCCATATACTGTCCTGGTGTGGTACCTTGTTACATTGTTTTGTGTTTTAACACACACGATTCTAGGAGCTGCCAGATCTTCTTTATGAAGCCAACATTACGCTGGACAGGTCCTATGGGCCGCTTTATTTTCTTCCCTTATATTGACCTCATTTCAGTTGTTATTGTGGTCAGCCTGCTCTCTGCTTTGCTGTCAATTGAACTGCTCATATTCGGATGTTATGACTTTGATTTCAGATCAATATTAAATTCAAGTTTGATAATTATGTCTGAAAACTTATCACGTTTATTCAACCAGCGTACTGCGAGAGCGATAAGTATCTATTGTCTTTTTCATCCATTGCTGCTGAGACCAAACCATTACATGTGAGTCTCCTGCATAGCTTGGTCATTAGATGTAATCAGTCACATCTGAACATCTGAATCGTTCATCGCAGATTTCCACTCTCTTTTACGAAGATCAACACTTCTTGTTTTTCTTTGCAATACCTTTGTACCTTGATTGATTGTACATTTCAGTTCCATTTCTTAGTAACTGTCGAATTTACGTAGCACACATTGCTTATTCATTTTTGTAGCTATTCTTCTAGCTGATTTGCTTTGTTTCTTCGTGTTTTTTTTTTGTTCATGATCATTTTAAATGTGCGTTATTGTTATATTCTATAACCGCTATGCAAATTGGTGGATGTTTGGTGCTTCGTATTTTCTCTCTGTATACTTTCGTTCCTTGAATGTGACATCACATTGTTTGTTTCCTAGGTTATTGATCTCTTCGATTATAATGTTGGATTTTCTTTTTGGAAAGCTCTGCTAAATCAGTTCATTTAAAGTGCTTGCATTGTTGATGTGTTGGTTGAAAAAAAATGTGTGTTTGGGATATCTAAAAGACACTTAAGAGGCATGGAGGGTATTTGGGTGTTTCATTGAGCACAGCTCGCCTTTAATTTCAGTTACATTGAAACAGATACTTCAATAACGTTTTAGGTAATGTTAAGGAGCCCAAACTGATTGCGGATTTTCATCACATCTATGTAGCAACTTTTTACAACTTCTATCTATTTTTAATTGGCTTATAAGTTTTCCTTATATTTCTCTATATTTTGTAAATTGATAATACATGCGTATTTCCACTGTGTATGGAAGCAATGTTTCTTTAAATTTTCGTACGTCTCACAATTTGTATGACATTAGATTCTCTCTCTCTCTCTCTCTCTCTCTCTCTCTCTCTCTCTCTCTCTCTCTCTCTCTCTCTCTCTCTCTCTCTCTCTCTCTCTCTCTCTCTCCAAGACTGTACATGTATAGTTTAAGATGCGTTTATATGCATTGATTTAATGTTGAGACAAAGTCTGCCTTTTGTTAATACGACTTCTACCTGTTGTCCGATGATCAAGTAGACGTAATCATCGGATCTGAGGCCCTTTTTGCCCATACGTTAGGAGGGGAGGGTCTTTTCTTTTTTTCTTTTTTTTTTAAAGTTTTGGATTATTCCTTTCTGAAATTTCGTGTTTCATACAAAATGTATATGCTGCACATGGTTTTGAATGCTATCTCTAAATAGTTTGTGTTTTGTAACACACTCTTTGGAATAATTTGGGTATACATACATACATACATACATACATACATACATATATATATATGTGTGTGTGTGTGTGTGTGTGTGTGTGTGTGTGTGTGTGTGTGTGTGTGCGTGTGCGCGTGTGTGATCACAAAACTAGTATAACAACATTATGAAAGATCTTTGGAATGAGTTTTATACAATCACAAAATCTGAATTTTGCTATGCAAATAAGATAAGGAAGAAATGGTACAAAGAGTGATCCTGTGGGACATGGATCGCTGATGACGGGGAAGGACAACGAACAGCTGGCAGTTCACAGTACAGTTCACTCGAGAAAGAACGGGCTGAATGAAAGACTGACGAACGAGAAGAATCCGCAGGGAAAACAAGATACATGTCGTGAATCCATATTGTGTATGTTGAATGTTTCATGGTCCTAAAACAGGACCTGGTTGTGACCTAACAAGCTTATGGTCTTGATCTCGTGACCTCTTGGCTAGATGACCCGTCCACCAGATCACACGATAGCTTTCTAAACCCATTTTCCCGTGTTCACCCTGGTTCAAAGGGGAACTGGCGCCCAGAGAGTAATTGTTGACAGGGGATCGTGGGAAAGATCCCTAGCCACAGCGGACTCGGGCTGTTCAGCAAGAATTAATGCCAATTTCAGTACTCAAAACCCAAGGAACTGGTTTGAACAAAAACAGCAAGAATAGAATACTGGGTCGCTTAATGAAGAGAAGGAACACCAAATTACGAAACAAATGCGACGTATTTCGTCCCTCATTGGGCCTTCCGCAGGCAGGGGGAAAGAAATGTTCAAAAACTTCAGAAACAACCACAAAAGGACACTCACTCTTCCACTTGGATTTCATCCACATTGAAGAGGTTAGCGACTTTTTGTTCTCTTTTTGTCAACGTTTTGACTGTTGTGTTGTCTTGCCTTAAAAACGCCCCGATAGTCGAAACGCGTCATGTCTGTTTCTGTAACAATTTACTTTTCCTTCGTTTTGTGGTTCAGGGTAATTCTTTGTTGTCTTAATTTCATGTTTACACATTTCGGCGGCTTGCAGTCACCCCACTCTGGAACCATTTGATTTCAAAAGAATATTGTGAAAGAGGTAAAATGCGAGCTAAAGACAAACCTGTTAAAATTGGGGTGCCGATCGAGGGCATCACAAATACCTTTCTAAATCAACACCACCCTGCCATAACTATGTGATCTTCACTTTTCCCTTTTAAACGAACCAACTCAAGATTTCCTGTTGAAAGTACGCAATATATATATATATATATATATATAATATATATATATATATATATATATTATATAAAAATGCCGAACAATTAAGTATGGGGATAAACAAGAGCAGGCTTTACAATTCTTCCGTCATAGTGGTGACTTGGCAAAGGATTTAAAAACTTTAAAAATTGGGTGTGTGTGTGTGTGTGTGTGTGTGGAGGGGGGGGGGTAGGGGGACGGGTTTGAAAGATGAAATATATCTGGCGAGTCGACCAGTACGTTTTCATTGTTTAATTTGATTGTGTACCAATAATTAGAGCGATGATGTTTTCAATCGATCCATCGAGCGATCCATCGGTCGGTTGGTCGTCGGGTCGGTTGGTTGGTTGGCTTGTTGGGTTTGGTTGGTTGGTTGGTCGTGGGGGTCGGTCCGGGTCGGTTGGTTGGTTTGTTGGTTGGTTGGTTGGTTGGTTGAATGTATTGTGCGGATGGCATTGTCAGTCTTTCTTGGTCTATATGTGTGTGTAATGTGGTTCGATCTGAGTATTGTACTGGGGAGGAATGGCGTTGGTGTGAAGAGATGGGGTCTCATGTCTTAGGCATTGTGTGGTATTGTGTTTCTGTAGGATCTATGTAGGTAGGTATTTTACCATGTCAGTATCTGTTTGTAAATAAGGATCTGTGAATAGCAGTGAGACGGTGTGCTGGCTTAGAGGGGATAAAAAGAACCACGTTAGAGGAGGTAGGTAGATAACTATAGTATAGATTTGAGCGCGCTGCCACTGTGGGTCCGCTGGTGTTTGGTCGTGTTTGTGGGGTGGTTGGGTGTGTGTTTGGTTTGGGGTGTGGGTGTTCTGTGCGTGACTGAAGGATGCGTTACGGGCTGTGCTTCTGGGCGTGGAGCGGGAGGGTGGGACGGTGGGGTGGACGTATGGCGTCGCGGGCATTGATTGCACTTGTTGTAGGTGTTCGTTGGTGTGGTGCGGTGTGATAGGTGAGGGTGGGTATTTTCACTTGGTGGGGCTGTTTGGGCTGGGGGTGGGTGTGTCGGTGGTGGGTGGTGTGGGTGATGTTGCGTGTGCAGAAGGTGGGGGTGGGGGTGCAGGATCTGGGTGTGGTTGGGGGGTTGTGGGAGAGAAGAGAATTGATGAAAGTAGAGGGAGACCCCCGGGTTTTTTGTTTATGTTTTTCCGGGGGATCGGGGGGGGGCGGAGACGGAATGCGCGCGGGGGGCGGCGGGGAGGCGTGTTATTATGTGTTTGGGTGGGGGGGGGGGGGGGGGGGGGTGGGGGTTTGTGGGTGTGGTGGCTTGTTGGGAGGTGGGGCACGGGTGTCGCGGTATGTAATGGGTAGTGTTAGGGCCCGACGGTTGGTTGCGGAGTTGCTGAAGGTACAAGATTGGGTATACAAGAAAACAAGACTATTAGCTTGGTTTTGTCGTGGGTCGCTTGCAGTTAAGTCGCGGCTGTGTGCTGGGGGGTAACCGCATGTCCTGTGTGGTGGCTGTTGTCGGATTTTGTTCATAGGGGGCCTGTCGTATTCTCATGTAGCGTAACCGTGGTTACAATCCCAACTTTCTGGTTGATACAAACTGCATTAAAGGATTGCTCTGCTCCGCACAAGCCTAATACCCTACTTGCATTTGAGAACAGGTAACTTTCTGTACCAGAGTTTAACAGGTAGGGTTGGTTATGCACATTGTGCTTCTAGTTGTGAGCACTATTGTGAGTGTTAGTGGTTGCGAAAATCGTATTCAACAGATTACAAGTCTTCTTACTACACAAAAATGTCTGAGTTGGTTTTGGGGCTTACGTGGTTGGACAAACCCTGGGTAGCGCAAACACTAGCAAACGCAAACTCACAACGCATTACTCGGGCTGCGCGCGCACGAGAGGCACACGTGCAAAACAAATACCTAACACCATAACAATTGCACACAAGAACACAGTGGACATTGGGTCTGGTACACACCAGCATGGTAAACTGTATCGTGTCCGTTACTTAGACTCCGTTGTTTAAAGATTGTGTATTAAAAAAAACCCGAGAATGCAGAGGACGCAATTGGAGGAGTGGGTGATAGAGTAAGAGGACAAGATATGCTGCGGAGTGGCAGAAGATTTGGCACGATTTCATTCTTACGGAAGGAAGGAAGTGTTTTGGAACGGTAGATGGTGTTAGTGTTGTTGGGGTGGGTCCACAGAGTGGTTGTGGCTGTCAGAACACCTCTACGGGGTTGTTTTGATGTGTCTGTGAGGTCCGCGCAAACAAGTAATGCAAAACTCACTCACCACGCATATATCTTAGTTGTCGCGCTGCAAGAAAGACGACAAAATAAGGACAAGATGACGATAAAGTGCTGTCAGTGTGAAGAGTGTATATCATTTTCATGGTAAACCAGCACACTCTCTCAATGTCCTGAACATTAAGCTGACGTGTCTGCAGACACTGTTCAATAAACTGAACTACGTGGTCAGCACATCTGAATGCTTGGGGAACGTTAACTGTATTGGTGTTTGGTCCCACTCGATGTACATGGCTTTGTTATTTGTGACCTACATTTAGCTTCAAAAAGCTGCATGAGCTGCGCTTCTTTTCTCAGTTTAAGCCTTTCGTCAAGTGAACTCATCCCGTACAACAACGGACTGAGAGTTGGAGCCAGTGGTAGTACCAGAAACATCACTGACGTCATGACCTTGCTGTCTACAGCTGCTGTACCAGCAGTGTGCATGATACTCACAATACCAACTGACATGCAGCAAATTATGCTAGTGACGACAAGGGCCATCACTCGCTGAGCCACTAACATATCCCGTGAAGTCTGACAGGCTATTGCAATAACATAGTTGGAACGTACGTAAAGGTAGACCAGGATTTGACAAAAGGCGGTAACTAGAGTGAGCGTGCAGTTAAACACCACAAGGACAACAAAGCTGTAGGCTTGAAGCTGGGATTGCCTGGTCAGAACCGGCACGGGCAGACAAATTCTGGTGACGCTGTGGACGCTCCACATTGACACGCCTGGTATCCAGGGTATAGTTGCCACAGCAACAGCCAGCATCCAGGACATGATGCAAGTCAGCCACACTGTGGAGACTGAGAACTGAACAGAACAAGCATACAGAGCCAAGCATCTGTCGACAGCCATGAGGCAAATGATAAGGCAGGACACCTCACAGGACATCAAGGTCACAAAACACGCAATCTTACAGCTTGTGCTAGACAACCATTGTGTCTCGTGCAACACAAAATCGCCATGGAATCGTACCTGACCCGCAGCGACAATGCAGAAATACAAACCCATCATACAATTACAAATATACAAGTTGCAGGCCAGTGCCTCCACATTCATAGTTTGTTGTTTTGCTCTGCCTACAAACTTCTCAATCAGAAACCAGACGTTTCCAATCACAAACAAAAGCACCATGAACCATAGACACACTCTTTGAAAATGGGATCGCAGCAAATCTGAGCAAGACGCAATGCTAGCGGAAGAAGCTGTACAAACTATGTCATGTTCAACTTTAGGTAAAACACTACTGCAACATTGTCTGTAATCATCTGTGTATATGGTTTCAATGTGTTTTAGAGTAGCATACATAAATAAAGAAACAGTTTCCCATTCAATATCTCTAATATCGATTTCTTGGACGAGCGGAAAACATGTAAAACCTCGATCGCTGAGTTTCATATTAGAATTATGAGACACATTGACTTTGATAATGGTTTGAATGCCTTTAAACGATTTACAGTCAAAGACATGTAATGGAGAATTGAATGCAAAATCAAGTTTGGCCAACACCGTGTTTTGAACAAGTGTGTTTGAAGGGGTCTATGTGACGTAATTGGTTCCTGGACAGGTCCAGTGTCTTCAGATTTGGTAAAAAGTTCAGAAACTCCATACTCAGTAACTCTATTAGATTACCGCTTAAATCAAGGACTTGGAGGTTGGAAAATCGGCAGTCAACAATGGAAAGAATATTACAAGAAGTGAGCCGTAAGAAAACCAGGAGAGAATTATTGCTCAGGTGGGCACAGGTGAGCAACGAATGGCTGGCGTC
>JADBJO010002716.1:166560-171560 GCA_016801955.1 Conus betulinus | reverse complement strand
ACCTCCCTTTTGTACTCCAAGTTCTTAAAGAACATGGAGTACTTTAGAATGGGAACGAAGAAATGCTGTCTGTGTGTCTGTGTGTCCGTATGTCCGTCCGTTCGTGGTCAAAATGTGTTCCACTCGCTCCAGACAAAACTACTGGGCCGATCTTTCTGAAAATTTGTAGGTACGTTCATTATGGGTCACGGATGATGCCCGATGTTTTAGTTTACCCGTTATAGCCGTCACTAACGGCTGTAACAGCTTGTAACGGTTTTTTCTTCTTTATGGAATATCTCAGGAAGTACTTGGCCGATCTTTGTGAAAATTAGCAGGTATGTTCAATATGGGTCTCGGATGATACATCGGTCTTAGTTTACCCGTATAGCCGTTACTAACGGCTGTAACAGCCTGTAACACTTTTTTCTTCCTTAAAGAATATCTCAAAAAGTACTTGGCTTATTTTTCTGAAAATTAGTAGGCATGTTCATTATGGGTCACGAATGATGTCTGATGTGTTAGCTTACTGTTATAGCCGTTACTAACGGCTGTAACGGCCTGTGTACGCTTTTTCTTCTTTATTATAGAAAGTCTCAAAAAGTACTTGGCCGATCTTTGTGAAAATTAGCAGGTATGTTCATTATGGGTCTCGGATGATGCCCGATGTTTTAGTTTATCCCGTTATAGCCATTACTAACGGCTGTAACGGCCTGTAACGGTTTTTTCTTCTTTATAGAATATCTCAAAAAGTACTTGGCCGATCTTTCTGAAAATTTGTAGGTATGTTCATTATGGGTCACGAATAATGCCTGATGTTTTAGTTTACCATTGTAGCCGTTACTAACGGCTGTAACGGCCTGTAACTGTTTTTTCTTCTTTACGGAATATCTCAGAAAGTACTTGGCCGATCTTTGTGAAAATTAGCAGGTATGTTCATTATGGGTCACGGATGACGCCCGATGTTTTTAGTTTACCCCGTTATAGCCGCTACTAACGACTGTAACGGCCTGTAACGGTTTTTTTTTATTCTTTACAGAATATCTCAAAAAGTACTTGGCCGATCTTTCTGAAAATTTGTAGGTATGTTCATTATGGGTCACGAATAATGCCCGATGTTTTAGTTTACTGTTATACCGTTACTAACAGCTGAAACTGCCTGTAACGGTTTTTCTTTCTTTCATGGAATATCTCAAAAAGTACTTAGCCGATCTTTGTGAAAATTAGCAGGCATGTTCATTATGGGTCACGAATAATGCCCGATGTTTTAGTTTATCGTTATATCCGTTACTAACGGCTGTAACGGCCTGTGACGGTTGTTTTTCTTCTTCATGGAATATCTCAAAAAGTACTTGGTCGATCTTTGTGAAAATTAGCAGGCATGTTCATTATGGGTAGCGGATGATGCCCGATGTTTTAGTTTACAGTTATAGCCGTTACTAACGGTTGTAACGGCCTGTAACGGTTTTTTTATATATAATATCTCAGAAAGTACTTGGCTAATCTTTGTGAAAATTAGCAGGTATGTTCACTATGGGTTACGGATCATGTCCAATGTTTTAGTTTACCGTTATAGCCGTTACTAACGGCTGTAACGGCCTGTAACGGTTTTTTTCTTCTTTACAGAATATCTCAGAAAGTATGGGGCCGATCTTTGTGAAAATTAGCAGGTATGTTCATATGTGTTACGGATGATGCTTGATGTTTTAGTTTATCCCATTATAGCTGTTACTAACTGCTATAACAGCTCATAACGGTTTTACCTTTTTATGGAATATCTCAGAAAGTATGGGGCCGATCTCTATGTTCATTATGGGTCTCGGATGATGTCCCCATTTTTTTTTTTTTACCGTTATAGCCGTTACTAACGGCTGTAACGGCCTGTAACGGTTTTTTCTTCTTCATGGAATATCTCAGAAATACGTGGCCGATATTTCTGAAAATTTGTAGGTATGTTCATTTATGGGTCACGGATGATGCTCGATGTTTAAGTTTACCGTTATAGCTGTTACTAATGGCCCATAATGGTTTTCTTCTTAATGGAAATCTCAGAAAGTTCTTGGCCGATCTTTCTGAAAATTTGTAAGTATGTTCATTATAGGTCACAGACGATGGCCGATGTTTACCAGAATAGCCATTACTAACGGTTACACCAGCCCAAGACGGTTTTTTCCTCTGTATGGAATATCTCATGCGTATTCAGGATAAACTGGGAGTACGTATATATGCTTTGCATCTTGTTCTGTCTGTGGTGGTGCGTGCTTATTCTCCTTTCTTTTTCTTTCACATCTTTCAACCTTTTTTTTTTCGTGGATCTTCTGTCCTCATGTCCATACATGTATGGGCACATTTTAGCTCAGCAAGAACAGACTGGAAGAACAGGCTGTGCCTAAAATCTCAGTTCTTGACTTAATTAACTTTATTCTGAGTTCTAGGTTCTTTAATCTGGAAGATATACTATAGTGCGGTTACGGTTGTTTAAAGTTTAAACAAAAAGACCAGACTAACGTCGAAGCCTCACTTACTTTCGCAGAAGTCGTTCTCCAGCCGTAGAACAGCAGTAAGATGGCGGCCATCCGGTACCTTGACTTCCCAGTGACAGGAGCTCAGTGAAACAGACCTGTTGTCAGACAGAGACCCGGTCAGTCCACGGACCAATCCTTGAGACGGGGCAAAGAAGGTGGGCTTGTTGTAGTGGCCGCAATGGCGATAGCTGAGATCAAACTCTTGAGTGCTGTCACTGTGGTTGTCTGTCACGTTGACACGTTCCCCTGCTGTGCCAGTCAGCCTGCCTGTCGCTAAGAATTCCTCCAGGATGTTCCAGACTTGGGGCAGATTGTCTGGGTTGGTTTGTCGTCCGGGTGATGTTGATTTTGTGTGAGTTGTTTCAACTGAGGGTGGTATAGAGCTGTCCGTGTCCATTGCTTGTTTGTCTGCTTCTTGAATTCTAGAAGTGTGTGGAGCTGGAACTGGACACGGAACACAACTCGATCGGCACGTGCAAGGTTTGGGTGTGGCATAATTATGTGAACATGGAATATCTTTACACGAGGGTTTATCTTGCTTTGTCTAGAGTAGTGTTGAGCTTTGTTGTGTTGTGTGGCATTGTCATGTTGTGTTGTATTACATTATACCATGTGGCATTGTTCTGAATTCTATTTTATTGTGTGGAGTCGTGTTCCAGTGCGTGGTATGGGCTAGGGAGTTTGAGCTGAACAAAAGATTATAAGAATAAAAATGTAGCGTACATACTAGAGAATGCAAACACACAGACATAGATATACACATGCAAACACACACACACACACACACACACACACACACACACACACACACACACACACACACAGAGAGAGAGAGAGAGAGAGAGGTATGGTACACACACACACACACACACACACACACACACACAGAGGTATGCATCACACACACACACACACACACACACACACACACACACACACACACACACACACACACACACACACACACACACACACACACACACATACATACATACACACACACAGGCACGCACGCACGCACGCACGCACGCACGCACCCACCGATCCACCTGCTAACCCGCACACAAAGTGGGCACAGACGAAATGAAAAGTCTGGTTCCCCAGAATGTCCTGTTTCCATCCTGCTGTCACCGAAACATTTAGTTTCCTTTTCACTTTCCAGTCATTACTTTCTTTTACCTGCTGTCCCCTGTTTCAATGTTGTCAAGTCCTCCTAGGCGTGGAGCTCCTAACCTGATCTTACCTTTACTTTGTAATACAGCTGGTGCATGATAGCTGAATGATTTATCAAACCAACTGACGTTATAAGCCCTCTTACTTTCTCATTTTTAATAAACACATTTGCACGAGGGTGCGTGATATCATTCTGACATCAGAATTTCAAATGGTGGGTGATTCAGGGTATTCTTCAGAGAAGACCACCCTTTGTCAGTGACAAAGATGGTGTTGGTAGAAATGACAGACAGGGTATTTCTCACCAACGGGGTAATACTGTTTCATGGTGTTTTGTCTGAATTGAGATCACACATGATGGCCCATAGGAACAGTTTTCCTCCCCAGGCATACTGAATAAAATATACCTCTGCCCCTAACACCGAGGTGATAGTTCTGGCTTATGTTTTAGTTGAAGAGTAAAGGTCATAACTGCTATCTACAACAAATTTATTTCAGTGCTGAAGGAAGGCAATAACTGCTATCCATATCGAATTTGTTTCAGTGCTTCACCTCATGCGTGTTTGCAGGAGGCGGCCGTTTGCGAAGTGTGGGATGTTATTGCTGGCAGATATGTCATCTTCAAAAGTTAAGTCCACAATGTTTTAGTTCTGGAACTTTAACTGCAGCAATCTGAGCAGATCGTGTCTCTTCTAACATAACACAGAGAACTAATATTGTAGGGTTTCACTGGAAAAGAATCGCTATTGATTTTGTGTGGGCAGAAAAATCGTTCATTTTTAGAGAGACGGTTGGATCAAGAGGGTGGTGTTTCTATTCTTACTCGCATCGTGGTCTGTGCTTTTCTGTAGACAATGAACTATTCTTCATGTGGCTACCATACTTAAGGGTGATGCTGACTTTTAAAAAGCAAATATTCATATTGATTCACTGATGAAGGTACCTTGGATTTCGATGTGGACAATAATAACAAAGATGGAGCGAACACAATATTGAACTTGAATAGGAATCAGCTGAAAGTTACAGTGACTGCTACACAACGCATGAATGTTACACAAGAAACCGAAGACGCAGGCGGCACAATAGCAGCGTTTTTTTCTCAAATGTGAAAAATCCTTATATGTAATCAACCACATGTAATCACAGTTTTACAGTCAACTTGTGTTTATTATTTGCAGCTGTGGGACGTTACAAAATCACGTTTGAGGACTTCACATCACATCAACATTTTTTTTTTCAGTTTTGATTAATCATGGGTGGTTGTAAGACATTTCAAGAAATTTAAACACTGGTCCAGGAAGTGGTTGTTGGTCTACAGACCCT
>JADBJO010002716.1:141560-161560 GCA_016801955.1 Conus betulinus | reverse complement strand
TTCATGTCTTGGTTTTTAAAAATGTATCAAGTCTCGTATTCAAACAATAATAGCTTTATATTGCACAGGCATTTCATCCTGTATGCGTCACGTTTTTTTTTTTTTAAACTTCTTTGAAGTTCACTTGCAAAAGTTTGGCATTTAAACAGGTGCGTTAAAAGTACACAGCAAAATGTAAAAGAGGAATTAGAGTCAAAAGGAACACTTTTCCCCCCAGACCTTCCAGCTGGCTAAATGATTATGATGTTTTTTTTCCAAAGTTATAGATTAGTTAATGATCCAAGATTGGTGGTAAATGGGCTTTCCAGGGCGTGTGAGCTCTTCAGTTCATCAAACCTTTCAGGCTATCGATTGCCTACCTACAAGTATTTCGTTTTAATGGCACTCATGATAAATCCAAATCCACTTGTGCTGCAATTGATTGAAGTAAATAGAATGTCATCTGGGGTGTTGTCTGCCATAGCTGTCACGTCAGTGTAAAGTAAAATGTCTGGCAGAGGGCTGGTTTCCAACCAGGCAATTTTTCTGATTTCTTTGTCAGCAGGTGCAATACCCATTCAACAGTTAGTTACAGCAAAGAGGGGAGGAAGCACCATGCATCCTTGAAGCACTCCAGTGTAACCTGGAACAAGGGACTTTTCATCTTCTATTTGTAATTAGCGACTCCAATTACCGTATATCTTCTTCACAGAAAAAGCAACTGGTATGCCATACGGCATGAAGATTTTCCAGACAGTGGGTCCATTTAAATGCCAAAGGCTTCACTAAATCAATGAAACTTGTCGCCAGTAACACTTGAAAATTCCTACATTTCTCTATGAGCTGCCTTGAAAGAAAGATTCTTTAGCCAGAAGCTAAGACAAGTAAAGTCTGATGTAAAACCTACGACCCGAGGACTTCGTTGTCACCGTCCCAGCTTGCTAGGCTATGACAGATGAACCACAGGGTGTAAAGGGTGGGGCCAGTATTGCGCACACTGCATTCCACCCTAAAACTCCACAGCGCAGGCCAGAGGGATAAATCCACGTCTTCCCATCCCTCCCCCCCCCCCCCCCCAACCCAATCCTTCCAAAGCCCTGTAGCGATGGGAAAGGGGCGAAAACGGCAGGTGAAAGATGTCACTGGAAGCCGCAGTCTCAACCCTGCATGCAGGCGGTTCAGGACTATCAGTCGTCTGGTGTTGATCCTGGAGATAACTTCACCCGGCAGTATCCTGAACGACCAAGCAGCCTTCTTTAGGGACAGCACTGCTTGCTCCACACGGAGAGGGGCCTAGAGAGAAGGTGGCCTAACCAAAGCTCATCTCCACTAACCCCAGTTGGCTAGCCGCAGTCAACGGGCATCTTCCAACGCGCGGCCGAACAACAACAAAGAAACAAAGGTTAACCCTGCCACAAAGGTTGTACAAGATCTTAAAATTGCGTGCTGGAACGCCAGGATCATCCAGCTGCATGAAGACCAAAACGGGCAGGTTAGAGTCAACAGGGTCCTCTCAGAGCCATTCTCAATCTCAAACGGCGTCAAGCAGGGCTGTGTTCTAGCTCCGACACTCTTGAGCATCTTTTTTAGCATGATGCTCCAGCAGGCTCTTGAAGACCTTGAAGACGAAGACGGCGTCTACATCCGCTACCGCCCTGATGGCAGCCTGTTCAACCTGCGGCGACTGCAGGTCCACACAAAGACGCTGGAGCAACTGATCCAAGAGCTCCTTTCCGCAGACGATGCTGCCCTTGTTGCTCACACAGAAGCAGCTCTACAAAGGCTAACTTCCTGCTTTGCAGAGGCTGCACAGCTCTTTGGACCGGAAATTAGCCTGAAAAAGACAGAAGTCCTGCATCAGCCTGCACCCCGAACAGAGTTTCACTCTCCTCACATCACAGTTGGCCAGACAGAGCTGAACACAGTCCACCAGTTCAGCTATTTGGGGTGCACCATCTCTTCAGATGCTAAGCTTGATAAAGAAATTGACAACAGACTGGCCAAAGTAAACAGTGCATTCGGAAGACTCTACAAACGAGTGTGGAACAACCGGCATCTGAAGCAAAGCACCAAGATCAGTGTGTTTCGTGCAGTCGTACTGACCACACTCCTGTACGGCTCAGAGTCGTGGGTCCTTTACCGTCACCACCTGCGATTCCTTGAACGCTTCCAGCAGCGCTGCCTCTGCACAATTCTCAACATCCATCGGAGTGACTTTACTACCAATGTCGAAGTCCTCGAAAGAGCGGAGCGGAGGTCTCAAGTATAGAGGCTCTACTGCTGAAGTCCCAACTGCGCTGGGAAGGGCATGTCTCCAGGATGGAGGATCACCGCCTGCCAAAAAATTGTAAACTGTCCTCTACGGAGAGTTGTCCACTGGCCATCGTGATAGAAGAGCGCTACAAAGACAATCTGAAGAAAAGCCTCAGTTTGTGTCACATCGACCACCGCCAGTGGTCAGACCTCGCTGCCGACCATGGCGCCTGGAGAAGCACCATTCACAAGCTGCATCCTCGTTTGAAGCCTCCCGCAGAGAAAGTCTCCGAGAAAAAGAGGCAAAGCAGGAAAGCACGCCAGGCTGCAGCAGCTCAAGAACCACCGGACCCGACGCTGACCTGTGGCCGCTGTGGCAGATCATGCCTGTCCTGCATAGGACTCATCAGCCATCAGCGCGCCTGCAACCAACGTGGACAACCCCCTCAACAATCTTCGTCTACGAAGCCAAACCAAGAGAAAGAAAGTTGAAGAGGTGTACAGACCTGTATTTTTTTTCAGTTATTTAAAAGAGATGATCAGGTTGTCATGTTCAAAACGCATACGCATACGTATGATTTGTAACAATATGCACACATTCTGGTATCGTGTGTGTGTGTGTGTGTGTGTGTGTGTGTGTGTGTGTGTGTGTATGTCTGTCTGTCTGTCTGTCTGTCTGTAACTCTGTGTGTGTGTGTGTGTGTGTGTGTGTGTGTGTGTGTGTGTGTGTGTGTGTGTGTGTGCGTGTGTGTGTGTGTGCGCGCGCGCGCGCGCGCGCGTTTGTGTCCTGCAGCGTCTGTTTCTTTTAATTCTCAAGTAGCTTATTTTGGTGGGGGGCCATCTCGGATAGAAAATCCCCTTTGGCCTGTTCCCGTCACGTTGTAATAGTCCACTTAAATGTGTGTGTGTGTGTGTGTGTGTGTGTGTGTGTGTGTGTGTGTGTGTGTGTGTGTGTGTGTGTGTCTTTATTTCCTTAGTTCCCAAGTAGCATATTTTTCGGGACCGTCTCGGATAGAAAACGCCTTTGGCCTCTTTCCGTCATATTGTAACAGTCCACTTCAAAGTGAAGTCCTTGGATTCACCCTAACACGTGGGTGTTATAAATTTTTCCTGTCTTTGTAACCTTGTGGTGTGCGGCGCTTTTTTTCCTTGCTCGTTAGTTAGAGCCGTCTGTCTGTAACAGAACACAGAGGAGAGACAGTCAGGGGTCCATAGACAGCACCTCTAAAGCAGCGAACTTGGACAAAGTCATGGCTTCAGAAATCGTGGATTCTCCTGAACTTACGAACTTACAGGTTTGCGGGGCTAGGGGGTGGGGCGGAGATGCGGTGGGGACAGTGTTTTAGCAACGGTCTGCACTCGCTGAGGGATGTCGGCGTGATGCATCCCTATACTCTGGTACCCTTGGTGTCTTATCCAGCGTCTTGTCCCGATCCTCTAAATTAGTTGGAGATCTTTGTCGTGAAGTTTAAGTTATCGTCTCTTTCCTTGCAAACAGAACCAGAGCCTTTGTGTCGCAATGGTTCATCACGTATTTTTTCCCCTTTGCTGTGAACGGTTCTTCGGGATCTGTTCATGACCATTTTTGGTGGCAGTCTGAGGTGAATGGGCTAGTCATTCTCTGTCGCGAGTTACGCAGCTCAGCTCTGTCTGCCAGCTATGTTTTGCAGTATGCCAGAGTGGAGAGGGAGCCACATGAAACTACGATCCATGTCACTGCATTTCTTTCTTGGTTTCTTGATGTGCTGTAAAGAGGAACTCTGCCTGTATCCGTTTTTTTTTTTCTGTTTGTTCTTGTGTTATGTTGAGTTCCACCATCCACCAGGGCTTGAGGTGAGGTTGGGGAGTCTAAAAGGATGGTCCCAGTTCGAGGAGGGAACAGCAGGCTGTTGACAGTGGTGGGCGCCACGAGTATGACGTGCAGTTCAGCTGTGAAGACGCCTGCTTCCTTGTGCAGCTGCTACTGTCTGAAGATTCCTCGAATGGGGACCGCTACGGCGCTTCCTACTTCACCGTTTTCCAGGACACAGGCGTGCAAATCGGTATGCTTACCGCTCCGTCGGCTGTTCGTTCATTACTGGTTCCCTTGAGCCCTGTCGTTGTTATCCCCACCTTTTGAACTGTTGGCTAACCTCAGCCTACCATTTGATTTCAAATGTTTCGTTTACCCCAGCTCTGAATCCTCATGTTTGTTTCTGCGACACTTTTTGCAAAAGGCGGAGAGTTTTATTTCCCATTTAAGGGAGCTCCATTTGTGCCATCCATCAGCGAGTGTTCGGTATCCATGTGCAAGCCTGATGAGCACAGAAGAGAGCGAAACACTGACTTCAACGTTTGAGAAACACTGGATATACGACGCGCTCACCGGAATTTTTTTTATTTGATTTTTCTTCCTCTTCAACACAACTCTCTCTGTCTCTGTCTCTCTCTCTCTCTCTCTCTCTCTCTCTCTCTCTCTATATATATATATATATATATATATATATATATATATATAAGTACTACATCCACCTCTCTCTCTCTCTCTCTCTCTCTCTCTCTCTCTCTCTCTGATATACACACGCGCGGGCTGGCACACACATACTGTTTTGCTAGAAGTGGAATGGAAAACATACCGATCAAAAAAGTTGTGTTGAAATGCGCACATTTCTTGAAGCAACAAGAAATAGGTCAATTCAATACACCTTTTTATCTACGAAATTACTAGAAATTGCCAAACAGATTCACAGATAAATACAAAACGAACGAAACATTGAACATAAATACCAACGCCAGCATACTTTTCATCAGAATTTAGGACAGACATAAAGAAAGGGATGAATAAAACAAAACACGTTAAGAAAGGAGAAGTCGAAGACGTAATTTTCTGGACGACTTTAAACCAATCATAAACTGGAAAGATTACATTTAGGAGAACAGTTTACTAAGATACACCAAACCAAAACTCACAGAAAAATGCTTCAAGAGAAATACTTTACAGTAACGATCTACACGTTTGTATTTGCATGTGCGCCTATGGTCACAAGACTATGAGATAAGAAAAAAAAATGACACTGTATACAAATCATAAGCCTCAACATGAGTGTCCATGAAGTTTCTGTACACTCTTGAGAGTTTTCATGGCAATTATAGTCACACACACACACACACACACACACACACACACACACACACACACACACACACACACACACACACACACACACACACACACACACACACACATCACACACAAGTGGGAAACCGTCTGGAATCATGGTGGTGAAGAAGAAGAAGAAGTTAAACAACAACAACAACAACAACAACAACAACAACAACAACAACAACAACTACACACACACACACACACACACACACACACACACATATATATATATATATATATATATATATGGAGAGAGAGAGAGAGAGAGAGAGAGAGCAATTATTAATTGTTTCAAAGACAATAGTATGATTTGTTTTCAAACGTAATTCATGGGTTATCAGTCCAGCTGTTCATGAAATAGAAGTGTTTACAATTGAACCTCAGTCTGAAAGCCTTGCACATTTATGAATGTTGAACATGTCACGAAGAACTAAACAGTACCTTTCCAAACCTCTCACTACCCAGAGATGCCCACCACCACACTGTGCGTGATGAGGACTGTTCCTCTAGCGATGTCATCACCATACGGGGTACAGAGGGGTTGATTTCAGGTCTTATAAAGCACAACAACTATAGTATTTTCGCCTCTCACTGTCACTTATTGGTCACTGTGCCAAAAGACCGTTTCCTGGTCATGACGGTAGATCTGCTGGGTGTACTTGACCTCTGTCAGGATTCTGTTTCTGTACAACTCACGCCCGGTTCTTATTCCATGATTCGAAAAGGAGAAGAAAGTCTCCTGTTCTTCTTTTGAAGACAAATGCAGTGAATGTGATAATATCCAAATCAATTTTTTATATCCCTGACAGTATCTCCAACCCACCAAGCTACAAAATTGTGTTCAAGTCTACAGCTACAAAGGAGTTGACACAAATGATTCCTGCGTGGACGTCACCGACATCTGGATTCATAACGTCCCCGGCGTTTGATCTGACCCGGTCTCACAGTCTGTCTTTGAGTGTTAGCCACACATTCACCGTCCCTGACTGGAATGACGTCATGGTCAGTTTGTCGTATTTCAAAACGGTCAAGTGGGGGGTAGATCTTTTTGGAGCCCAAAGAATTTGCCATGATGGAACTCAATGGCGTTACGGAGTTAACGACTTCCCCATGTTTCACCCAAAAGCTGTTGGGTGAAGAAATTGGTCATACTGTTTACACCTCTGGACCTTTACAATAATGGAGAGATCTCTTACACCAGTGAACACGGTGCAGGATTTAACATGTCTTTCTCCTTCCATGACATGGCTGCAGCTCCTCACCAGGTAAGCGACAGGTTCTTCAACTGTTCGGTGATTGATTACCCCAGCTTTCAGGTCCACCTGCACTGCAACTTGGGGCAGGAATGTCATGCAGGAGAGGATGAGGGGGAGCACTGCCCCTTCAGCAGCTCGCTGTGTCCAGGTGGGTGGACGCGGGGGGGAAATGCTTCTTTCCAGTCCATTCAGTCAGCCCTTTGACCTGGTCAGCCGCACGTGCAGAGTGTCAGAGAAGAGGTGGCAATTTGGCCATGATGAAAAACGATAAAGAATGGACAGCGTTCTATGAAGTGTACAACAGAATGCCAGACTGTGTTTACATCGGCTTGTATAAGAACTTCAGCGTCCTCAGCAGCACTTGTACATTCGTGCTTGGTTTTGGGTTGACCATACCGTTGCCTTTGACGTGAATGTCACGCGAACAACACTCTTTTTACCAAAACCTCCTTTGCTTGCTGTTATGGTACGAGGGCAGCTGTTACATCTCTCTTCTCATGACACAGTCTCTTGTTTTCATTTTGTATGTCAGGTTGAAACAACAGAAAATGAGGTCAATAGAGCATTGTTACAATTCCTGAGATTAAACACCTCTGTAAAATATACGTGTTGCACAAAATCTGAGACTGATTAGGTGTTCAGGCAACAGTTTCGTTCGTCTTACGGCGGCTTTTTGTCCCATAAAAACTGGAAACAACTCACACCATGAGGCGACACTGAAAAAAGAACATCCGCTGATTTCATCATCATTCACAAATACTTTTTTGTGTGAACACAGTATCACAGAATTTATTTGTGATGACGGAGAGAAACAGGACTACACTGTTGTGTGTGATTTCACAAACGACTGTTCGGATGGCTCAGACGAATTATTTTGCACAGTGAGTGCATGTTCTCCGGGTGTGTTTCGCTGTAAAAATGGGCAGTGTATTTCTGCAGATGGAGCAACGGATTGATAACAGATTGTTTTGATGGAAGTGATATTCCTTGTACTGTCGATTCGTATGACAGAAGTTGTTATCACGTAGTTATTCATCGCCCTCTGTTCTGCGAAGTAACAGCAGCAGAGTCGACTAAACGTGGTTTACGTATGTCAGCTTATTTAGATCAGGATTGTCCAGATACTCATTTCCGCTGTCCAAGTTCAAGCTATTGTCTACCAGTGTATCTCTTGTGTAATAAGGTTAATGACTGTTCAAAGCATGAAGATGAAATGTTTTGCAATGATTTCAGTTGTCCGGGGTTTTTACCAATGCAGGAGAACACAAAGCTGTCTGCATGTCTCCCATGTGTGTGACGGAATAGCACAATGCCCCTGCGTGATGATGAGACGTGGTGTGATTTACTGCAGTGTCCCCAGCACTGTCAGTGCCATGGACTGTCCTTTGTCTGCCCTCAGCCTTTCTCTGCCATGAACTTTCCTGAACTCCGTTCTCTGGATGCCAGTGGATCAATGATGACGGTCGATGATTTTGCCTCAATACATTTCTTGTGTTTCTGAAACTAAGGTCATGCAGAATAAGCACAATCAATACAGTAACGCTTCCAAATTTAAAATACTTAGACATTTCATGGAATGAAATTCACTCTTTGGACATGAGTGTTTTTCTTTATTTGAGGCAGCTCAAAACATTGTCCTTGATGGGTAACCCACTGAATAGTTTGACTGGTGGCACCAAAACCTTCCAGGAAAAGCTCATCTCCATTGAACTATCTCACACTCAGTTGTCTGTGTTGTCTGGGGAGGTCTTCAAACACTTCGTTTCGCTCAAAACTCTGAACCTGTCGTCCAGTAGAATGTCAACCATTGTAAAAGGATTTCAATCTCTTTCATCCTTACGACGACTTGACCTGAGAGGAAATGATATAAACAAATATCCACACGATATATTCAAAAACATGCGATCCATTAAGTATATTTATGCAGATGACTATAAACTGTGCTGCCCACGCATACTGCCCGACAGAATTGGTCTTTTCTGTGACGCTCCCAGAAATGAGCTGTCATCGTGTGAAGACTTGTTGGTTTGGGATGTGTTCAGAGCATTCCTTTGGCTCATGGGAGTTACTTCTCTTTTGGGGAATGTTGGCTGCTTTTGGTTCAGAAACTTCATTCTCAAAACCCACTCTGCATCTGGTTTCAACATCTTTGTGAGTAATTTATCTGTGGCCGATTGTTTGATGGGAATCTATTTAATCATTATTGGTGTGGCTGACAACATGTATCGTGGGAAGTATTATTTAAATGAACATATTTGGCTGACTAGTATTGCTTGCAGTGTGTCAGGAGTGCTGTCACTGCTGTCCAGTGAAGTTTCAGCTCTTACCATCTGGTTCATCACCCTTGATCGGTTCCTTGTTTTGCAGTTTCCTTTCAGTACAAGAAGGTTTACGAGAAAGTCAGCACTCACTACTCTGTGTTGATCTGGGCTGTGGGGTTTTGTCTTTCTTTAACGCCTCTCCTCATACCCCATTGGGATTTCTACAGCCAGACAGGAATTTGCATTCCTTGCCTGTAACCAAGCAAGAGTTTCGTGGACATGACTATTCCTTTGGTGTCATGATTGTTTTAAACCTTATTTTGCTCTTGTTCATTGCATGTGGCCAGGGGTTTATTTATCACTCAGTCCGTAGTAATGCACTGAGTGTTGGCACGAGCAAGAAGCAGAAGGATGTGACTATTGCTCGCCGTCTGATCACTGTGGCCATGTCTGATTTCTGTTGCTGGTGTCCCATTGGTCTGCTGGGTCTTTTGTCTGCTGCAGGAGTTCCAGTCTCTACAGAAGTAAGCGTGTCCATGTCCGTTTTTGTGTTGCCCTTAAACTCCGCCTTGAACCCATTTCTGTACACATTCAACATGCTAGCAGAATATCGCAGGAAAGCAAACGAAGCTCAAATCATGACGTACCTCGAAACAACGACAGAACTGCCATCTGCTTCCACTACTCCATCACATCCCAACCTCCCTCACTCTGAACCGGACGTACAAAAAGTCATAATCAATGCGAAGGAAAACATTCTACAGAGATTGCAAGCAGCACTTAATACAAAACTCATCTCTCCAGAGCGCATCAGAGCATTTATCGTATCCTTTCAGATCAAAGTTGACTAGCTCTTAAATACGACGACAGTGTGTGCCTTTTATTCGTTGAAAACAAATGGCGGTGTGTCTTTTTCTTTTATTTACTGTGTGCCGACAGGCCCGCTGCTATCCAACTTATTGGAGAATGATATCAATGTTCTCACTGGCAATGTCAAAGAGCATGTCCAAGAGGTAGCCAAAGGAATACAAGGACATTCTTTGATAAAACTTAGCACTTCCAAATGACATTGAACGCTGGTTTTGTGTTGGTGTTGTTGTTGTGTTGTTATTGGTGTTAAAAGCTATGTCAGTTTCATATCTGAATTGAACTTAACAAGAAATGAAATGGCAAAATATGTGCGTTTGGTTGTGGGTTTTTTTTTATGCTGCTAACATATTTGTGTTTGTCACGAGAAGATCTGCATAACAAAAGTAGTCAATTCCACAGAAGACAGCAAATTCCATATTATCACTTCATCCAGTTAATGGCTCCCACCAGGGCTGACGCAAAGAGAGTGCAAACGGGGAAAAAGTAGTGAGTATCGGTGGAAGAAACACCATCTCGTTCCTCACTTAGAATGGAAGAACACCCGGGAAGGTTGTATAACTGAAAGAACTAATCCATGAGGTAGATACCCCTGGCACATTCTTTATCTGTGCGAAGTTAGATGGGGAGATAACGGTGAATCCCAGACAGGCGGAGACACAACCTGCACTGCGCTGCCCTGTTCTCTGCAGGATCATGGTCACAGGGTCATGGTCACAGGATCATGGTCACAGGGTCATGGTCACAGGGTCATGGTCACAGGGTCATGGTCACAGGGTCATGGTCACAGGGCCATGGTCACCTGCCTGTGAGCAAAACCATTCAACATCTCAGTAGCACACTTCCGTGCATTCACACATGACCATGATGATGACGTGATTAAAGAATTCTGCTCTCAGGTTCAAACGGTCATTAACAAGGTTGACAAGAAAGACATTCTCAGAGTTCAGGGCGACTGCCATGAAAAAGAAACCACAATGAATTTCTGCGACCCCTTCTGCAGTGAGACCACTAATGACCAGGGACTACGCCTGCTTAAATTCGCAAGTTACAATGACTTGGTTCTTGCAAACACTCTCGGTGATTAAAAGGTATCCCAAGGATAAACTTAGTACATCCAAACCAGTCAATATTACAGCCAGGTAAACTATATCCTTGTGAAGAGCCAGTCCAGGTCTGACAGTAATAGGGCCCAAGCATGCACGTTTTCGGAAACTCACTTTGGCAGTGACGAGGACCTTTAATTGTCGAATTCTAAATTACGTTTGAAGAACAGCAAGGTAATAGAAAAGCGCCCCTCAAATTCAATCTTGACAAAATAAAAGATCTTGACAAGGTTCAAGACTTACATTCTGTATGTAGACTCAGGCTGGAAACTGACCACAAGCCTTTGGTTCATATGCTCAAAACCACTGAACTGTACTAAATGCCACCTCGCATACTACGCTTCAGGCTTCAACTTGTGCAATACCACCCTATTGTCATTTTATGTTAAAGGCAAGAAGCAGATCACAGCGGATGCCTTGTCCAGAGCTCCTGTCAGTAGTTTAAACTCCGCTGACATGGACCTCGTCAATCAGACAAAACATAGGCATTTTCCCACCAACAGCTAGAAGGTGCCAGGAATCCGTGAGGGACATCCTGAACCGTCTTCATGAGGGACATCTTGGGGTCACTCAATGCCGTGCGATGACACGTTTGTCAGTCTGGTGGCCATACATCTCATCAGACAGTGAGGATATGGTGAGCAAGTGCTCTACTTGCGCCATTCATCAGCAGGAGCAGAAGAAAACGCTTCTAGCCTCGTCTTTCCTGATCCTTCCATGGTCACTGCTGGAAATGGATCTTCTTGAATGATATGGAAAAACTTACCTGCTTACTGTGGACTATCACTTGGGTGGTTAGAAGAGAAACTTCTCCACAGTCTCACTAGTGCAACCGTTGTACATCAAGAGAAAAGTGTTGTTGCTGCATAAGGAATTTGACATTGCCATTTTCGACGATGGTTCTCACTTTAAAAGCCATGAATTCGCACAATTCGTAACAGAGTATGTGACCAGCTCATAAAAACATCCACAAGCCAGTGGAGAAGTTCAGCTGGCAGTCAAGACCATTAGATAATTACTGAGAAAAACAACAAAGACCCATACAGGGCACTGTTTTATGCACAGGGCACTCCAGTGTAAATTGGCTCGTCCCCAGCAGAATTTCTCAGAAGTCCCGGTATTTCCCTCAACCCTCAATCTCTCCACTCCTGACCATGAAGCAGCCCACAAGAAAGACAAGGCTTCAGTTACCATCAACGTCATGCCGCAAGAGATCTCCCACTCTCAGAGCAGGCGATTCTGTCTGGATCGGAGACTTGCAGCGTCAATCGTCCATGGTATACCTCATCAAAACAGCACAAGCAGTCACAAGGCATAACGAGCCGCAAACAACAGCGCTTCATCAGCAACAAATGACAACACACCAGTTGCACCAACGACGCAAAAACAGCAGCCACCTAGTCAAAGAAGACTGACTCCAATTGTGCCAACTGTGCCCATGACACCATCGATAGCTCAGCAACCACAGCAGGAACCAAAGGTCAGCTCCAACCCAATACCTTCAGCCCCACTGACCACTCCTTCAGGGGCAGCAGTTCTCCAGATCTGGACGTCGTATTGTGAAGCCTAACAAACTCAGTCTATGAAACTGAACAGAACAGTTCTGCAGCGTTTTCATCAAGTACTAGTGTTTCAATCTATAATCGAGACGCTTTAGATAAGAATGGCATTTTACAAACCTGGAGAGGGAGCAGAACACGTCAACATTGTGTTAAAAATGTCCTCTTCTTATAAAGTAGGCAAATATAAACAGAGCGCGCGCGCGCGTGCGTGTGTGCGTGTGTATGAGTGTGTGTGGGGGGGGGGGGAGGGAGGGGGCGTGGGGGGGGCGCGCGCGTGCACAGACAGCACCATGCACTGATCTTATGATCTGTGCATCATACAAATGGAAAGCTGAAATTTCGTTTCAAACATTTGTGTGTCGATTTTGTTAAATAACACTAGTTCATCTCCTCCCACTCTCCAGACCAATAACATACGATGAAATGCTGTTCTTACATGTCTACTTTTTTTTTTTTTTTTGTTAGTATTTCTGTGGCGATAAGATTTTGATTTACCAAGCAGCTTCAATAGAAGCGTTTCAGCTTTTACATCTTTTCTCCACATCATTTGACAAGCTTAGATCAATATCCAGCACCTGATTTATAACACCTGAGCAGACCTGGTGTTGTTCTTTGTGGAGGAATGAGTAGCGTGGGGACAATACATTTAGAAATAGGGCAGACAATGAGAGAAGTAACCCAACATGAAATACAATTCTGAAAATAACTGATATTGAATAAAATAAAACAAAAGAAAATGAAACAAAGGACCAGCCGCCGTGGCGAAGTGGTTAGCGTCGCGGACTCCCGGCTGGGAGGTCGTGGGTTCGAATCCCATCAGAGTCATGTGGGTTTTTCTGCCCCAACCGGCTCCTACCCAGAGTTGAGTTTGCTGCGGACCAGCTGGGAAGACTGGGACCACACAGTCGAGTTTCATCCACTTAATGGATGCGTTTCTGAGAGTGTTGCTCAAATTCCTGACCAACACTGCAGGTGCCTGTATCTCTCGGGCCTGGTTGACGCCGGGATATATTATGAAAGGAAGCGTAGAGTACAGCCCTGTCATGTAGTCTCAGACTGGTTCCGTCGGGGTCACCGGTATCGGCGGGTCCATGGGGGCTGTCGTTGGACGGACGTGGTGGCGCCCTCCGGAGGGAGAGCTCACTCACGCCGGCTCCGCGACTAGCAATTATTGTCGTCAGTAGGGGGCTTAGTAGGTGGCGTCCTGCGTATGTTAGATCAGAACAGGCGCCACTGAACACCACCGAAGTGACTCTGCAGCAGTGCAGTGTCTCCTCCGGTGGGTTGCCTCTTGACGACTTGACATTGACTGCTCCCTGTGGATTGCCGGTGCCGGGGCTGCGGCGGGACCAGCCGGGCTGTGGCTGTGGAGGGGGTGTCGGAATGAGCGGCGTGGGTGCACTGCCTCTGAGGTGGCGCAGAAGTTGGGACAGCCAAAAAAAAAAAAAAAAAAAAAAAAAAAAGAAACAAAGTAGAATGAAAGGGAACACGATGAAACGAAACAAATGAAAAATAGAATAACATGAATAAAACTAATAAATACAACATGAATGAAATAAAAAGTAATAAACCATAGAAAATAGAATAAATCGAATGGAATATAATGAGGTTGAGAAAATGTGAATTAAAAAAACATAGAATAACATGAAACGAAACGAAACAAAAGAAAGGGAAATCACTCGTAGAAGGGCAATGATGAGAACCCAGACCTTTACTAAGTTAGATCTGATTCTCAATCCGCCCTTGGATCAGGCTATGAGTGGAAAAAAATTCTGTCAGGTGATTGTTAAAGTTGGAACTGGACAGAAAATACTTCCCATATAAAAAAAAATGTGAATTTTTATATAACAAAGTTTTCAGTTGGTTAAGAAATACATAAGGTCATAGACAGTTACCAATTCCTGACTTCGTCCTCATGCCACTCATTTCCCAGAGCACAGCCTCACCTGGACTCCCTCACCTGTCAGCCACCAGCGGACCTCACAGACCTCACGCTATGTCAGGTCACCTTTGAGTCCCGCTCCACAGCCATTCAGGATGATTTACAGTGCCAAACACACACACACACACACCACAGGAAGATTTCTTATGATACGTCCTGCATGTTTGGGCAAGAGTTTGGCTGCATAAAATGTATGCATTCCTGTTAGCACACACACTATAGATTATTCTCATCGCAAAATTCAGAATAGTAAGTGTTCATACCATAACAAAACCGCAAAAAATAATCCCAAAATCGTCAAAGTTTATTTCACCATACAACAGCTCGACATTATGCGATAGGCTGAAGTTTGAAACAACATACATCATGTTAAATTAATGTTTTGAAATGAAAGCAAGAAGCTTAAACACGAGAAAGAAACCACCACCAACCTAAATGTACCGAAAAAAGCTCATCTCATATATTTTGACTACATACACCGCAGGCATTGCTCAAATAAACAAACGGTTGACTCTGTCTTACTACTGCAATCAACGCTGCATTGATTCTCTTTAAAGAGAGAGAGAGAGAGAGAGAGAGAGAGAGAGAGAGAGAGAGAGAGATGAGAGAGAGATAGTGGGAGAGACAGGGGATGTAATAGGTGGGGACGGAAATGCGGTATGCTTGTGAAGAAAAAAAATGCAGACGGACAGACAGAGAGACAGGCAGGCAGGCAGGCAGACAGACAGACAGACAGACAGACAGACAGACAGACAGACAGACAGGTAAATAAATAGGCGATTAGGCATACGTTCTGAATATAATATAAACTGACGCGCAAAAACTGGTAGCAAAAGCCAAACGTCGGCTGACTACATTTAACTTTCCTGATTTTGAAAGAAAGATAACCGAATTCTTGAGAAGGGTTTATTGTAACCGTTATGAGCTTACCTTTTCCCGATTTAAAAACTTACGCATGTAATTGCCAACTGCTAAATAACATGCCAGAGAGAGAGAGAGAGAGAGAGAGAGAGAGAGAGAGAGAGAGAGAGAGAGAGAGAGAGAGAGTTGTTTCAAACGCCAATTTTCCTTGAATGGTACAGATTAATTGATCGGCGTAGCACACTGTCATGCAAAATCGAAGCAAGCACTATATGCCCGACAAAACTGTTCATCTGTCTTTTAGTACCTGCGCAATGTTTCTGTGTATGCTAGTATATGATAGAAGACAATAGAACTAATTTGTGTTTGACAGAATGACTTTGTACAGTCTTCATTTTGATTTTATATAAAGATGTTAGCCAAAGAAAAAAAAAAAGAAGGAAGAAAGAAAGGTGAAAAGTTGCCGCTTTTATCAGATGCACATCTTCAAGTTTTCAAGATTGTCTACTTTTCATTATTGGGAGGAGCTAAATACATATTGAATAACTTTGTTCAGTCTTCATAATTATTTCATGTCTAACGTTTGTGTAAAAAGGTGGAACAAAGTTGCCACTTTTATCAAATGCACAGGTCCACACTTTTTTCAGATAGTCTACATTTCATTGTTGTAAGGATCAAAAGATTTTTTGCAGATGCTATAAAAATAATTAGGACACAACATTAAACGTTCCTCCCAAATTTTGATCGGGTTACAATTTCACAATAGTCAGCAATATTCAACGGCTCAAATTATGCCTAATGGTAAAAAAAAAGTACAAAAGAAACTGTAACAAGAACAGAAACAACAAAACCCATTGTCAGGCGAAAGAATTTTCGACCAAGATACCAGTATTTGTACATATGTGTATGGCTCCTGTCTTTTGTGAGTAAATGCATAAGTACAAATCGACCCTGGTACTATACCTCACCGGCATTGTTTCCAAAGCAGATGACCATGGCTGAACGAGAACATAAATAGATGTGAAGATTAAAAGTAGTGTGCACTCTTTATAAGACCACTGTGAAGGTAGTTTCAAAAAGCAAAAAAGGATGTTGAACTAAACCATTAGCATAAAGTATGTGAAAAGAAAACGGACCTAGAATGTGTATGTCAATGTACGTTACGACACGACACGAAACTGGTACAAACAATGAAAATAGCAGTCACAGGGCCAGGTGAGTACCAAAGTAGGGGCATGAAGTAGTGTAAAGAATCATAACAAACAGTGCCATTGCTTGCAAGCGTTAGAGTCTGTGTGAACAAGAGAAACAAAGCAGATCATGTACCGAAACAGGATTATTGGTTGAGTATAAGGAAGAGATCTGAATGAGTCTACACGGTCAGATATCTAAGAGTACACTTATATCCCTGCAGGATGAACACAGACACCCATTTTATATACCACACACCAAAAATGACTATAAAGCCTGTACAAAGGATAGAAAATGACAAAGCACAACACACCAAAACATGGCCGTGAACCAAATGTAAAGAGGATAAATGTTTTGATGATGACAGTGATGATGAAAACGAAACAACAACAACAACAAGGCGACGACGATGATGATGCTGATGATGATGATATAATCATAATGAGTTGCAGCATTGATCATATGTTGTAACCGGACACTTAAACAATCAAAAAATATCTGAAGGAGCAGCACTGATATTGTACTTTGACGGGTCACGTCACAAAGTATGAAGTCAAAGTAAGGAAGACAAAATTATCAAAACATGAACACACCATAAATGTTGACAATTCTACTTTTGTCACACAGAGAAGCAAACCATTACTGAATTATGTAGACGTTCAGATGATATACAAAGTCTGACAGCTACCTACACATCAACAATCCATTTGTTTTCACCAGTGGGCGCAGCAGATGTCAGTGCACACGTCTTTTCTGTATTCTGGTGACCATGATTAAGATTGATGGACCCTTCACGCCATAACAGGTTACTGGCTCTGGCTAATGGCACTAAACGTGATCTTCACTCATGCTATGTCGGTTTCCTTGTGCAGCTGACGAAATGATAACAGAACGACGACTCAGTCCTCTCTCGGTTTTCAAAATAATCAATGTGTTGTAAATTTGTGGCACGTTCGCAAAATCGAGCCACGGTGTTCCGTAAGTCTTCTGTGCTGTGCCTGTCTGTATGCAACTGTACGCACATGTTCAGAACTTCCAGGGTATTATCAAAGTTTGTACACACCAGTCTAGAAATTGACAGTAGTTTGATTGATCTAAAATGTGTGCAAAACATTGCATAGACAGGTGCTTCTTTTTTGACAACACGAAATATACCAACACAACTGTCCTCAGAAAACATAAGGAAATGTAATACACACGTCACTCTCAACGAGGGAAGAGCTACCTTTAAATCATTCCAAGAATCACAAGACACTTCTCCTGTCTGACGAGGGCCCCAGTACTTGAGGATAAGTTCAGTCAAGGTTGTGTTTCGCTGAGAAAGTTGGTTCAGAAACACATCATTGACATACCCCAAAGGTAGGCTCAGTTTCTTCAGACTGGAGAACTTGGACAGAAAAACAGTCACTGGAGATGAGTCTGGGTCAGACCCACCAAATAAAACTGCTTTCCAGCTCACTCGGACATTCACTATCAATGCTTAAGGTGGTTAGAAACCTGCACCGAGGATCAGAGGCGCACAGGGTGCCAGTATAGCTAGTAGACACAATAGATCTTGAAGGATCATGTATGTGAACAGAAAGTGTAATTTTGACATCTTCTGTGGTGGTGACACAGCGTTCCATAAACTCTGACCAGTTTCTTCCAGTCCTGCTCTGGAAAAAATTAGAACATATGTTATCTTTAATTGCTATCAGGACTGATTTTAAAGCACAGGAAGGAGTTATAAATTTAACCATGCAGTCAAACGTGCATGGTTCAATATGAAAACTCTTAGCACGAAACCCAGATACTTCTAAAACACCGTCCCAAGCGTTTTAACAGCTTCAATGTTGCCGGGCGCATATAGTCACAGGTTTCATATGTATTTCCAGAGTCGTTTGAATGAAAAAAACGAAGTACTGGTCGCCTGTGCTTTAAAAATTCTTCACACACACGTTTCGAACATTGAGGTGTGTATTAAACAACCGAAACAAGTCCTTAAGCCGTAGGAACTTACATGTTCTTAGCCAGACTAGTGTGGGTAACTGGCCCAGAGTCTCCAGTGACTCCTGTGAATATTCCATTTCTGGTGATGGCGACCTTGTGATGTGACTGGTGTTTGGGATGATTATTGCAATGCTGTCCACTTCAGCTTTTGATTCTGCACACACAGAATAAGCAACAAAATCACTGGAACAGTAATTTCAATTTGGTGCATGAAATTCAATTGTTTTTACCAAATAATCGTGCAGATGTTCGAGAGATATTGACAGTAAATGAAAACTATATCAGCAAAACGAAACAAAACAGTCAGTTACGCTCGAAAACGTTAAACATATAAAGACTGTCATAACCTGTCATGCGATTTCGGAATAATTATAGTAGCTAAACGTTTGGGAATAGAGAAAGAATCTAATCTCAATTGTAAAAGTTAGCAGCTTTTATGAAATGGTGGATGCAGATCTTGACAAAGAAAAAGCTGAGAAGTTGATTGAAGCGAAGGGAAGCGTCCGCTATCGTCCGCCTATCCGCCCCTCCGCCTCCCCCCCCCCCCCCCCCCCCCCCCCACCTACTTACTGAGCCGATTCTGCCTGCCTCCCCTCACTCCCTGCTTTGTTTTGGGAGAGGGGAGGGTGTCTCCGTCTCTTTCTTTCCCCTTGTAATTATTGAATGGTGCACTGGTTGAATAAATAATGATTGGGTGAGAAATTGGTGTGCATATCATGCATAATTTTTCTCTTTGTAGTCAGCATTTCTGTTTCACTTTTTGGCGACGATTGCTCCTTTTAGTATCATTTCTGTATGATTTCTGTACTGATTCAGTGGCTTAGTGACGATCCGACTCGTTTCACATTTTGCTGCGTTCATGTGAAATGGTTCATCTGAATCCACATCCAGTTACAGGTAAGTTTTACAAATTGTTTCTTAGGATGTTTGGATGGAGTTTATGAGGCAAACACTAACGACCAGTGTTGTCAATCACTGGCTTGACCCACATGCCATGTCCCTTCTCCTTTCCCCTCCCTCCCTTCCCTGCCCCTTCTAACCCTCCCTCTCCCCCCCCCCCCCCCCCCCCTCCGCTTCAGCTACTGTTCCTCTCTCTTCCTGTGTCTTCACTGGTCCTCCAGTTTCTCCCCTCTCGCCTCCTGTTCCCTGCCCCCATCTCCCACCCCCATCTCAATTCCAGCGTGGCTTTCATACACACACGCGCGCGCGTGCGCGCCCAGCACATGTGCACAGAGCGAGAAAAGAGACAGAGACAGACAGACAGACAGACAGACAGACAGAATTAGAAATGAACGGGAAAGAAAGAGAGAGAGCGCAAGCGCGCGCAGAGAGAGAGAGAGAGAGAGAGAGAGAGAGAGAGGAGAGAGGGAGGGGGAGAGGGAAGAGAAAAAGAAAAAAAAAAAAACAGACAGACAAATACAGAGATTTCTGCCACTGTCACATCGTATCAGCACCAGTGTACGCACACATTCATTCGCCAAGAAATAAATACTAAATGCTTGCGAACGCTGACTCAGACCTATGTTCCTCAGTCACTGATGTGTTTCCTTTCTACATTGTCAATTTTAATTCAGTGTGAGTTAGGTAT
>JADBJO010002716.1:129060-134060 GCA_016801955.1 Conus betulinus | reverse complement strand
TTATTGCGTACAAACAGTTTTTCTACAAAGTTAACTGTAAGAATTCTTATGAACTCTTTGCCGATCATTCTTCCATACAAACAGAATACAGGTTGGGAAAAAGACTATTTTGGGAAAAGCATGGATCAACAAGGCATATATTGCATTGCTCGTTTTTTGCTTGACAATGGCCAGTTTATTCCTTTGAACAATTTAAACGAACATACGACGTAAACATTAGTTTTTCACTTTTTCTGGCTTTAAAGTAGCTATAATTGAATACATACAAAAACAAAAATCAAAGTTGAAAGTACTAATAAATGTTTAAATGTGAACATACCTTACAAAAAATTGACGTCAATTTGTAAAGGGTCAAGATTATATTATGACATTTTTATATATAATCCTACACACTCGAAAATCTGTACGAACTGGGATATAAAACTGAACGTTAAAAATGACTGGAAAAACTGTTTGCTTTATCTGAGTAAAATTACTGACATAAAAATGAAAATGGTTACAGTTACGAATAATACACAGACGTCTTGGTACTAATGTAGTGCTTTAAAAAAATGGGTATATTGAACAATGATGTTTGAACTTTCTGTTAAGGACAGTATTACACATATGTTTTGGCAGTGTACGGTCATAGAACGTTTTTGGGAAACGCTGATGGATTTAATGAATGAAATATGTATGTGTGCACTTAATTTGCAGATAACTGAACCATTAGCCATAGCTGAATTTGATAAAAACATATATATAGATCATATACTTTCTTTTATTGTATTATTTGCTAAACACTATTTATATCAGTGTAGAACAGAACAAAAATCACCCAGATTACAATTTTTTCTCAACAAGCTAAAATACAGGTATAAAACTGAAGAATACATTGCTCGAAAAAATTTTGTATACAACGATTTTCTCTCCAAATGGCACCCATATATGGCGATATTAGCAGGCCCAGAATGAATCATGAATGATTATGACATTGTACATAATACAAGTATGACTATGCATCCTTGAACTGTTACATTGCCTAAAACAGCCCCCATTGGATATTATTCAGGACCTTAAAAAACCAAATATGTAAAATTTCATAATACACTCGCTTGCCTCATGTGCTCTCTCTCTCTCTCTCTCTCTCTCTCTCTCTCTCTCTCTCTCTCCTCTCTCTCTCTCTCTCTCTCTCTCTCTCTCTCTCTCTCTACCACGTAAAGAGGTTCTTAAAAATGCAGAATGGTATGATCATCATGTTTGATAAGTCGGTTTCTTCTTTATACACCATTTCTTTGGATTTTTTTTTTTTCTTTATACACCATTTCTTTGGCTTTTGTTCTTTTTTTCTTTTAGTTTCCATTATGTTGTACTATATGAACTTATCTGAATAAAAAAAAGTGAAAAAAAAGTTCTAAACCCGATTTCCTTCCAATAGTTCAATGTTTATCTGAAGACTTGCCAAGGTATTTGCAACTCGTGAAGTCGAATACTGAAGTAGGGGGATGTTTATTTCACGGAGAACTGGGGCCGCTGCTCTGAATCCGTGTGAAGGGAAATCTAGAGTACATTATTCCATGCATCACAAAATATTTTTATTTCAGGAAAAAAAAATAGCCTTCGTGGAGGGTTGACTTCTAGTTTAATCGTGGTTATGTTTCGCTGTGCGAAGCGGTTCAGCAATAATGTCGTTCACGCAAGAGTACTGAAGGGTCACATTGTCCACGTAGTACTGAATGGAAAGCAGGAAATGTCTCCTCACATTGTGCGGGAAATGAGTTGTCTTCTTTACTGCATAGTCAACACCAGTGATGCACAAGTTAGGAACCGGTGTTAGGAATAAGACAAAGATGAATGCAAGGTGTAAGAATTCGGCAGAATGAACATGGAACTGTATCTACACATCAAAATCGAATTTCATGTGGATCTGGGCACGAGAAGCATAGAATTCTGATGGAGACTTTGCGTAACAGGAAAGCAGAGAAGGATGGCAAGTTGTGTGACATGGACATGCGCGAACCATTAAAACGAAGCCAGTGTAAGAGAGGAAAATGAGGCGGTTTGTAGGATCTTGTATCAAGCACGATGTTGGGGGTAATAATGAGGGGCGTACGCCATTTTTTATAAGCATTACGAGGGTAGAAGAAAAAATAACATGCAAAATCAGCCAGTCCATGAACTTGAAGAATAGGTGACATGAGGCACATCTGATCACACATAAACGCATGACCACTAAGTCTATGTAACTGATGAAACATGGCACTCACAGCGGTAGGTGACCACGAGTGGCGTAAAAAGCGTGAAAGACAGAGAACTCATTTTCCACGTGTTATATCTGAATCTTTCTAAAGCAGAAAACTGAAAAACATTTACTACAATATGAACATTAACAACAACAACGAAGACGATGACGAGGACGAATATCGATAATGATACGCATTGGCCAGACACCAAAACACTGGGAATCTTAAAAAAAAAAAAAAAAAAACATGAAAAATCAATTTACTGAAGAAATCATCAGGAAGCCAAAGTAAAGAAATTAAACACTTTTAAACACATGAGTGTGCTGCCAAACGCTGATAATCCCATCTTGGTCAAACTGTAGAGTAAAACTTTACTGAACTAAGTACATGGCCGGGTGGTAAACAAGATCTGAAAATACACGCATTATCTAAGCATCTGATTTTATTTCACCTGTTGAAGAGAGAGAAAGAGAGAGAGAGAGAGAGAGGGAGGGAGAGAGAGAGGGGGGGGGGCTCAGAAAAATAACAGATGCTTTCGCACAAGAGTCTGTAGTAATGTGACCACGACTATAACTGGTGTGGTCTTTTCAAACCCTTTTGTCAGCAAGTTCCCAGCTCTGGCAGACACTACACCTGATCTTCATGCAGCTTGTATTTTCTGGCACCTGATGTAATGATAACAGGACGGAAAATGGTCCATTACGACTTCTTCTTCATGTTGTGTATAGCGTAAATATGCTGCATGTTTACACAAATCTGCTACACCCTTTAACAAGTCATCTGCATTGTTTCTGTCCATATTTAAATGCACACACAGATCCAAATCTTCCAGGGTACTTGCAAAGTTTTTACACCAGTCTAGAAACTTCTGGTAGTTTGTTCCGTCCAACATGCGTGCGAATATGGTGGTCAAGGGCGCTCCCTCCTTGACAACTTTGAACAAACCATTAAAACTTTCCACAAAAGGCAGAAAGAAACTTACTACACACGTCACTCTCAACAGAGGAAGTGCTGTGGTCAAGTAAGTCCACGCATCCTGTGCTACATCGTTTGACTCACAAGATATGGAGTTCTTCAGTGTAAGTTCCGTAAGGGACGTATTCCGTTGAGCAAGTTGTTTCAGAAACACATCATTCACATAGCTCAAAGGTAGACTCAGTTTTCTTAGGTTGGAAAACTTGGACAGGAACACAGTCGTTGGCGATGAAGTGGGGTCAGGTCCAGAAAACAAACGTCTTTCAAGCCCTCTCGGATATTCGTCAAAAATGTCCAAGGTTGATAAAAACCGGCATCGAGGATCAGAGGGGGACAATGCCTTGGAACAGCAAGGAGATAGAATAGAGCCTGAAGGCTCAGATATGCTGACGCAAAGTGTAATTATCATGTCTTCTTTGGTGTTGACGCAGTGTTGCATAAAGTCTGACCAGTTTGTTCCAGTTCTACATCGGAAAAAATCAGAATCTCTGTAATCTTTTACTTCTATCAGGACCGACTGTAAAGCACTGGAAGGTGTGACAAGAGTGTTTGTCAAGCAGTCGAACGTGTTGTGTTCAACATGAAAATTAGTTGCACCTAAACGGATATTCACGCAAAAACACCCCAGACGTTTTAGTATTTTCAGTTTGCCAGGGGGCGCATAATCACAGGCGTTACGCCCATAACTCAAGCTGTCGAACTCCAAAGCAAGCGCTCGCTTCTGGTTTAGAAATTGTCTGCATGCTTCTTGAACACTGGGACATGTGTTACACAATCTGCACAGGTCCTTGAGCCGCAGAAACTTACATGTATTTATCCAGATCAGCACAGGTAACTGGCTCAGACTCTGAAGCGACTCCTGTGACTCTTCCATTCTTGTTGACGGCAACTGTGAGATATCAGAGACATCAGCAGCGTCGTAACTGATGAGGCAACACACTCCACTTCACATCCCACCGGTTTCTGTAAACAAAACGTAAGCAAAGGAATTATTGGATTAGTATTCTTATGAAAAAAAAAATTAATGATTGATACACGAAACAATTGTCGTATAAGCCCTTTAAGATATTATCAACTGAATAAAATCTTTCTTCATAAAAGAAAACGAAACAAGCCAGAATCAAAATCTTTCTCACAAAAAATATTAAAAGCATGTGGTATCATAGCATGAGAAATCAGGACAGAAAAAATAAGTGTAGGGTATGGGTGAGAAAAAAGAAAAACATGTGGGTAGTGCAGCAGCTCTGACAAAATGCACGACGCAGATCTTGAACTGAACTCCGTTGCAGATACTAGAAATAAGTAATGTGAAATAGTTCTACAATAGCAATGTGAATTATTTTCACGTGTTCATTAATGCTGATACCTATGCACATTGAATGCACCTACTTATGTTCAGCTGGAACAAGAATGGTTTTTTACTGTACTTTGGGAACTGATTCAAACTCTTATCAATCAACGTTTTTTTTCAGCCGGTATGTATAATCAAAGCGTCTCAAATTTTAAATACATTGCACTATTCGTCAGTTTGAAACATTCTTAAATATTTATATTACAGGGTTTATTTGCCTGAAAAGAAACATTTGACAAGATGCTTACATCGAAATTCAATCATCCTTAACAAAGCAGAATGTTATAGTTAGCACTTAATAATTCTTGCAAAACAAAATTCAGCTTATTATCTAAAATAGTCCGCGTCTCTCTGTGTTTTTGATGATGTACGTTTATGCCAAATTTTTGTCAGAGATAGCAGCTGGGATATATCAGTTACTGCCTTCACATCAGGCTGCAAAAGTTCTCTGG
>JADBJO010002716.1:124060-126560 GCA_016801955.1 Conus betulinus | reverse complement strand
TGAATCTTTTCCCCAGGAAAGTCAACAGTAGTGACCAGGTCATCATCAACAACCAGACCCAGGCAGACAGACACTTTGATGTACAGACCGGGGTCCCAGACTTGGACAAAGTAAGAAAATGCACTGATAATAAGGGAATGCTCACTGAGATATCTGCTGAGGGGGAAACGAGCATCAACACCCTTTCTGCAGAATGCCCATTCTGAAACAACCTGGGAGACATCCCGCCTGAAGGCACAACCATCTTCTTGGCTGTATTCCTAGGCTACAAACCTGAAGCTGGCGTGATGCACACACAGCTATATAGTTCTGACTGTTGACAGCCATGCAGACCATAGTCTGGTCAGAGCCAAACTGGGATGTCCAATAATCAACCTGGAAAGAGACAGGACCACTGCCATGAAACATAGCTGAAAACTAAAACATTTTCCAGATGGAGAGAAACATAGCTGAAAGATAAAACATTTTCCAGACGGAAAGGAAACATAGCTGAAAGCTAAAAGATTTTCCAGACGGAGAGAAAGGAAGCATGGCTGAAAGCTAAAAGGTTTTCCAGAAGGACAGAAAGCAAACACAGCTGAAAGCTAAAACATTTTCCAGACGGACAGAAAAGCTCCAGAGCAAGTAAGAGAAGCTGCTGAAGACCGACGTCATTACTAACTGCCATATGCAGAGACCTGCAGCAGCAGTCGCTAATTATCCTACAGGGAACAAGGCCCGAGGTGAAATGTCATCCAGGAAGAGCAGGGGCTGTGTTGATGAGTGACGAAAGGAAGCAAACGAATGGATGAATATTCTCCTTAACACTCGGGCTGTAATCTGAGATTGTTAACGTAAGTGAGTGGTGGCCGACTACACGATGGAGAACTGATTGTAATTCTTGGTAGGTAATGCCTACACCAGATCTTTATTATTCACCACATGTTGTCAAACTGGTCCAACACCAACCAGCTATGTCACCAAAAAAGGAACAGGCTACTCACTCAGTCACTCCACTCCCTTCAGCTGCTCACTAACACACAAACTCAGTTAATCGATCAATCTTTCAATCAGCTCCTGAAAGAACAGCTAAGTTGTTTCAATAAACAAACAAATCAGACATCCCCCACACCATGCGTTCATCAGTTCATCTAATTCAGCAGCCCGATTCCATTGGCAATCAAGTAACAACGTGAACAAACAGATCATTTAATTCATTAATGTTGTAGTAAATCAACCAATAAGCAATAGAAAGGTTGGTAAACCATTTTGATTAGCCAGTCAATGGCAGATACTCGTGTAAGTGTCCGTTGAACCAACAAACTAGCGTTGTGCAAGAAGATTTTATCCATCATGGGTCGTTATCCAATGATCTGTGCATTAATAATGATGAAAATAATGATAGCTGATAAGGGGTTCATGACTCAGCCCCATAAACAATCTTCGAAACGATTTGAATGGGAATATAAACAAAATTAGCTAAGACAGCCACGCAGAGAGAAAGAGAGACAGAGTGAGAGAGAGAGAGACAGACAGACAGACAGACAGATAGAGAGACAACAATAAAGTTAACAGATTCAAAATCTTATCAATCAACGTATTTTCTTCAGCCGGTAAGGTATAATCAAATGCAACAGACGTTCTTTCTGGCCATCCCGAGTCCCCGAGTCGTTTCTCAAACGCAACACCCGCCAATACCGTGGGAACGGAGAATTTACAGCACACCCATCACTAGACTGTGTATATTCGCCACGCCACTTCCCTCTCGGCTGTCAATGGTGAAGACATTTTGACATGATAGTTCACATACCAGGTAAAAGATCTTTTCAAAGGAAACGAAGAAACAAACAAACAAAAACAACTGCAGCTCCAAACCTATAGCCACAATTGTGAACATGTAACGTTTTTTTGAGCTTTTCGTATGAACTATGTCACGACAAAGTTCCCAGCTCTGATTCGACTATTTTCAGCTGCTCTCTCAACCACCTCATTCTGTCCTGACCTCTCTGCTCTCACAACGACTTTCCAACTGCCTTTCTGAATGTGCACATAGATGATTTTTGATCCAGAAGGGCCCTCCAATAGGTTGATGCCACGGCCACTTCATCCTCATTGCATGAAAGTTTACAGCATTCGACCAATCATGTATTTGACATATGTGTTCATGATTCATATGAAAAGAGTCCGCGGGAAAAAAAAACAACAAACACACAAAAAACAAATAAATAAATAATAAATAAAGGTGAACATTTAGAGTTTTCTGTGAACAATCCGTTTTATTTCCAATACAACCAGACACAAGTTGTCTTTGAGAGGCAAAGGGTCAAAAAGGAAATCTGATTACATTTTGCTCAACCGAAAGTGGTGTGCCCACACACCACAAAATAGTCATCTCTCTGGCTGGCAGCAACAACGGCGCGCACTCCGTCTCGTGGATTATTGTTGGACGAGATGTGATAAGGTTTGTTAGGGACAAAAGGATTTTTGTGCAGTGAACATACACACATGCTTTCACCAATTA